>SJYE01000866.1:65920-293116 GCA_006408755.1 Eudorcas thomsonii | reverse complement strand
GGGGGTGGGGGGTGGGGGGAACCCAGTGCCTCTCTCCTTTTTTAAACAGCATTTTTCTTCCAAGGAGCATGCAGCTCACTTTTACAAATCTTAACTGTAGCTTAGCTTTCAGTCGACTGAAAAGTCTAACTGCTTGCTTTTTAATTTTTCATTCTCATTATAAATCCAACATTTCCCTGTCAGATAGACATGGTGACATAGACATCAGAGTTTAGATAAATTATAAACAATCCTAGAGAGAGGTTTGGGGAACATAATAAATGGGAGATGACCTTTTAAAAACCGTGTGAGATAGGCAGGGCATAAACTGTGTAACTGGCTTGTTTTCATGGCTTTTGAAGTTCCAGTGCAGGAAGTGTCTGGGGCTCTTGGAATCAGAAGGGCTTGGACAGGTGGCCTGCTCCGTCAGCAGCCCCACTGTCTTCAGCCCTCTCTGGAACCCTGGCCAGAGACTCATCAGACGTGCTCCCGGTGGGCCCAGGGGAAGACAGAAAACGTTGAATTGGGAGCAGCGGATTTCTGCTAGCGGTTTATGTAGATTTCTTAGTCAACTTGGAGCGGGGGTTGGGGGTCGGGGCTGACCCATTGGGCCCTACAGCCTGTGTTGTGACAAAAAACCGTCAGTGGTGACATTTCCAAGGGAGGCTGAGACTGAGTTTCTGCTTTCTTAGATCAGCCCCATGCTCTGCCCTCCCTGAAGCGGCCTGCGGAGAGCGGCCTGGCCCCCAGGACAGCAGATCGCGGGGCTCCAGGCCACCGGTGCCTGGCCGCTGACCCACAAGTAGCCAGTCCCTCCGCACGTCACGTCTCAGATCCTGTGAGGGCTGGAAGGGAGGTCCAGCAGTCCTGTGAATCCGGAGGTCTAAGGAGAGACTGGCGCCGCTCACCGGGAGTAGCTGTCCCCGTGACGGCGTTTCTGCCATCGAATGTGCCGTTGTTCCTGTAGTGTGACCGCCTTCCCCTCCCCTCCCCCATGGGTGGCAGGGACCCCCCCACGTGGCAGCCCCCAGGCTCGCTCTCTCCGGCTCATCCATCCTCTAGACGTTTCCCCAGGCCCTCAGTAGGAGTGGGCCCTGCTGCGGGTGTGCGTGTGTGTCCTCGTGCCCCGTGTGACATTGCACGACTAACCGCACTCTGTGTTTGCACACTTCCTCCCACACTCGTGGGACCGGGCAACGTGGAGGGAATGCAGAGGCTGGATTCTGCTACAGGCGGGACTTGGTTCTGCTGAGCTTCGGGGTGAGTACAGGCCGGCCTGGTCCCACAGGGGCATGGAGCCCACGCCCCGGGAGTGAGGGTCAGCGTGTCTCCGGAGGTCGGCCCAGGAGAGCCCTCGGCAGCAGAGGACGTGGCCCTGGCGCCCCGCTGCCGCCGGAGTGGCGGGAGCACAGCCGAGGCGCCCTTGCGCCTGCACGCACGGGGGCCCCTCCCACTGCGGCAGCGCTGCCCGCATGCCCCGCGTGCACGTTCTCGGAGGGAACATGGCCCAGAGCGCCAGGGTTCACGAGGCTGCCCTGTCCCAGGCCTCTCTGTGCGGAGGCCAATGTTTCACACGGAGGTGCACTGGCATCTGGGGCCGCTGAGGGGCCACCCTCCCTTGCAGGTGCCACTCTGGGTGGTCCTCTGGTGGGTCTGGCCTGGAGGCCCAGCCCTGCTTGAGCGGCTCTGAGGGCAGGAGGATGCCTCCTCTGTCCTGTTCACGCCTCAGCTAGAAAGCTGGATTGGGCTTTTGAGGTTTTTTTTTACCAGCAGCTTTTAGCTATATGTCAGAATAAAGTCAGCCAGAGTTCTCTCCTTGATCTGCTTGGTCCTCCACGTTTCTCTGAATTCTCACAGCTGCTGAAGCCCCGAATGGAGTTGCAGGTGTCTGGAGGGGCAGGGGCTCAGGCACCAGCCGCCATCCCAGGACTGACTCGTCTCTGTGTGTTTCCAGTTTACCTGCACTAATTCTCCAGATGATTATATAGCGTCCAGAATATGACAAAGACTACATTTTGAACTCAATGCAATCTTTACTGTAAGACTTGTTACGTGGACCCGAAGATATTTTATTACAGGGTTTTTAATTAGTGAAAAATTCATGAATACCAGAGAAAATACTTTAGAATTTAATGTTTCTTATATTTATGTAAACTTATGACTTCATTTATATTGTTACTTACTTTTTCTTGTATATTCAAGCTATAAATATTCTTTCAGATCAATTCATGTTCTGATACCTGATTTCAGTCTTTCAGATGAATGTACTGTAGTGCTTGTCTGTATAAACCTTATGAACAAAGTATAGGGCTTTTGTAAGTGATGCATTTATTGCATTTATTCTTGTTTATTGTTACATGTTAAGCCATGAGAGAAGGGGTTTTCCTGTGACTGTAAAATAATGACACAGTGTGCATTATCCTTCCAGAATGTAACCAAGCTCTCCAACAATCACTCTGAAATAAGCAAACTTAATTTCAACCAACTGTTGCTGGATTTCAACAACTGGCCTAAACTGTACTTTTTCTAGGAAGAAATGATTTTTGTCTGCAGTGTCAAGTGATTAAGAAGTACTGAGTGTTAAATGTGAGCTTCTAATGAAATTTGGGCTGAAAGGATGACTAGAAGACGACTATGAAAATCTCTCCTGTAACCTAGTCTCTGTGGATCCAGATCCCTCCTCTCTGGTGAGACTCTTTGGGGACCAACTGCGATGCCCTGCACCCGCTGCGGAGTCATGGAGCTGGACAGTGAACGTGCCACTTCCCAGACAGACAGCATAGTGTAGCTCTGACAAAGGCCTTATTTTTATGTAAATCATATTTTAACCTCTGTTTATAAACATGCTTAAAGAATGGACCTAGGTGTACATTTTTAGATTGTGATGACATAGCCATTCTGAATTGTATAAGTATCAAATGTAACTTTTGCTCTTTCAGCGGCACATTAAAAAAGCCAGAAAGAGATGCATTCAGGTCACAGTGCAATATTTATTATGCAGCTAGTATCTCGGTAGACAGAGACAGCATGTCTCTTTACATGTGGGTTCCACATTTAATTTACTTGTACAATTCATCGCTATTGAGAGGGTAACAGGCAGGAAGGCCAGGGGTCTCCAAACGGAGGAAATAGCCTGCAAGTGAGGGACATTTTATCTCTCTTGAGCAGCAGGAGGAAACAAACTGGCCATATTTTTGCCTTCTCTATACAAATTTAAAAGGAGGTTTCTCTTAAAATTCTGTGTTGCCATAATGACACCTAGTTTCACTTAAAGTTAACCATTGCCTTTTCTTATGGAAATGTTTATCTTAAGCTATGCTAATGTACTATGTATTGGCCCCAAGCTCTGTCCTCAAGTAGGTTCCGCCTTTTGGGCTTGGAACCTACTTGATAAACCAATATGTTATACTCCAATATTGTTCCTCTAATCTATGTAAATGAAACTATTTGTATGGTGATCTGCCCTTCTTCAAGATTCAAGTTAAATCATTTTATGGCCCAAGATAAACCATTTAGAGCCAAGGTTATCCCAAAATACATCTTATGGGTGAGGGGCCTGGTGCCATTCTAAGTTTTGAGACATTCCTTTCTTTCATTAACAACTGCTGGTGACTATATAACATCCAGCTAAAGACTAGCAGGGGGGTACTTTTTCTACCCCCTTCTGATACCTATGTCAGAAGCTTTCTCTGTCTCCTTTATACTTTAATAAAACTTTGTTACACAAAAGCTCTGAGCGATCCAGCCTCGTCTCTGGCCCCGTCCGGGGGCCAAGAATCCTGGCGTCGTGATTCAACAACAACCTTTCACTATCATTGTATTTTCCTATTAATCTTTTGTGAACTTCTCAAATATGTGACAAAGTATGTACAGTCTACTTTTGAACTATTTTAATCACAGGATTATTTATTGCTTTCTTTCAATAAAGTACCGAGGCAAAATTTCCCAGGGCCAATGAAGTGTGTGGAGGGTAAGCTGTACTCTCACTGAGAACAGTCTGAGAACAGACCAGAGCTGGTAATGGGAGCCTGTGTCATCACATGGACATTCTGTTAAGAGAAATGGACGGATACAATGGAAAGGCCAGAAGGTGGAAGCATAGGTGACCCCAGAGGATGACTGATGGTGTCTTCATGCCCTTGGCTCTGGAGATAAGAGGCTCCATCACTTCAGCATCACTTCAGCTCCATCACTCCAGCACAGGCAGCAGGCCGAGGGTGGGGACAAAGTGCAGGTGTCAAGGCTCACCGTTGGTCCCAGGGCAGGGGGGCCGAGGGCAACCCTAACGCAGACCTGAATGAGGCACTAGGGAGTGTGCGTGTGCACACTTGTGTGTGGGAGCTTTTCATGTTATTTTAGTCAACAGTCTAGTATTCATATATCCATAGAAACAAGAATAGTAAGGGGAGGTGGGAGGGAGATTCAAGAGGGATGGGACATACGTACACCTATGGCTAATTCATGTTGATGTATGGCAGAAATCAACCGATATGGCACAAAATTATCTTTACGATAAAAAGAACATAGCAATGTGGTTAGGAAAGTATGAAAAAAAGATTTCTCATAGAGATTTATCCTCAACTCCATGTACATCTGGGAGTAGGCTGTCCATCATCATCAGACCTTCCCCCCAGCATCAGGCCCTCCCACAGCATCAGGCCCCAGTCCAGCATCAGATGTGCCCCCCAACATCAGGCCTTAATCCAGCATCAGACCTTTCTCCAGCATCAGGCCCTCCCCTGGCGTCAGGCCCTAGTCCAGCATCAGATGTGCCCCCCCCACCAGCATCAGGTCTTAATCCAGCATCAGACCTTCCCCCAGCATCAGATGCTCCCTCAGCATCAGGCCCTACTCCAGCATCAGACCTTCCCCCAGCATCAGAACCTAGTCCAGCATCAGACGCTCCCCCAGCATCAGATCTTAGTCCAGTTATCAGGCCCTAGTCCAGCATCAGGCTCCACTCCAGTATCAGACCCTCCCACAACATCAGGCACTCCCCCAATATCAGGTCCTACTCTAGCATCAGAGGTTCCACCCAGCATCAGGACCTAGTCCAGTTTCAGACCCTCCCCCAGCATCAGACCCTTCCCCAGCATCAGATCCTAGTCAAACATCAGAGGTTCCCCCCAGTATCAGGCCCTCGTCCAGCATCAGGCCATCGTCCACCATCAGGCCCTAGTCCAGCATCAGACCCTTCCCTAGTGTCAGGCCTTCGTCCAGCATCAGGCCCTCATCCAGCGTCACGCCCTAGTCTGGCATCAGGCCTTCTCCCACCCTCCAACCCTCCCCCAACCTCTGACCCTTCCTCAGTATCAGGCTCCCCACCTCCAGTATGAGGTATGGCAGCCCTACTTTTCTGATGCTCCTGAACACACTGAGGCAGCCCCAGAGCAGCAGGACAATAGCTCTTGCAGGAGGTGCAGTTTTAGGAATCACCTGTGGAACAGCAGCAGCTGGGGTTTGTTTCATGTCAAGGAGAGGCAAAGAGGACGCACTTGTGCAGGACAGTGGAGGCTGTGAGCACTTTCCCCAGCTCTGCTTCCTCCCCATGTGGGCTTTGCTCTTCTGCTCCCATGGGTGGTGCCCTTCCAGATTCAAGGTCTCCTTGATATCTCAAGCCCAAGTCCTGAGTTGCGTCCCAGTCTGGTGTGGCAGAGGGCTGGGAACACCCAAGCTCAAGGCCTGAAAAAATCCCAGGGGGAGAGCCAGGCCCCAGCGGGTTGGCAGGGCAGGGGATGAGGGTGGCCGCCCACAGAGGGCCCCGCAGCAGCACTGGAAGGAGAGAAGTGATGCCTTAGTTCACACGGGGACGCTGCCCGGCCTGGCACTCAGAGATGTTATCGCCAGCAGCTCTGGGGATGCAGGAAGCTAGGTGAGTGACACCACACCACCTGGGCCGTGTGAGTGGGCACTGCTGACCGTGGCCTCGGTTTTCATTCTGGTTCCAACTGTCCCTCCAAGGGCTGAGGGGCTCCTCTTCCGAATGACAGATATTTTCTTTATGTGGGTGAACGCATTCCTGCTTGTTTCTCTTGGCGCTATTGTCGCTCATCGTGTTTTCGTCTTTATAACCTGTGCTTGCTGCTCTTCCAGTTTAACTTAGAAGTAGCCCTGATTTATTAATTTCTACTTGTCAGCGTTCACTGGGGCTTTCCAGGTGGTGCTAGGGGTAAAGATACTGCCTTCCAATGCAACAGATAACAAGAGATGTGGGTTCAATCTCTGGGTCGAGAAGATGCCCTGGAAGAGGGCATGGCAACCCACTCCAGTATTCTTGCCTGGAAAATCCCATGGACAGAGGAGCTAGTGTGCTACAGTCCCTGGGGTCGCAAACAGTCAGACATGACTGAAGCAGGTTAGCACACACTCAGGTTTTAGTTCAGCCACTCAGTTGTGTCTGAGTCTTTGCCACTCTGTGGACTGCAGCACTCCAGGCTTTCCTATCCTTCACTATCGCCTGGAGTTTGCTCTAACTCATGTCCTTTGAATCATCATGCCATATCTGATCCCATCACTTCATGGCAAATAGATGGGGAAACAATGGAAACAGTGATAGTTTATTTTCTTGGGCTCCAGAACCACTGTAGATGGTGACTGCAGCCATGAAATTAAAAAGATCCTTGCCCTTGGAAGAAAAGCTGTGACAAACCTAGACAGCATATTAAAAAGCAGAGACATTATTTTGCCAACAAAGGTTCATCTAGTCAAAGCTTTGGTTTTTCCAGTAGTCATGTATGGATGTTAGAGCTTGACAATAAAAAAGGCCAAGCACCAAAGAATTGATGCCTTGGAACTGTGATACTGGACTCTTAAGAATCTCTTGGACAGCAAGGGGACCAAAGCAGTCATCCTAACGGAAATCAATGGTGAATATTCAGCAGAAGGACTGATTCTGAAGCTGAAGCTCTAATACTTTGTCCACCTCATGCAAAGATCCTATTCGTTGGAAAAGACCCTGATGCTGGAAAAGATTGAAGTCAGGAAGCAAAGGGAAGACAGAGGACAAGATGGTTGGATGGCGTCACCAACTCAATGGACGTGAGTTTGAGTAAACTCCTGGAAATGTGAAGGACAGGGAAGCCTGGCATGCTGCAGTCCTTATGGTGCAAAGAGTCGGACACTACTGAGCAATGGGACAACTGAATAATTAATGAACAACATCATTAATCATTGCATCATTAACAGCAATAGCATCAACAGCAATCACTTTTTGCTGCATACTGACACGTATACATGGTATTTTTATAAATAAATAGCCTTACAGATAAAAAAAAAAGAATCATCATGCCATAGAACCATCTCATTCCTGTTGCATCCACCAGAGAGGTGGCTGGGGCTCGGCAAAGTACCTGGTCCCGCTGCGTGTGTATGAACCTGCCCTCACCACTCCCTGGCACGTGACCGTCACTGTGTTCTCCTCTGTAAATCGGGAGGGGGCAGCACCTGCTTGGTAAGTGGCATACAGAGCATCTGGTATATAATCAATGCACCATCCATCTCAATGTTGTATTTATTAACAATAGGGATAGCATTTAATAACTTGCTCCTTTTTCTCTCTTGTCACTTAACTGTGTCCCACACCACATCTGCTTTACTTGCCCCTGTAAATTCCACATCCAGCACAAACGAGACTCAAAAAATTTGTGGCTGAAGAGGCAGGAACATACGCTGTCCTCAAGGAGAGGAAGCTGAGTGAGATGGGGGCCTGATGATAACCCTGTGTGATGAGGGGACCCCAGGAGGACCTGCGTGGCTGTGGGGTGGGGTGGGGGGCATGGGCAGAACTCCTGATGAGCTCCTGGGGATGGGGAAGTGGCAGGAAGGAGGGGGTCTGTTCCTTGTGGGGTGTCCACAGATTGTACCTCACCCTTCACTGATGAACACTTAGGCCGTTTCCAAACAAGTGTCACTATTAGGAGGAAACAATCAATGCCCAGCTCCTACTCAATCAATTTCGTAGAATATGTTTCTAGCATTGGAGTACAATCATCTGCTTTATTCATTCCATGTTCCGTTCATCCACCCATCCATCCAGCCAGCTGTTCATCCATCCATCCACTCACTAATCCATCCATCCATCCATCCATCCACTCACTAACTTATCCGATCATCTCAGACCCATTGAGAAGACAGACGCCTCCTCTGCTCCTGCTCCCAGGAGGACTCCCAGTGTGAGTGACAGGAGCCTCGTGGGGACAACGGGGGAGACATGCCCGCAGGTCCTCCTCCCTCTGAACGGTGAAGCACCCACCTGGTCCTAACGCCTCCTTGCTGGGGTGTTCAGGCCAGCCCATTTCCTTCTTGCGAAACAAGCGGCTGATGGAGGACTTGATGCCCTTCTTCTTCGGGGCTTTGTGCAGTGAGTCCTGCCTGCTGGTGCTGCTGCTGGGGTTGTTCCCTGGGCTGTCCTGAGAGCCTGTCAAGCTTTGGGGAGAGAAAACGACCTTTAACTGGCACCCTCGTGCAAACACACACCCCTCCACAAGAGCTACTAATAGAAACGGGCACCTGCGCTTCAACCTTGCAGCAGATAGTGGAGTCTCCTTCACCAAACATGCTCCACACAAGCAATGCAGGCTCCCAGACAGAGACAGCCACCCAGGGAAGCTGAGATTCGCCGCCTCGAGCTCTCCCCTGAGGAGGGCTTGACTCCAGGCCAGCTGGTGCAGAGGGCGCTCCGACCCTCCCTCAGGGTCTCTGCTCAACAGGTGACAACGCTCCAGGAGAAGGCGAGCTCCCCTGCTCTGGGCAGTTCCCCCCGCCTCCCGCAGGGTGACTGTCCCTGGCCGTGGCAGGAGAGCGACGGTCACCGTGCAGGGCTATGGTCAAGTGAGCACACGTGCCCTCCATCGAGTGTTGTTTGGCTCAGGACGGGAGCTCAGGTGGGGGTCTGAATGAGGACAGTGTCAGTCACAGGATGGGACAGAGTCTCCTGAGAGGAGACCCCTGAGGAAAAGGGAAGCACCCTCAAGAGCGAACCTGAGAGGCATGGGGGCCGTCACGGTCAGGAACGTGCCCTGGGCCGGGCAGACCTCTATCAAGAGCAGGAAGAAAGCTCCCACAGGAGTCAATCTGTAGAGAAGGAGGTTTTCTAAAATCACTGAAGTCACTGAGCTCTTCTTCGCCAGCACCTGAAGTTTACCACTAAACACAGGCACTGAACCCAGTGGGATTCCTTTAAAATCATCCTTGCAACTCTTTGAAGACAAGAGGCCCAGGGCTCCTGAAACTGATGATGCGCACTTGTGGGTGTCCCTGATGTCCTCGTGAGTGGCTGTGCTCAGCGACCCCGTGTGCAGGCGGTCCAGCCAAAGGGACCACGGTGAGGCGGGGGTCAAAGTTTCACATTTGATGGCGGTCTTGTCACACCTACCTCTTCCGGTAAAGCTGGCAGCTGAGGGAGTGAGGTAAGTGTAAAATTGGCTAACAATAGACTGTCTTGAAAATGACAATCACACAGGCTTTACATTATAACCAGAAACTTATTTGAAAATTTATTAGCTATGCTTTCCCCCAAGTACAAACAACAACAACAACAACAACAAAACACTTTGTTCTAGCTTAAGGCCATCTTAAGGGACTGTCTTGTTCAAGAGAAGCAGGACTATGGGGCAGCAAGAGCATCTGACTGAGTGCAGAGACTGGATGGGAGCCTCCTACAGCCAGGCTCTGCCCTCCCTGGAATCCAGCAACCAAATGGCCCTGCCAGGCAGGACAGAAGAGCAATGCCAGCCCCGTGAACCCTGCATGGCATGAACTGCCCTGATGAAAGGACTGTGCTCATCGCCAGATGTTGCTCAGAAGCACCACAGCTAGAGTAAGAAACCTGTCAGCAAAGCCGTCCAGACCTTTCTGTTTGAAGGAGAAAAAGACACAGCCTGTGCCACCACCCAAGATCATTTGTAGTGATGATTCAGTTTACTGGAACCCATGTCAACAAGAGAAACACAGAAAAGGTACCTAATCCCTCTACGCGAACACCAAGTGCCTGGATTGTATTTCTCGGTAACATACAGGCTGGGGGCTACCCACTGAAGTGCTTACACGCAGTTTGAGTGTCATTCGCTCATAGCGGTTTCCGTAAAGCACCCCTAGGTCTTCACTAAGAGACGATCTTGTATCACCCTAGAGGGGTGGGAGGTTCAAAAGGGAGGAGATATATGGGTACCTATGGCTGATTCATGTTGAGGTTTGACAGAAAAGAAAATTCTGTAAAGCAATTATCTTTCAATTAACAAACTAATGAAAAAAAGAAAAGAGAGAGAGATGATCTCTCCTGGACTCCCAGCTTTTCTGCTGGTTCTGGGTATGAGGACAGGAAAGACAGTGGAGAACAGATTAACCCCTCAAGGTCGAGAGAGGTCTCACTGGTACATCTGGGTGTTTGGTTAAGCCAGGGGAAGTTTTAGGAAACATGCATGGCATGTATTTTTATAAACAATGAGTGCGTTGTTTTAACCAACTAACCTATACCTTTTTAGTGGGATCCTGTAAAGAATACTGATCCTGTGCAGCCCCACAGGAGCTTGGTGACAACAAAGTGACTTAGGGCAAAATACAGCTGAACTTATTTAACAGCAGCTGGATAAACTGGGCACCCTCCCCTAAGCTCCAACAAGAACCCTCAGACAACAGAAAGCTACAAAGTCTAGAAATTATTCACATGGAACTGAACAGAGATCAATCTCAAATTCAAGTTAAAATAAGCATTTCTAAAAAACAGAAAACAACAATGAACAGAGCAGGGAAGTGACACACCTGGGTTGACTATGGACTCAGTGGAGACAAACACCTGCCTCAAAGTCAGGGACCACGCTAGCCCCTTTGCCCGGGCCTCCTCCTGAGGAAGGCCTCGGGGTCCACAGCCTGGCCCCCTCCCCCAGGATGGGAGCCGCCCCACTGGTTCCCACATGGCCAGGATGGGCAGCACCATGTCCACTTAACAGGAAGGCAAAGCAGGCCACAGAGCAGGTGAGCGACACACCCAGGTCACCAACCCCAGGGGGAGGTGCTGCTCTGCTGTGCCCAGCAGAAGGGCTCCAGGGCACTAAGCTGCCTGAACTGGAGTGCGCCGCCCCAGTCTGCGGGAAGGTCCAGGAGTGCTCGGTCAGTGGGCTGGGAGCAGGAGATGGACAAGGAAGGTCAGCCCTTGGGGCACTGGACTCCAACAACAGGGGCTCATCCAAGTGACCCAAGGGGAGAGGCAGCAAGCTCCCTCCTGATGCTCCCACCATCAGGGATGCCAGGATGGACACGAGAGCCTCTGGAGGAAAGTGGGCTGGACAGCACCATGGTTAAGTGTCCAGGCTCTGATCAGACCAGTCTGCACTGCACTGCTGGGTGTGAGAGCCTGGGCAAGGTGCCTGGCCTTGCTATGCCTCAGTGTCCATGTCTGCTGAATGGGGATAGCAGCAGCCTGGACCTCACCTGGGAATGAGATGACAGACTCAGAAAACATGTGCCCAATGGACAGAGTCTCCTGCACACTGCTACCCACCATCATTAAGTTGGCTTGCCGCAAATCTAACATCTATGGCTCTGATTCAGTCATTTCTTATAAGAAAACAGTAAGCGGAAATTCCATGGTGGTCCAGAAGTTAAGACTTGGAACTTTCACTGCCGGGACACTGGTCTGATCCCTGCCTGGGGAACTAAGATCCCATAAGCTGTGCAGCATGGCCAAAAATATAAGTAAAGAAAAATGTTAAAATAATAAATAATACTATGTCTATTATAAACAAGCAAGAGATGATCAGAAGGCAAATAAGTGGGAACTTATTTGTTACAATTGTCCCAATGAATGACCTATTTCCAACAGAACCATC
This sequence comes from Eudorcas thomsonii, assembly GCA_006408755.1. NCBI lineage: Eukaryota > Metazoa > Chordata > Mammalia > Artiodactyla > Bovidae > Eudorcas > Eudorcas thomsonii. The sequence goes on along the minus strand of SJYE01000866.1, from coordinate 281,312 downwards.
AGCACATTTTAAGTGGTGAGTGAGTTTCATTACTTCCATTAAAACATCAGTTATTCACTAGTGCATAACCACACAGTGTTCATTCACATTAAATGATAAGGACTCTAATACTTCACAGAGAAACAAAGGCCTGTTAAATTACTAGTTTACCTTTTGATGCTGCTTCCTTAAATCACTAGGCTGATAGATGCATGCTAAGAAATGAAGAGAAACCGGATTTATTGTGACTTTGAAGCTAAAATTTCAAGAATCAGTATAGGCAAATACAGTAAAGCAAAAATGATGGCAAACATGTAATTGACATGAAGATTTAGAGAACATGTGACTGGAAACAAAACATTTTTTTTGACCACAGATGTTAAATAAGCTATTCAAAATTTACTAGAGAAACACTATAAATTATTACTCAGGAAGATACAATTTTATTACAACAGCATGATTTATTAAAGCACAGCATTCTGTACAACAAAGGGCCTTAAACAGTTGTCTATTCTCAGCCAAACTTTTCTACAAGTTAGTTTCTCTTAATAAAAAACATGTTACACTTTAAATTAGTAATTGAACTGGTGTGGAAGCTACCATAATACCTATTTTAACATTGAACAAATCTAACCACCTATTAGACATTAATGTAAAATCCTGACATAGAATTTGATTTAAAACTTCTCAAAATAAATTCATTAAAGCAGGTTCCCTGTGAAAATGTGTAAGAATGAAAGCTAGCATAATAGCAGGTGCAGTCTTTACATTTTATTAACCATAGAATATACTTTTTTAAAGAGTCTAATAGAGACATTAACTGTGCAAAAGCTGATGAGATTTACAGTCTTGAATACAAGCACCAACACAGAAAGGATATTGTGTCAGTTCAGTTCAATCCTCAGTCGTGTCCGACTCTTTGCGACCCCATCAATTGCACCATGCCAGGCCTCCCTGTCCATCACCAACTCCCAGAGTTCACCCAAATTCATGTCCATTGAGTTGGTGATGCCATACAGCCATCTCATCCTCTGTTGTCCCCTTCTCCTTCTACCCCCAATCCCTCGCAGCATCAGAGTCTTTTTCAGTGAGTCAACGCTTCACTTGACGTGGCCAAAGTACTGGAGTTTCAGCTTTAGCATCAGTCCTTCCAATGAACACCCAGGACTGATCTCCTTTAGAATGGACTGGTTGCGTCTCCTTGCAGTCCAAGGGACTCTCAAAAGTCTTCTCCAACAACAGTTCAAAAGCATCAATTCTTTGGTGCTCAGCTTTCTTCACAGTCCAACTTTCATATCCATACATGACCATTGGAAAAACCATAGCCTTGACTAGACGGACCTTTGTTGGCAAAGGAATGTCTCTGCTTTTGAATATACTATCTAGGTTGGTCATAACTTTCCTTCCAAGTGAGAGGAAGGGTGGATAAAAATAAAGGTTAAAGTTTCACTAGAGCCTTAAGAAAACAGGCTCCTTGTTAATCTTAAGACAGACCTTTATCTCAAGAATGTGTAAGGGGCTCATATCTCAGGAATGCAGCCTCCGGAAGGCTTTCCGGGGGATGTTTACCCCCCAAAGAAAAAAAGAGAAAAAGAAAACCATCCCAGGAAATTAGTTTCCAGAAAATCAAGTTAACAGTAAAATTGCAGCTCAGACAGACGTGTCGACCTGATAACAAATGAACCTATCCCTAAAACATGCCGAGACTTGAGCACCAATCAGATCATTCCACCCTAGCTGTACCTGTTTGTGGTTTTTGTGCTTAAAAACTGCTTTGTAACGAATGTTCGGGGTTTGTTCTTCCCTGGTGGTGATCGAACCCTGGTGCACTGGCCTAATAAATCCTCTTGCTGTTTGCATCGATTCCAAGTCTTGGAGAATCTTTGGGCGATGGACCCCTGCAAGGAGGCCGAGAGGCCTAACACAAGGAGTAAGCGTCTTTTAATTTCATGGCTGCAATCACCATCTGCAGTGATTTTGGAGACCCCAAAAATAAAGTCTGACACTGTTTCCACTGTTTCCCCATCTTTTCCCATGAAGTGATGGGACCAGGTGCCATGATCTTAGTTTTCTGAATGTTGAGCTTTAAGCCAACTTTTTCACTGTCCTCTTTCACTTTCAGCAAGAGGCTTTTTACTTCTTCTTCACTTTCTGCCATAAGGGTGGTGTCATCTGCATATCTAAAAGTCCGTTAATTCTACACTTGAGGATCATTTCTTTATGTAAGCACAATCTCATTTCTACACATGATATGTAGTTTAGGATCCATCTACATTATGCTTGTAACTGCATGCTGCTGCTGCTGCTGCTGCTAAGTCACTTGAGTTGTGTCTGACTCTGTGCAACCCCATGGACTGCAGCCACTCAGGTTCCTCCGTCCATGGGATTTTCTAGGCAAGAGTACTGGAGTGGGTTGCCATTGCCTTCTCCTGTAATTGCATAGTGATACACCAATTCAACTTACTGCTATGGGGGAAAGACACAATTTAATGAGACATGAAGACAAAGCACAAACCCGACTAAGGGCATACATGCTGTAGACCACAGCACGCTATGACCAGAGCAAGTGGGGGGGATGGGGGAGGGGAGATGAATGGGTAAACTACAGCCTGGGGGCGGGGGAGGGGTCTGGACTGACGACGACTAAGCAGTAAGCAGACAACAGGATGAGACAGGAAATAAAAACTAATGATGAAAGCAGACACACTGTCAGAGAACTCCAACAGCAAGGAAAACATACAGAACTGTTCCTTAAATACTCAGAAAGAAATCAAGCATGAAACCACAGAGAAATCGTCAAAGAATTTTAAATATCAACTAATTAGTCAATGATGCAAATCATAAAAACAGTGTGTCAAGACCACAGAATGGACTAGTTACCACTTCACAGGCTGTTAAAATGATTCACGGTTAATTTAATTATAAGCTGACTAACAATGCAGCTAACATGAAATGGGTGATCACAGAAAAAAGTGGATAATACAAGTCCAGTTACAAAGTAGAGTGTTGTACACGTGATTTTATGGGGTAAATAGCAATGTACTCACAAAACCCAAGCTAAACACTCAAGAAAGCTGGAACATGTGCTTTAGAGTCATACACTCTGTCACCAAAAGCCCTAGGTCGTTATCCCAGTTTTAGAAAAGTGAGAAAAGTGAGGCAGCCCAATGTCTTCCCTGGGGCCCTGGGCTTTTAACCTGGTTTCACAGGCAGAGCTGGCCTGAGCACCAGGCCAGGTCTATCAGCAAGCAGACCAGTGTAGATTCTTGGTTTTTTTCCCACCACATGCCCTGCACCCTGCAGCCAGGCAGCCCCAATGGAAAATGTGCTGCACGGCTTTCCCACGCCATGAGAGCTGCCTATGGTTACTTTCACGAAGCTGTCTGCTCCCTGAGAACAGAAACTTCCCTGCAGCTGCTGTGCCCAGCATAGGCCAGGCCGAACGTTACAGAGGCAGGCTCTGGCTGAGTTCATGATGACGTGCTAAGTCCGTGGTCCAAATATCAAGACTTATTTGTCGCTCTGCCACTGTGGAATGATTAAAGACTGGGCAGTTTAAAAAATTTTAGACCTCTGAGCGTAGCAAATGTACCTGATTTTCTTCTAAGTAAAAAGAGAAAAACCAAAAAACAAAATAAAGAAAACCAGTGTCCTGGGGTAAGGATGTGGCAGGGAGGAGGCAGACACATATCTGAGTCATGATGTCCAGCTGGTCTCCCTCCCGTGCAGGGTGGTGCTGCCTCCTTCTGGGCTTGGGCAGGGGCGGGCAGGAGCCAGCACCTAAGGAGGCGGGATGCAGGTTGAGGGAGCCCAGTGATTTAAAACGATGGAGGCTGCCTAAGCTCCCTCTGCCCTCCCTGCTCTCAGTCTCCTTGGCCCGCTGCTCCGTGTTCTCCTTCTCTTCTTCAATCAACCTAAAATAGAATAAAACCCATCACCTGCCTTTGTCAGGAGAGGAATGCGTCTGGACAACAAATTGGGCTGGCATTCTGTGTCACTATTAGCAAATTCCAGAAACAGTTGCTCAATTAACATCTCAGCAAAAAGGTTCGACTTTTCCTCTTTTGAATATTCTCAAATTTAGAATAACTTAGCATTAAGTCTTACAAACTGGCCCCTGATCATTCACGTTTGACTTCACTTCTTTTCTGTAACACTCTGAAGGGGCCCTGGTGGCGACTCTCTTCCTGTGAGGAGATACCTGAAGCTGACAACCTTTACCTCCCCTGCTCTCAGGGCAGAGAGGCATGTCAGTGCCGTAAGTCTTTTCCACTGGGAATCAGGAACTCTGTACAATCAAAAGAGCGATTCACGAACAAGCTGGTTTCTAAACATAAGTCTCCAGACCTGATGAAGTGCTGAGTTGATCTTTTTTTTTTTTTTTAAGGTTGAATATGTACAAACGCATCACTGGATGAAGTTCTCCACCAGCTTTGTGTGAGTTTCTGGATTCATGTCAATGTGCTATATTAACCTAGAATTCACAGTTTCTGCTCTTCTCCCCTAATGGGTCGTGGATGATTTTATATAGCAGTTTTATACACGATTATGCAAATAAAATGATTTTCAAATTAAAATTCAAGATTCTTACAGGAAGTAAACTCTCCAGCTTCACTTCTACATCTTGAAAGTTTTTCACTGTTGATAATAAGTTGATGGACAGAATTTACCATTTATATCAAGTCAACTTGTTGCATAAGGAAAAATTACTTTTACCTGACAACTTGCTGTAAAAATAAAAATATTAATATATAACCGTTCCATATTTCCTGTGGGGATGCAGAAAGATCATCTTTCTGAGCTCGTCTGTGCTCAAACATGGCCCACAAAGCTGTTGTCTCAGCGTCAAATGGGTAGGTGGCACCATCTGCGTTTGCTGGTTGTCCCGTTCACTCCCTGCCTTCCCTCCGCCCCCCTCCCCACACTAGGCCGACAGGAACGGTCATCTCGGCCTGGGCTGACATGACGAGAACAGTCTGAGCAGCAGCTCTGCCTGATCCTGTGCAGGGTCATAGGCCTGTGGCCACTCTGAACGTGGACACAGGACATGGGCATAGCTGTGTGGGTGTGGCACCAGGCAGGCCTTGGGTCCCCCAGCTACCTGGCTGCACCCAGACCCAAGGTCCCCTGCTCACTACGAGGCCAGCCTTTGGATTCTATCCTATTTTGTAAATTGTTATAACTGCCAAGACGGTGTCTAAAGAAAACATCTTAAATATACTGATGAGAAAAACTCAGACACATGTCCTTGGACCACTGTCTTACAACAAGCCAATCTTCACACTGTATTGTTAAAAAGGAAAATGCAGATCTGAGTGGGAATTTACCACCCCCAAAACCTGAGCTTTTCTGTTCCAGGTGGCTTTTCACCAGAACGTCAGGGGCTCCGAGGGACACAGAAGGGTGCACGGGCTGCAGGGGACACTGCCTCGGCATCTCACCCACCTTGGGGCTCAGAGCTGAGGGAGGCACCCCACAACGCCCCCCCACCCCCACACACACAGAGTGCTGACACCACACTGTGGACAGAACGCCCTGGCTGACTGAGTTCTATAATCAAGGGCAATCTCAAAACTGAAAATTCTTGAAGCAGACCTGAGGTCAGGTTTCTTACTATGGAAAACTCGGACTTCCCTAGGAGAAGGCAGCTCCTCAGAGAAACCGAGTTTCCGGGGAGCTGAGTTTGTGATCACCCACCGGATCTTTGTTGATGGTGTCCAGCTGCTCCTGCAGCATCACAGTCAGAGTCTTGGCATCGCCCTGCCCACTGGGCAACAGCTGAGTGGCTGAGCTGAAGGGTGACCCTGTCGCTCTTGCCATCAGAAACACCCTCGTCACTCTTGAACACTTGGGCCACGTTGGCCAGCACGCTGGCTTGCTGTGCACGCTCCCAGTCCTGCTCCTTCAGGGTTTGAATCTGGGCACGAGAGGACCACGTCTTGTCAGCGACATTCAAGGCAGCTCAAGTCTATCAGGAACTGAACCCAATTTTACATGGAAGCCCTGACTGTGGATAAATGTGGATAAACCAAATGTGGATAAACCAAAAATTTGAATCAGAGTAAAGAAATAAGTAAAGACAGAAAAACTCCACCTGGAAAAACTCAACTTGAAATTGAAAACACGACATAAAAAGAAAATACATGGTGATGCTATCCACCCTGAATACAACCAGGTGATCAGAGTCAGAATCTGTTTTCTCCTGGACAAAGGGGGTATTGAAGAGATCCTGTAGCTCTGAGCCACAGGGCTAGTTTACTAGTCATTAAAATAACCCAGGTGGGTGGGTCCTCAATCAGAAAGATAAATAACATCTGATGCCCACCACTACAGCCTTCATTCTTCTTTAAAATGAAAGGATTCAAACGAAAAACCCTTAACTGAAATTACACGATGACTGATCAAACTTACCTCTTTATGTGTGACACCTAATTCTTCTAACAAACTACACCTTTTGAGTGCTACTCGTAATCATGCTCTCAATTCAGATAAAAGGGGCCGAGTCACTATGTGTTGATGTGTGTATATACATTAGTACACTTCTTAGTGTATACTCACCCTAATACATGTATAGTGTAACAGAAAACGTTTAATGTCTCTCATTGATCTTAACGTCAAGAAAATCTGCTTGTTAACAGCTTTAAATTCTAAGTTTGAGAGAACAAAATGTTATCCTAAATTAATTCTATTACCCAGTTTTTAACTGCAAGTTGATATACAGAATATAATAAATCTCGAGACATTCATGCCAACTAATACTTTTTAACTGGGGGCTTCCCAGGTGGCTCAGTGGTAAAGAATCCACCTGCCAATGCGAGAGGGCAGGTTTGATCCCTGGGTCGGGAAGATTCCCTGGAGTAGAAGATGGCCACCCACTCCAGTATTCATGCCTGGGAAGCCCCATGAAGAGAGGAGTGTGGTGGGCTACAGTCCACACGGTTGCAAAGATTCGGACACGACTGAGCATGTACGCAGGCAACGCTTTTTAACCATATAAAACTCTGACTTCTTACAGATAAAAATGTATGTACAAGAATTCAAGAAGCTCAAAAGTGAACTAGTTACATAAATACGTGCATCATCCACCAAACAAGGCAGCAAGTGTACAAATCCAGGACGGCCGGGTGGCTAGTACCTTCTCGTCCAGGGCCTTGTGGTGTTCAAACAGCAATTTCAGTGCCCTGAGCACCTCAACCTCGCTGGTCATGCCGGCTGGAGACTGCGCCTGCTGCTTGCCTGCCGTCATCTGGAGGGACAGCACGTACCGGGAAACCAGGCACTCCAGGTGCTCCAGCAGCAGCTGCAGGGCAGGGCCAAAGGAGCACCTTCAATATCATGCTCGAATTCAGGGCCGATGACTTCTCTCAGCCTCACGCTATAGCCGGAAACATGCTAAGGCACGTCGGAATCCCGCCAGTTTGGTCAAAAGTTACAGTGGACTTCCCCAAGGGCCCAGTAGTTAAGAATCCACACTTCTGCAGGGGTCATGGGTTTTAATCCCTGGTCAGGGAACTAAGATCCCACACAAAGTGTAGCGTGGACAAAAATCTAAGTTAAGAGAACCCCCCCCNCAAAAACTGAAGTTAAGAGAACTCCCCCCTCAAATGTACTAAAATTACATTAGCTCTCATCATAAATTTGAAGCAAGGTATGAGAACCCCGAAATGATCCACCCTGGTCTGCTCAGTGGGAAGATGTGAAAAATGACTTGAAAATCAGACAGAGTTTAAAGATAGCAACACGGAGGCTAGTGGTGACCCCTGCGGGGCAAATGTCAACATGTGAGAATCCTCCTGCTGACCCTGGTGTTGTTTCTTTCTGCCTTCAGCGTCGGTATTTCTTCTTCTCTTCTACGAAGTTGCTCCCTACATATTCATAGTTCTTGCGAAGGACTTGGAAACTCCTAGAGAACAGTTAAATGAGAAACTAAATGCAAACATAAATAAAAAATACAGCGAGACTGTGAAGACTGACCCTGTCAAGTCTCTCCAGGCTCCACACAAAGGATCTCCTTGCTCCTCCAGAGAAGAGGGGGTCCACTGACCCCAAGAGGACACAGATCACAACTCAGACCGACCTTCGGCCTCCACCTCGACCTGGCAGGCATGCGGCAGGGGAGAACCTGGAATCCAAGCCTGCCTTCTCAAGATCCAGGGACGTCTGGGCAGCTTTCCAAAACATAAACCTAACAACAAAGTGGATAAAAAGATTCTTAAATGACACACAGACCAGTGACCTAGAGCCACTGGAGAGAGTGAAGAAAAAAGGGATGTCACCAGGCTTTGGAGTGTTCCTCTGGGAAAAGACGGATGGCACCCCAAGGCCATCTGTTAGCCTGACTCCACTGAAGCCACTCAGTCATTCAATCAACTGGTTAAAATGTTAAATTTATGTTATATGTATTTTATCACAATTTGCATGCACGCAGGGCCATCCACGTGGTGAACTTGCTCAAAGTGAACCACATGGAGTCTTTCATTCTTCTTTTTTTTTGCAGAAATTAAAAAAATCCTGGGCTATGTATCCCCTACTACATACTGAGTGTTCAGCACCCAGAACAGTGCCCAGCACTTGTAAGAGGCATGTAGTAGACATGTGTAGCTATGAGGGTGTATGTCATATACGTAGGCAGTAGGCACCTGTCATTAAAATACTGGGCACACTGGTCTGTGCTTTGTAAGATGGGAGACATTAATGGGCTTAGCCTTTCTACTTCAAGGACTGACTTTCTAGCTTGATCCTCATGCTCCAGAGACTCCTCTAGCCAGTATATCCTTTCTTTGGAAGGGAGCCGTTAAGGGGCTTAGCCTTTCTGCTTCAAGGACTGCCTTGATAGCTCAGTCCATGTGCCCCAGTGACTCCTCCAGCCAGTGTTTCCCTTCTTGTGGGGCCCCCGCCCATCCTCCATGCAGCACCTGCACAACCTCTTACAAGGTAAACTGCTGGGGTCGATCCTGCTCACTAAGGCAAAAGCGCCATGGCCGGCAGGGCCCACAGCCATGCTAACAAAATGAAACACAACCCCAACGCTTCGTTGGGTGAGGGCCAATCTGATGGGCCCAGCCCCCAGCTGCTCTCACCTCAGGCTACTCTCCTTCCAGGACTTGGGCCGAGGCCAAGTTCCTCCTTGTCTTGGCCTTTGCCTTGGGGTTGTAGCACTGGAATAACGCCCACAGGTGGGCCCTTCTGCAACCCATCCTCGCTGATGGGGGCAGGCCCCCATTCGGGGGCAACAATTGTTTCACAGTAGGATACCTCAGCTCCCGAGCTATCACCACCAATCTCACACTACGACCACCACTATTCACACTACGACCACCGCTCTCACACACACCACTCTCACACTATGACCACTGCTCTCACACTATGACCACCCCACCACTGTCTCAAGGAGAAACGGCACAAAGGCTCTGCCTCCAGCACGTCTCCCAGGAGCCTGGAACCGGAACCCACTGAATCACAAGGGGCTCCGTGGTAACAGAGGGGCTGGGCTCAGGCCCACCATCAAGGGTGCAGAGAGGGGGTAGGGACTGCCAAAAAGACAGCTGAGTGTGGGGTGCGGGAGAAGGAAGGCTGTGCCCATGGCTCAGGCCCCCTGTCAAACATGACCCTGCAAGGTACTGGGTCATAGTTAAACTGACCAGTATAAATTGCTTCAGAAACCACCACCCCTGGGAATGAGCATGTCTTCTAAGTGGGCTTCTGCCCCCTCTAACCCCCAAACAAGCCTGCAGTGAGGCTACTGAAGGGCACCCCTGAACTCAAGGGCATCCCCAGAACCTGCCTGGCTGAGGAGGACTCACCGCGCTAGCTGCCTCTCACTCTCACCCTGAGCTCGGTCCTCCCTGTCAGACTCCCTCACTCGAGCTCAGCAAGGGCTTGACAAACCGCTCTCCAGGCACTTAAAATGAACCCATAGTGGGTACAGGAGTTCATTGAACCTGCTGCAAACTCGCCCTCTAAATTTCGATCCTGGGCTACCAGAAGACTCTGCCCCATGGGGGCTGCACAGTGGAGGTTCAGGGGTGTCCCTGCCTAGAGCCACGACAGCGCCTCCCAGACCCCACCAGGTGCTGCCCCACCCTCCGCCCCCATCTCCCACCCTTCTCCTGGCCNCCGCCCCCGTCTCCCACCCTTCTCCTGGCCCCACTCCCACTTTTGCAGCTTTCCACTCGCCAGGGGACAGGCCACACTGCTCCTGGCTCAGCTCGGACCTCTGCTGTCACTTGAGGGTCTTGGTCCCTAAGGTGCTTGGGGGTCCTATATCCACCCATGTCAGCAATTACAGACTCTAGGAGAGACAGAGTACAGTTTAGGGTCCCGTCCGCAGTTCACCCTGAACATGTTCTCTTTTTTTGGCTTTATCTATTGGAGTTCTCTGAGATGCCACTTCTAAAATCTCAACTGTTGCTTTCAAAAAGACTGTAAACTCACTGTGCTCAACTTTAAGAATAAAATCTTCACTTTCAACCTTAAAGTGAAACGGGAAAGAAGACTAAAAGCAGTCATTTTTTCAAACTGGAAAAGAAAACCCACATGTGACCATGTCACAGAATACAGTTCACGTAACCCCTCCCTCCTCAGCCCTCTCCTCCACCCCCAGCAGCCTGTCATCGCAAGGCCTGCCCTGGGCCAGCAGGGGGAAGGGAAGAGGGGAGACCGTCTCCTCTGTCTCCAGGCCGCCTGGGCCGCTTGCTCCACCTCCTTCCGAAGTTCACATGGCACTGAAACAGCCCAGGCAAGCTGGGGATTCTGGTCAGAAACACAATCTTGGGTACCAAGCAAGGACCCCTTGTTCTTGTTTTCCCCAGTATCAAATAAACTTGATCAATACAATTACTGTGACTGTTACATGTGGCTTCAGATGACAGAAGACCCCCAGGGTGTCTCCACTTCCAGTGACAGACACAAGCAGCTTGTAGGCCAGCCTACCAAGAGCTAGAAAAGCTAAATACTGTTTAAAAGAGGTCCTTCAGTTCAGTTCAGTTGCTCAGTTGTGTCCGACTCTGCGACCCCATGAATCACAGCACGCCAGGCCTCCCTGTCCATCACCAGCTCCCAGAGTTCACTCAGATTCACATCCACCGAGTCAGTGATGCCATCAAGCCATCTCATCCTCTGCCGTCCCCTTCTCCTCCTGCCCCCAATCCCTTCCAGCATCAAAGTCTTTTCCAGTGAGTCAACTCTTCGCATGAGGTGGCCAAAGTACTGGAGTTTCAGCTTTAGCATCATTCCTTCCAAAGAAATCCCAGAGATGATCTCCTTCAGAAAGAGGTCCTTAGGCAGCCACAATCCAAGATTTCAAACAAAAGGGAAGCCCAGTGAGGGAGCTGGAGACTGAGAGGGCCACTTCTTCCCTCGGAGCATCTGAGCAAAGCCAACTCTGTGAAGAAAAGGCAGGGGAAAAGTCAAACAGAGGGGGCTGGCTAACACAGCTCTGGACGGTTCCTTGGGCTGGGAAGACAAAAATTCAAGCGCAGGCCTGACGAGTCAGTCCGGGATGTCAGAAAATGTACCCTAATGTGCCTAAACCGGCTGAGCACAAGTATCAGTCACCTCGTGGTGTTCAGGAGACAGACGGTGGGCTTCAACCTGCCGAGAAGGGGGTTCCCTGGGAGGCACCCTAGGCTTCCAGACCAAGACGCTGGAAAGCTCCTTCTTGGGGTCGGGGGAGAAGGTGGGTGAAGGCTGCTGAGACTGAGCTTACAAGACCCCCCCCCACCCCCAGCCTCAAGTCCCTCAGGCCCTGAGTGAACAGACAGCTATGTCCCCACTGGAGGTCTGCATCAGAGGAAACTGGAGAAGGCAGCATCACTCAGAACCTCTAGGGTTTTCCAGACATAATGTCCAACATGCAACCAAAAAAGCAAAAGAGGGTGTAACAACAAACAGGACCAAGAGAAAAAGAACTGAACCAGATCCAGAGGTATCAGATGTATATCAGCATATCAGAGGTATGCTACAGGTATCAGATGCAAACTTCACCTGTTCAAAAATATATTTGACAAAAGGAAAAATTTCTGAGAATCAAAACCGACTCTAGAACTTTACAATAACAGTGACTGAATTTAAGAACTCAGTCTCTGGGCTTAACATCAGATTGGACGTAGCTGAAGAGAGGATCAGTGAACTGAAGGATGGATCGGTTAAAATTATATATATACACACACACACACCTCACTGTTTTTCCATCATCCAGATATAGCACTCTCTGCACACTCAGTTCAGTTTAGCTCAGTTCAGTCACTCAGTCCTGTCTGACTCTTTGCAGCCCCATGCATTGCAGCACGCCAGGCCTCCCTGTCCATCACCAACTCCCGGACTTGACTTAAACTCCTGTCCATCGAGTTGGTGATGCCATCCAGCCATCTCATCCTCTGTCGTTCTCTTCTCCACCTGCCCCCAAGCCCTCTCAGCATCAGGGTCTTTTCCAATGAGTCAATGCTTTGCATTGGTTGGCCAAAGTATTGGAGTTTCAGCTTCAGCATCAGTCTCCCCAATGAACACCCAGGACTGACCTCCTTTAGGAGGGACTGGCTGGATCTCCTTGCAGTCCAACGGACTCTCAAGAGTCTTCTCCAAAGACCACAGTTCAAAAGCATCAATTCTTCAGTGCTCAGCTTTCTTCACAGTCCATTTCTCACATCCATACATGACTGTTGGAAAAACCATAGGCTTGACTAGATGGACCTTTGTTGGCAAAGTAATGTCTCTGCTTTTCAATATGCTATCTAGTTTGGTCATAACTTTTCTTCCAAGGAGTAAGCATTTAATTTCATGGCTGCAGCCACCACCTGCAGTGATTTTGGAACCCAAAAAAATAAAGTCTGACACTGTTTCCACTGTTTCCCCATCTATTTGCCATGAAATGATGGGACCAGATGCCATGATGTTCGTTTTCTTAATGTTGCGCTTTAAGCCAACATTTTCACTCTCCTCTTTCACTTCCATCAAGAGGCTTTTTAGTTCCTCTTCACTTTTTACATAAGGGTGGTGTCATCTGCATATCTGAGGGTATTGATATTTCTCCCAGCAATCTTGATTCCAGCTTGTGCTTCTTCCAGCCCAGCGTTTCTCATGATGTACTCTGCATAGAAGTTAAATAAGCAGGGTGACACTCTACAGCCTTGACGTACTCCTTTTCCTATTTGGAACCAGTCTTTTGTCCATGCCCAGGTCTAACTGTAGCTTCCTGACCTGCATATAGGTTCCAAGCCTCCTTCCTGAGGGTGCAGCCTCCTTAAGCACCCTCAGCAGTGTACTGTGGACCTGAAGGAATTAGTTTGGACATGGTATTTGTGTGATGCTTTAGGGGAAAAAAGTAGTGAGACTCAAGCCCTTTCCTGTTTGCTCAGGCACATTCCAACCATCTCACAGCCCAGAAAGCAAACTTGAGCTGACTCTGGTTGCCCTCAGGCACCAAGCTGAGCCCGAAAAGTGCTGCCCCCTTGTGGACATTCCCTGGAACTACACTTAATTTGATCACCCTAGCTCACAGGCACCTCAATTCACAAGGCCTGGGGTTCTGCGAAAGACAGCCCAATGTCCTGTGGCCAGCACCAGAGAAATAAATTCCAAACACAGCCAGAATCTTTCAGGAATACCCAAAGGTAATTGTCCTCACACTCTTTAAGGGAAAAAAAAATACAAACACAAGCACAAACCTCCCCCACCAAACAAGATGCTTAGCATTCCTAATTGCTCCCGAAATGCCAATTGAACGACGATTGGAAATCAATCCCACCACTCACAATGATCAGTGCCACACATCTGCAGCAATAAATATGGGATGGAGTCTGGGGGAGAAAGAATCCCCCTAAGCTCTCCTTGGGAATATATATCGGCAGCAGCCAGTATCATGGCAAGTCTCCTGATGCCTGGGAAAAACAACAACAACAACAACAACAACAATCAAGTCCTGCTAAGCTGAGGCTCCAACGTTCCCCCACTTTGGCCTATATCCTGAGAAAGCCATCTATCAAAAGGCACAAGCACCCCAACAAACTTCCAGCATGACTTCCAGTAGCTGAGACAAACCACCACAAAATCTCTAACCAGAAGTTAACGCTTAAACAAGAACTGTATATATATATACAGTAGATTATTTCTCACTCATTCCAAATCACCACTGAAATTAGGGAATTAGGACACTGGGAGCCACAGGGATGGACCTTGAAGGATCATACATTAAGGGGAGTCAGTCAGGCACAGGAAGACCATGGTATGTGGGGTACATTCCAGGCAAAATAAAAATAGGCATGCAAGTCAACAAATTTACAATGCAAAAAGAGACTGTGAGGATTCAAAGTCAAACATTTAGGGTTCCATAAATAAATAAATAAATAAATAAATAAATAAATAACTGAAGGGTCATGAATGAAATTGGAGGTCTGTACCTACACAGACAGGAAAGGTATATCTGCAGAAGAAAATCCACAAGGATAATCCTCTTCCTTCCTTCTTCCTTCTACATATACACGGAAATATGCATCTTGAACCTATGCATATTGAACCTATGCATATTGAAATATGCATCTTGAATCTCTTTCTCAAAGAGATATACCACAAAAAATTAACTATCTCCCTTCCTTGTATCTACAAAAAAGTGTATCTGGGATAATTTCAAAGGCCCTGTACTCAGCACTTTGCTCATCATTCTATGGCAAAAACCCAAGCAACCATAGATATACCCCATAGATACGTGATACCTGAATCCTGTGATATACACTGACAATGGTCACAACACGGCAAATCAGCAGTGCTGCGCTGTAGCATCGACAAGATGGTAAAGAAAGGTAAGGAAATCAGTGCCTTTTCTATGATCTCCAACCTCCCTGACATGGGATGCTATCCCATCCCTGGAGGCTGAGCAGCCTTGGGTCACATTTCGGGACTAGGGGTAGGTGGTTGACACAGCCTGGCCCGGTGCCCTTCATTGAACCCTATTGAAATTTCTACCATCTCTTATATTCTGGCTGGGGTCAGGGTTGTGTGTGGCATCAAGGTCTCAAGTAATTCCAGGCAAGGCTCAGCCAGCCTAGTACCCTCATGATGCTGGGGTTCCCAGCTCAAGGATTGTTCCTGACAGTGCAGCCTCCTAGCACCCGAGCACCCTCAGCAGTGTTCTGTGGACCCTGAAGGGATGAGCCTGGACTGGGTGTCTGTGTGATGCTTTAGAGGAAAAAAGACCTGACACTCAAGGTCTTTCGCATTTGCTCAGGCACATTTCAGTCTATTTCACTGTCCAGGAAGCAACCTTCCCCTAAGGCTCTGGTCACCCCAGGAACCAAAGGGAGGCCTGAGTAGTTCTGTCTTCTTGCAGACGATTTCAGTCACCACTATTTTATCTCCAGAGTTCACTGGCATCTCAATTCATAAGGACTGGGTTTGTATAATGACAGATGCCCTGAGAAAATGTCCTGGGGCAGTATTGGAAAAATAATTTCCAAACACACCCAACTTTCAGAAACCCAGATGTCAGAGGCAAACTGTCCTGACACCCATTAAGAAAAAACAAAAAAACAAAAACCCCCTCGACAACAGGACAAGGTGCTAAGCATCTTGTGTGATGCTTTAGGGGAAAAAAGTAGTGAGACTCAAGCCCTTTCCTGTTTGCTCAGGCACATTCCACTCCACCCTAATTGCTGAAGGAATGTCAATCAAAACGATAATGGTAAATCAGATGCCAACTGTCACAATCACAATCATCACAAATCTACAAGCATTAAAGTCGGGAGAGAGCCTGGAGGAAAAGGAAGACCCTAAGGTGTTGGTGCATAAGTACTATGGCAGCAGCCTGTAAAATGGACAGTCTCGAATGCCTGGAAAGAACTCTCCAAAGAGGTTAAGCATAGGATCTGACATTCCCATACCTGGGCCTGTATCCCGAGAATACAACTGATCGTAAGGCACATCCACCCCGAGGAACACCGCAGCGCTGCTTCCAGTAGCCAAGGCACACAACCATCAAGTCTCCAACGAGAGGCTGAAGCTTAAACATGATGCGGCACATACATCCGGTAGACTATTTCTCAGTTATTAAAAAAGACACTGAAATTAGGGAATTAGGACACTGGGAGCCACAGGGATGGACCTTCAAGGACCATACACAAAGGGAAGTCAGTCAGGCAGAGGAAGACTATGGCGTATGAGGCAAGTTCCAAGCAAATCAAATATAAACACACAAGGAAATATATTTACAATCCAAAAAGGGACTCTGAGAATCCAAAGTCAAACAAAGTGCTCAGGAAAAAAAAAAGTAAAGGCCTTGAATGAATTGAGTTCCATACCTACATAAACAAGAAGTGTGTGTCTGTAATAGACAACCCATGAGGATTATCCTCTTCCTTCCTTCATTCCACATGTACACAGAAATCTTTATCTCTATTCAGAAATCTCTATAAAAGATAAACCTCAGAAATTAACTACCTTCCTTCTTTGTATACACAAAAAAGTGTATCTGGGATACATAATCCACGAGGCCTGACGCTCGGCACTCTGCTTGACATCCTATGGCAAAAATAAAGAGTAGAGATACCACATGATTATTAAATACCTGATCAGGGAGCTGTATACTGACAAAAATCACAGCACTGTAAATCAACTACACTGCAAGTCAGCATCTGGAAATGTTAAAGAAAAGGAAAGAATAGCAGTTTCTACTCTGTGATCCCCAACCTCCCTGACTTGAGATGCTATCCCTTCCCTGGAAGCTGAGCAGGCTTCGGTCTGACTCCTGGACTGACACAGTGCCATTTTTCAAACCATTTTTAAATGTCTGCTGTCCCCTACACTCTGGCTGGGACCAGAGTCTCACGTGGCATCAAGGCCTCAAGGAATCTGAAGGCAAGGATCAGGGAGCATACACTCCTGATGCGCGTGTTCCCAATTCAGAGCTCATTCCTGAGAGTCAGCCTCCTAAACCCATATGCAGCCTCAACAGTGGACTGTGAAACTGAAAAGGATGTCAGGACAGGGTGTTTGTGTGATGCTTAAGGGGAAAAAGTAGTGAGACTCAAGCCCTTTCCTGTTTGCTCAGGCACATTCCACTCTATTTCACAGCCTAAGTAACCAGCTTGCTCTGGTTACCCCCCAGGAACCCAAGGTGGGCTTAAAAAAGTGCTGTCATCTTGTGGGTATTTTCTGTAAATGAAGTTTGATCACAGTTTCTAAAGGAACCTCAATTCACTAGGCTGGGATTCTGTTGGTGACAACTGCCCTGAGGATCAGGGACGAATATTCGAAAAAATTTGAAACCCAGCCGACTTTCAGGAAACCAATTGCCAAAGGTAAATTGTGATCACACCCTTCAAGGATAGAAAAGACAAAACAAACCCAAATCTCCACCATTGGACAGGATGCTACGATTCCCTAAATGTGGGGGGAATGCCAATCAAAATGACAGTGGAAAATCAGATTTTACCACTCACAATGGCTAAGACTGATCATCAAAGTCTACAAAAAATAAATGCGGGAGAGGGCCTGGAGGAAAAGCAATCACCCTAAGCTGTTGGTGGGAATATACAACAGCATCAGCCAGTATCATGCAGTTTTCGAATGAGTGAAAAAAAACTATCAAGAGGGACTAGGCCTAGGATTTGACATCACAACACCTGGGCCTATATCCTGAGAAAACCATGTAGTTACGTCAAACAACTGTACTTCAATTTGAAAAACATTTACTTGATGTACAACTACAAACACAATTGAAAATTGAGAAAAAAAAAACTAGCAAAATGAAAATAGGATATTTCTTGCAATGGAAGAACCAACTGAGAAACTTCCTTTGCATGAGATTATTTAAAAAAACAGACTAGATTTACCGCTTTAAGCTATATTTCAAAAATAATTAGTTAAATGAGGCCAATTAATCTACCAACAAGATAAATATGTCCTAGAAAGCAGGTGAAGACACATTTAGTACCATTAATTAGTACCATTAAAAAAATCCAGAAAAATTTTGATTTTCTTTAAAGAATGAATCAAAAGGAGTTCACTCTGAAGATGTATTTTCTGTAGTCTATATGTGCTAATATTTTCCTGCATGGAATATGGTGAATTTCATATTTAATATGGGAACATCTACAGCCACATTTTCCTGTACAAATTTTAGAAAATATCATACCTCATGCAGGAAAATCTGTGCCCATAATTTCCTGTATGAAACATGGACAATTCTGATTGGAGTTATAAATATTTTCAGGAAAATGAATCTACATTTTCTCATACTAAGGCAAGGTTGTCAGAAACACACAGAAAGGGGGCATAAGAAATCACATTTGTGTAGAATCTAAAAAAAGACACAAATGAACCTACCTATGAAACAGAAAGAGACTCACAAATCCAGAAACTGGTGGATGCCTGGGGAATTTGGTGGTAGGCATTGCCAGACTGGAGTAGATATTAATAGATAAAAATCACTATATGTAATATAACGCTTTACCATCTGAGCCACGAGGGAAGCCACATGTGTAATGTAAGAAAAATAATAGGATATCGTATGCAGCAGAGAGCAATATAGCCATGGTTTTGTAATATCTTTAAATGGAGTATATTCCGTTAAAATACTGAATCACTATGTTGTATCCTGTATTTCAGAGGGAAAATAAATAGTGGACTGATAACTACAAACACAAAAAGTAATCAAGACTGAAGGTTAGCAAAATAAAAATGGGAAAATTTTAGGAAGAGAAATTCCCATCAAGAAATTATAAAAATGGGAAAATTTTAGGAAGAGAAATTCCCATCAAGAAATTAATTTGGATGAGATTACTAAAAATGTCCACTGGTTCGTCCACTAGAAAGACCAATGTGGAGGATCTTGAAATAATGAAACACAGAAGTGCCTTAGGGAACAGCAATCACATGACTGGGCACATAATCTTGGAGAAGCAGCATTTTCAAAGACAGGGGTACCCATACCACCCCTGCTGGACTGGTTTTCATAGCAAAGACAGTGATGCAACCTAAGTGTTATTCACAGAAATGAATAAAGTATACGGGGTATACACACACAATGCTATATTACTCAGCCATAAAGAGCAATGAAATAATGGCATCTTCAGGCACAGGGAAGAAGGTAGAGATGATCATGGCAACCAAACAGAGACAGTGAGCAGAAAACATAATACAATATCACTTCTAGGTGGATCTAACAATGGATACATATGAGCTCCTTGAGCAAGATACACAGTTCACACACTTAGAAAAAGGAACTTACTGTTAGCAGAGAAGAAAGGTATTGCTGCTGCTGCCAAGTCGCTTCAGTCGTGTCCGACTCTGTGCGACCCCAGAGATCGCAGCCCACCAGGCTCCCCCGTCCCTGGGATTCTCCAGGCAAGAACACTGGAGTGGGTTGCCATTTCCTTCTCCAATGCATGAAGGTGAAAAGAGAAAGTGAAGTCGCTCAGTCGTTTCTGACTCTTAGCGACCCCATGGACTGTAGCCTACCAGGCTTCTCCATCCATGGCATTTTCCAGGCAAGAGTACTGGAGTGGGGTGCCATTATCAGCTATTTGAAATAACATAATGCTCAAAATTCTCCAACCCAGGCTTCGGCAGTATGTGAACCGTGAACTTTCAGATGTTCAAGCTGGTTTTAGAAAAGGCAGAGGAACCAGAGATCAAATTGCCAACATTCGCTGGATCATCAAAAAAGCAAGAGAGTTCCAGAAAAACATCTATTGCTGCTTTATTGACTATGCCAAAGCCTTTGATTGTGTGGATCACAACAAACTGTGGAAAATTCTTAAAGAGATGGGAATACCAGACCACCTGACCTGCCTCTTGAGAAACCTGTATACAGGTCAGGAAGCAACAGTTAGAACTGGACATGGAACAACAGACTGGTTCCAAATAGGAAAACGAGTACATCAAGGCTGTATATTGTCACCCTGCTTATTTCACTTATATGCAGAGTACATCATGAGAAACGCTGGGCTGGAGGAAGCACAAGCTGGAATCAAGATTGCTGGGAGAGATATCAATAACCTTGCATATGCAGATGAAACTACCCTTATGGCAGAAAGTGAAGAGGAACTAAAAAACCTTTTGATGACAGTGAAAGAGGTGAGTGAAAAAGTTGGCTTAAAGCTCAACATTCAGAAAACGAAGATCATGGCATCTGGTCCCATCACTTCATGCTTACTCCTTGGAAGGAAAGTTATGACCAACCTAGATAGCATATTGAAAAGCAGAGATATTACTTTGCCAACAAAGTAGTCCAGTCAAGGCTATGGTTTTTCCAGTGGTCATGTATGGATGTGAGAGTTGGACTATAAAGAAAGCTGAGCACCAAAGAATTGATGCTTTTGAACTGTGGTGTTGGAGAAGACTCTTGAGAGTCCCTTGGACTGCAAGGAGATCCAACCTGTCCATCCTCAAGGAGATCAGTCCTGGGTGTTCATGGAAGTACTGATGCTGAAGCTGAGACTCCAATACTTTGGCCACCTCATGGGAAAAGTTGAATCATTGGAAAAGACCCTGATGCTGGGAGGGATTGGGGGCAGGAGGAGAAGGGGACGACAGAGGATGAGATGGCTGGATGGCATCACCGACTCGATGGACAGAGTTTGAGTGAGCTCTGGGAGTTGGTGATGGACAGGGAGGCCCGGTGTGCTGTGATTTATGGGATTGCAAAGAGTTGGACACGACTGAGTGACTGAACTGAATGCACACTACCATTTAGAAAATAAATCACAAGGACCCACTGGGTAACAATAGGAATGGTATTCCACTCTCTGTAATAACCTCTACAGGCATAGAACCCAAAACACAACATATACACATCTACATATGAGTGAATCACTAACAGTCTCTGGGGGCTCAGTCAGTAAAGCATCTGCCTGAAATGCAGGAGACAAGGGTTTGATCCCTAGGTTGGGAAGATCCTCTCGTAAAGGGAAAGGCTACCCACTCCAGTATTCTGACCTGGAGAATTCCACGGAGTGTATAGGCCATGGGGTTGCAAGGAGTTGGACATGACTGATCAACTTTCACTTCACTTCATACAGGAATAGAACCCAAAATACAACATATACACATCTATATATGAGTGAATCTCTAACAGTCCCTGATAGCTTAGTCAGTAAAGAATCTGCCTGCAATATAGGAGACCAGGGTTTGGATACTGGGTTGGGAAGGTCTTATGGAGAAGCAAATGGCAATCCACTCCAGTATTCTTGACTGGGAAATCCCAAGGACAGAGAAGCCTGGTGGGATACAGCTGAGCTATTTCAAATCCTAAAAGATGATGGTGTTAAAGTGCTGCACTCAATATGACAGCAAGCTTGGAAAAATCAGATTTGGAAAACTCAAGCCACGGGACTGGAAAAGGTCAGTTATCATTCCAGTCCCAAAGAAGGGCAATGCCAAAGAAGGTTCAAACTACTGCACAATTGCACTCATTTCACACACTAGCAAAAGTAAGTTCCCAAGACACATTTCAACAGTACGTGAATGAAGAACTTCCACATGTTCAAGTGGTATTTAGAAAAGGCAGAGGAACCAGACATCAAATTGAAACATCTGCGGATCATAGCAAAAGCAAGAGAATTCCAGAGAAGCATCTACTTCTGCTTCATAGACTACACTAAAGCTTTTGACTGTGTGGATCACAACAAAATGTGGAAAATTCTTAAAGAGATGGTAATACCAGACCACATTACCTGCCTCCCGAGAAACTTGGATAGTCAGGAAGTACCAGTAGGAACCAGACATGGAACAATGGACTTGTTCAAAATTGGGAAAGGATTTCATCAAGGTTGTATATTGTCATTCTGCGTATTTAACTTACATGCAACAACAATGAGTGAATCAAGTTGCTATGAATTAAAAAAAAAAACCCAACGCATTGTAATTCACCTATATACTCGAGTTCAACTGACTTTATCAACTCAAAAACTATAGAAACGTATGCTGACTCTATTCCCCTCATCCCATGGCTACCTTGGTTGGTATCACATCTCTGGAGACTGGGCAGGCTTGGGTCCCAAGGCTGGCTTGTGGTGGGGCTTAGGGACCTGGAAGGATGTGGCAGGCAGCGCGCCCCCATGATGTTCCTGGAGTTCCTCTTGCCCTCTGCAGGAGCTCTCAGTCTCTAGATACAGGCAAAGTAAATTAAGAGATGTGAATTAACATAGACACACTTACATGGATCAAATAGATGGTCGAAAATGAGTTACTGAATAGCAGATGGAAGTTTACTGAAAAACTGTAATCACCTAGATGGGAGCAAGAACTTGAAAGAGAATATAAGAACCACTATACATTAATGAATCAAGTTCCTGTATACCTGAAACACATATAAACTCAGAAATCATCTCCATTCAAAGTAAAATAATATGGAAATTACAGGGGGAAAAGTTGTGTGGGGCTGAATAAAGCTGCCGCCTTGTAACAACTTGAAAAGATGAGGTGTTGGGCATTGAGTATTCTTAAGGTCAGAGGGTCTGGAAGTAAAAACAGCTGATCTCCACAAACGTTCTAGTGGTGGTCATCAGAAAAAATCTACAACAGGGCTGAGTTCAAGGGAGCCAATCTGGAGAAGTGAGTTGAACTCACCCTTGAAAAGAAATCACATGGAAAGAGGTCATTATGGCTAAATATTAGGAATGCAAATCAAAACCCCAGGAAGGTATCACCACACAGAAGGCAGAAGGGCCATTGTCAGAAACTCAACAAACAATAACTGCTGATAAAGGTACAGGGAAAAGGCAATGTGGAAAATTTCATATTTCATGCAGGAGAACCTACACCCAGGTTTTGCTGCAGGAAATAGGGGGTATTCACAAGGACCTGCTCGACTTGTTATTGCACAAAGTTCAAATACACAATAGAGAAACACCATAGATAGAAAAGACCTGAATCAAGCTGTATGCTGACAGCAATCACAATCCCGTAACTCGACTCTGCTGCCATGTAGGATGGCAGACGCAAAAGGAAAAGAAAGGAAAGCAGGGCCTGCTCTGTTACAAATGACCTCCCTGACTCGGGATGCTATCCCATCCCTGGAGGCTGAGCAAGCTAGGGTCCCACTGCTGGACTGGGGAGGGGTGGATACAGCCTGGCACGGTGCCCTTCACTGAACCCTTTGAAAGGTCTACAATCTACTGCTCTCTGGCTGGGACCAGAGTCCTCCATGGCATCAAGGGCCCAAGGCATTTGAAGGCGTGATTCAGCTAGCCTCGCCCTCTCGCGGTGCTGAGGTTAGCCCCGAAAGCCTCCTTCCCGAGAGAGCAGCCTCCAAGGCACCGGGGGCTGTGGGCCTGGAAGGGATTAGTCTGGATGGGGGCAAAAAGTACTGAAACTCAAGCCCTTTTGTGTTTGTCCAGGCACAGTCCACTCTATTTCACACACATGAAAGCCACCTTTCCTGGCTGCCCTGGGAACCAAGTGTGGGCATGCAAAAATGCTGCTGCCTTTGAACTTTTTCTTTAACTACAACTTGATCACCAGTTCTCACAGGCACCTCAGTTCATAAGGCCTGGGGTTCTGTAATGATAGCTGTCCTCAGGAAAAGTCATGGTGTGGATACTGGAGAAATACATTCCAAACAGAGTCGACTTTCAGGAAGCCAAATGGCAAACAAAACAAAACCTCCAGCACAGGACAAGATGCTTAGCATCCATAATTGCTCAGGAATGCCAATCAAAATGACAATGGGAAGTCAAATTCCACCAGTCACAATGGCCATCCTCGCAAGTCTACAAACAATAAATGTGGGAAGGAGCCTGGAAGTCAAAGAATCCCCCTAAAGTGTCGATGGGAATATACATTGGCTACAGGATCTGAACAGCCTCCAAGTGCCTCAAAAAATAAAAAAATAAACAACCTGTCAAGATGAGCTACACCTGGGATCTCACATTCTCACACCTGGGCCTGTATGCTGAGGAAACCTTCAATCAAAAGGTACATGAACCCCAATGAACACTGGAGGACTACTTCCAATAGCCAAGACACACAATAGGAAAATCTCCACCGAGATTAAAGCTTAAGCAAGATGTTGTACATATATCCAATCGACTATTTCTCACTCCTAAAAATCACCACTGAAATTAGGGAGTTATGACACTGGTAATCACAAGGGTAGACCTTGAACGATCATGCATTAAGGGAATCAGTCAGGCAGAGGAGGTTTGTGGCATATGAGATACCTTCTGGGAAAAAATAAAAATATACATACAAGGAAACAAATTTACAACTCAAGAGGGATTCTGAGAATTCAAAGTCAAATAAAGGGTTCCAGAAAAAAAAAGTAAAGGGCCTGAAATGAATTAGGAGGTAAGTACCTACATAGATAAGAAATCTGTATCTGTGATAGAAAATCCACAAGGATTATCCTCTTCCTTCCTTCCTTCCTTCCTTTCAGATACACACAGAAATCTGTATCTCTAAGAGATAATCCACAAAAATTATCTCTTAACTTCCTTCTTTGTTACAGGAAATTGTATCTAAGATAGATAATTCACAAGGACCCAATGAGACAGATAATTCACAAGGACCTCTGCTTGACCTTCCATGGCAGAAAAGTCCCAAAAGACAATAGAGAGATCCCATACATAATACCCAAATCCATCAGCTGTGCACTAGAACAAACACAACATTTGAACTGACTGTACTGCAATGCAGCATAGGAAGATGGTAAAGCAGAGGAAGGCAGCGCAGTGACTACTCTATTATCCCCAGCCTTCCTGACTTGGGATACTATCCCAGCCCTGGAGGCTGAGCAGGCTTGGTTCCCACTGCTGAACTGGGGTGGGGTTGACACAGCCTGGCACATTGCCATCCTTTGAACCTTTTTTAAAATTCTGCTGTCTGCTGTGAGGACTAGAGTGCTGAGTGGGATCAAGACCTCTCAGAGTTGGGGGCAATAATCACGGAGCCTCCACTTTTCCTGGTTCTGGTGGGGGGGGGGTTGGGGGGGTCTCAGCTCAAGCACATAGGCACCCTCAGCAGCATGCTGTGGACCCAGACGGGATTAGTCTGGATGGGGCATTTGTGAGCTGCTTTAAGAGAGAACGAAGAGAGACTCAAGCCCTTGGGTGTTTTCTCAGGCACATTCCACTCTAATTCACAGACCAGAAAGCCAACTTTCCATAAGGATCTAGTTGCCCCAGGAGCCAAAGGTGGGCAAGAATACAGTGCTGCCATCCTGTGGACATTTTCTGTAACTACAACTTGATCACCAGTGCGCACAGATACCTTAATTCACAAGGGCTGTGGTTCTGTTACGGAGAAAGCAATGGCACCCTACTCCAGTACTCTTGCCTGGAAAGTCCCATGGATGGAGGAGCCTGGTGGGCTGCAGTCCATGGGGTCGCTAAGAGTCGGACACGACTGAAGAGACTTAGCAGCAGCAGGAGCACAGCCAGTGTATGCACAGACTCCAAATGTACAAAAAGCAGCTAGCAAGAAGGGCTAGGGTGAAAATCGTGATGCTATCAAGAAGGGTGTGTGTATGATGCTTCAAGAGGAAAAAGTAGTGAGACACAAGCCCTTGGGTTTTTGCTCAGGCACATTCCACATTTCACAGCCTGGAAGCCAACTTTCCCGAAACCTCTGCTTGCCCCAAGAACCAGATATGGGCATGGAAAAGTGCTGCCCCCTTGTGGACACTTTCTATAACTACATCTGACCGCTAGTACTTCAGTTCAGTTCAGTTCGGCTCAGTCGCTCAGTCATGTCCCCCTCTTTGCGACCCCGTGAATTGCAGCACGCCAGGCCTCCTTGTCCATCACCAACTCCCACCCAAACTCAGGTCCATCCAACCGTCTCATCCTCTGTCATCCTCTTATCCTCATGACCTCAATTTTTCCCAGCATCAGGGTCTTTTCCAATGAGTCAGCTCTTTGCATCAGGTGGCCAAAGTACTGGAGTTTCAGCTTCAGCATCAGTCCTGCCAATGAACACCCAGGACTGATCTCCATTAGAATGGACTGGTTGGATCTCCTTACAGTTCAAGGGACTCTCAAGAGTCTTCTCCAACACCACAGTTCAAAAGCATCAATTCTTCTGCGTTCAGCTTTCTTTATAGTCCAACTCTCACATCCATACATGACCACAGGAAAAACCAAAGCCTTGATGAGATGGACATTTGCTGGCAAAGTAACGTCTCTGCTTTTTAATATGCTGTCTAGGTTAGTCATAACTTTCCTTCCAAGGAGTAAGTGTCTTAATTTCATGGCTGCAATCACCATCTGCAGTGATTTTGGAGCCCAGAAAAATAGTCAGCCAGTGTTTCCTCATCTATTTCCCATGAAGTGACAGGACCAGATGCTATGATCTTAGTTTTCTGAATGTTGAGCTTTAAGCCAACTTTTTCACTCTCCTTTTTCACAGTCATCAAGAGGCTTTTTAGTTCTTCTTCACTTTCTGCCATAAGGGTGGTGTCATCTGCATATCTAAAGTTATTGATATTTCTCCCAGAAATCTTGATTCTAACTTGTGCTTCCTCCAGCCCAGCGTTTCTCATGATGTACTCTGCATAGAAGTTGAATAAGCAGGTTGACAATATACAGCTTTGACGTACTCCTTTTCCTGTTTGGAACCAGTTTGTTGTTCCATGTCTAGTTCTAACTGTTGCTTCCTGACCTGCATACAAGTTTCTCAAGAGACAGGTCAGGTGGTCTGCTATTCCCATCTCTTTCATAATTTTCCACAGTTTCTTGTGATCCACACAGTCAAAGGCTTTTGCATAGTCAATAAAGCAGAAATAGATGTTTTTCTGGAACTCTCTTGCTTTTTTGATGATCCAGCGGATGTTGGCAATTTGATCTCTGGTTCCTCTGCCTTTTCTAAAACCAGCTTGAACATCTGGAAGTTCATGGTTCACCATATTGCTGAAGCCTGGCTTCGAGAATTTTGAGCATTTCTTTACTAGCGTGTGAGATGAGTGCAATTGTGCAGTAGTTTGAGCGTTCTTTGGCATTGCCTTTCTTTGGGATTGGAATGAAAAGTGACCTTTTCCAGTCCTGTGCCCACTGCTGAGTTTTCCAAACTTTGCTGACATATTGAGAGCAGCACTTTCACAACATCATCTTGCAGAATTTGAAATAGCTCAACTGGAATTGACATATGCACCCATATTTTCACATGAGACATATGGAAAATTCTATGTTCATATATTAAATAGGCACCCATGGTGTCATATATGAAACATAAAAAAATCTATTTTCATATGAAATGTGCACTCATAGCTTCATATATGAAATCTCAAAATTTTTTCATATGTGAAATATACATCCACATTTTCATACATGAAATATTAAAAGTTCCTTTTTAATTCATGAAATGTACACTCATGTTTTCATATATTGCATGTAGAAAGTTCTATTTTCATCTTGCAATAGGCACACATGTTTATATATGAGATATAGAAAATTCTATTTTCATCTTTGAAATAAGCAACCATGTTTTCATATATGTAATATGCAAAATTCCATTTTCATCCATGAAATATGCACCCATGTTTTCATATATGAAATATAGAAAACTATTTTATTCATAAAATATGCACCCATTTCTTCATATATGAAACAATGAAAATTCTAGTTTTTATCAGTGAAATATGCACCTTTTTATACATTAAAACTCATACATACTTTTGTATAAGAAATATAGAAAATTATATGTTCATGAAATTTGTATTTATCTTTTCATTCAAAATAGAAGATATGCACATATGCTTTCATATATGAAATATAGAAAATTGTATTTTATTCATTAAATTTGCACCCATGTGTTCATATGGGATATACAGAAAATTCTGTTTGCATATATGAAATAATCCCCTGACTTGGGCTTCCACCACATTTTGGAGCCTTAACAGGCTGTTTTCATGGCTGGACTGTGATGGGGTTGAATCAGCCAGTCCGGTTGCTCTTCGGTGGCTCAGACGGTAAAGTGTCTCTCCACAATGTGAGAGACCTGGGTTCGATCCCTGCCTTGGGAAGATTCCCTGGAGAAGGAAATGGCAACCCACTCCAATACTTCTTGCCTTGGAAATCCCATGGATGGAGGAGCTTGGTGCAGGCTACTATCCATGTACTCTTTACTATCGCAAAGAGTCGGGCATGGAGCGACTTCACTTTCACTCACTTCAATCTGTACTTTCTGGTTTGATCTGGCAGAGTCCCTAGGGTACATGATCGATGTTGTCCTGACACTTTGGCCTCGATGACCTTGGAAAAGTCTACTAGCTTCCATGTCTCCTGGTGCTGGGGTCCCCAGCTCAAGCCTCCTTCCTGAGAGTGCAGCCTCCTGGGCACTTCATCAGGGTGCTGTGGTCCAGGCTGGGATTAGTCTGAAGGAAAGGGGTGAAGCTTGAAGGGGAAGAAGTATCGAGACTAAGGGTGCTCAGGCACCCTGCACGCCAATTCACAGCCTAGGAAGCCAGCTCTTCCTTAATCTCTGGTTGCCTGAGGAATCCGAGTTGGGTGTGGAAAAGTGCTGCCCCTTGTGGACATTTTCTGTAACTACAACTTGACCGCCGGGGCTTGCGGGTACCTCCAGATCTCGGGGACTTAATGACAGCTGCCTTCAGGAAAGGTCCTGGGGAGAACTGCAGAGAAGAGTACAAACACAACTGACTTTCAAAAGATCAGTTAAAACTGGTAAATTTCCCTCACAACCATGAAGGGGAAAAAAAATACTTAACCACCGCAGGACCAGGTGCTGAGCGTTCCTAATACTACAGGAGGAACGCCAGCCAAAATGACAATGAGAAATCAAATCTCACCAGATTGCCATCCTCACAAGTCTGCAAACAATAAATGCAAGCTAAGCCTACCATCTGACATTCCCACACCTGGGCCTCTATTCCAAGAAAACCATCTTTCAGGAAGCCACGTGCACCCCCAACATCCACTTCAGCACTAGTTAAAGCAGCTGAACACAGACCCAGCAAAATGTCCACCTTCAGACTGAAGCCTAAAAGCAATGTGGCACATACAGAAAATGATCTAATACTCAGCCATGAAAGACTACCACTGGAATCATGGAATTATGCCACTGGTAGTCACAGGGATAGAGCTTGGAGGATCATACACCAAGTGAAGTCAGCCAGACAGAGGAAGACTATAACATGTGATGTCTCTTCTAGGCAAAAGAAATACAAAGTAATTTAAACATAAAACATAATACATAGAACATGAACATAACAAATATGAAACGGAATTTAAACACAAAAAGAGACTCTGAGAATTCAAATACAAAGAATTTTTTAAAAATAATAAAACCAAAGAAAAGCCAGGGATGAATTAGGAAGTCAGAACTAACATATACACAGAAATGTGTATGTTTAATAGATAATCTACAAGGATTATCCCCTTCCTTTCTTTGTTCCTTCCACAGAAACCTGTATCTCTACCACATCCACAGAAATCTGTATATGTAACCGATAGTCCACAAGGACATGATATTCAGCACAGGGGACTTTGCTTCACCTTCTGCAATAACTTTCAAAGCATATGAATCTGAAAAAGAATACGTATGCTTTACATACATGTCATAACTTAAACAGCTGGCTGGATACTAACAATAGGAACAACATTGCACACCGATGATACTGCAGCATACCACAGGCATGAAATTAAAGAAAAGAATAAAAAAGAAAAGCCTTGGCTAGCTCATTTCTGCCGACTTCCTGACCCTGGCTGCTGTTCCATGGCTGCAGCCTGGACAGGGTTTAGTCCAAAGGCTGGACTGGGGTGGGGTTGAAACCACCAGACAGGGTGCCCTTAATTGAGCCCCCTCTTAAACTTGTACCGTCTGCTTTGCTCTGACAGGGACCATAGTCCTTAGCGCACCCAAAGGATGTTGTGACAACCATCTGGCCTCAAGAACCTTGGAAATGCCACCTAGCTTTCAGTTCTCCTGGGGCTGGGGTTCCCAGCTTAAGCCTCCTTCTTGAGAGTGCAGCCTCCTAGCACCTCAGCACGGTACTGTGGCCCTGGTTAGGATAAGGAAAGTCTGAGGAATGGGGTGAAGCTTTAGGGGGAATAAGTAGTGAGACACAGGCCCTTGGGAGTTTGCTCAGGCACATTCCACTCAGGCGCACGGCCTAGGAAGCCAACTCCTGAGGTCTGGTTGCCCCCAGAACCGGAGCTGGGAATGAAAGCTGCTGCCCCCATGTGGACATTCTCTGTAACTACAACTTGACCACCTGTGCTTCCCTGCCAGGCTCCTCTCAGCATGGGATCTCCCAGGCAAGAACATTGGAGTGGGTTGCCATTCCCCTCTCCAGGGGATCTTCCTGACCCAGGGATAGAACCCGGTTTCCTGAATTGCAGGTGGATTCTTTACCATCTGAGTCACCAGGGAAGCCTGACCTGTGCTTACTGGCTCCTCCAATTCACAAGATTTGGGGGGCCATTAACGACAGTTGCCCTCAGGAAAAGTCCTAGGGAGAATATTGCAGAAATAAATTACAGACACAACCCACCATCAAAAAGTTAACTGCAACAGGTGTATTTTCCTCACAACCATGAAGGAGGAAAGAAAAAGAAAAAAAAAACAACATACATTCACAGGACAGGATGTTCAGCATCCCGAATTATTACAGGAGGAATGCCAATCAAAACAACTACAAGAAATCAAATTATACCAGTCAGAATGACCATCTTCACAAGTCTACAAACAGTAAATGGGGGAGAGAGTCAAGCAGAGAGGGGACCCCCCCCCCCCACACACACACAGTTGGTAGGAAGGGACACTGGTGATAGCTACTAGAAAAGACAACCTTGACAAGCCAAAAAAAAACTTTCAAGGGAAATATGCCTAGGAACTGACATTCCCACACCTAGGCCTGGAATCCTGATAAAGCCACCATTCAAAATGACACATGCACCCTAACATTCACTGCAGTATTACTTACAGTAGCCGAGACACACAACCATCAAAATGTGCACTGACAGATGAAAGCTTAAAGAAGATGCGGTACATACAAGCACATGGAACTTTGCTCGACCTTCTGCAGTAAATTCTATGGAAAAAGAATCTAAAGAAGAACAGACATACTGTATCTATATGTCAATACTGAATCAAGTGTTGTATACCAACAGTAAGCACAAAACTACAAATCAACTATACTCCAACATAAGATTGGCATGAGGGAAAGAAAAAGAAAAAAAACAATGCCTAGTTTATTCCCTGCAACCTCCCTCTCTTGGGAGGCTATCCCATCCCTGGAGTCTGAGCACTCTGTGTCTCATGTCTAGACTGGGATGGCACTGAGAAAGCCAGGTGGAGACAACCAAAATTTTAAAAGACATGAGTCACCCTAGGATTCTGGCCCCACTATGTACAACAGCCAACATAGAGAATTAAGTTAACTGTAGAACAGATGAGTGGATAGATACAGACAATGGGGTACATGTACACAATACAATATTTCTCAACAATAAAGAACTAGGAAATAAGGTCAAGTTTGGCCACAGAAAAGAAAGTAGAGATGATAATTCCAAGTGAATTAAGGCAGACAGGGACAGACAAGTATCATACGATATCACTCCTAGGTGGCATCTAAAGATGGATAAAAATGAACTGCTTGCCTGGAGACACTACCACATTGACGTAGAAATTTCCAGTCACAAAGATATAAAGATGTGGGGCATAGAGAAATGAGTAACTTCAGACTAATATATGCCCAACACTGTTTATAAAATAAAATACCAAGACCCACTGTATAATACATTGAAACTTACTCCACACTCTATAATAATCTATATGAAAAAATATATATACACATGTATGTATTAATAGAAGTGAAACAAGTCGTGGTAGAAGGTAAAGGAAAAAAAAAAACCAACAAGGCAGTAATTCACCTATATACTCCAGTTAGAATGGTGGAAAAAACGAAAAAGAAATGCTGACTCTGATCAGAGACACCGATGTAAAGGACAGACTTTTGGACTCAGTGGGAGAAAGCGAGTGTGGAATGATTTGAGAGAGACAACAACATTGAAACATGTACATTACTCTATGAAAAACAGATGGGCAGTGCAAGTTCAGTGCATGAAGCAGGGCACCCAAAGCCAGTGCTCTGGGACAATTCAGAGGGACAGCATGGGGAGGGAGAGGGAGGGGGTTAAGGATGTTGGGGACACATGTATACCTGAGCCTGATCCATGCTGATGTATGGCAAAAACCATCACAATATTGTAAAGTACTTCTTCTCCAACTAAAATAAATAAATTTTTTAAAATAAAAATTTTTAAGAAGAAAAAAAAAGAAAAAAAAAAAGACTGTTGTCACATCCCTGGAGCCTGATTGGCTTGGGTCCCAGGCTGGAGTGTCCTGGGGCTGAGAAAGCTGGGAGCATGTGGCAGGCTGTGTGCCTCCACAATGGACCTAGAGTGCCTGTTGTCCTCCAGGTGCAGGCAGGATGATTTAAGGGATTGGAATTAACATACACACATTAATATGCAGCAAATAGATGATCAATAAGTACCTACTGAATAGCACAGGGAAGTTTACTGAACACAGTCTAATCACCTATATGAAAAAAGAACTCAAGTGAGAATAGGTAAATATGTAATAATGAACCAAATTCCTGAACACCTGAAAGAAACACAAATCACTCGTACAGCTCAATATAAACAGCAACAACAACAAAACTCAATAAAAAATAGTCTAAAGATCTAAATGCACATTTCTTCAGAGAGGTCATAGAGATGACCATAAAGAACATAAAAAGATGCCCAGCATCATTAGTTCTTAGAGAAAAACAAATCAAATGTACAACGAGGTGTCACCTCACACTGATCAGAATGGCCATATCAAAAAAACTACAGCAATAAATTCTGCAGAAGGTGTGAAGAGAAGGTAGCCCTCCTACACTGTTGGTAGAAATATAAAATGGTACGCGCACTAGGGAATGCATTATAAGGGGTCTTAAAAACTAAACACAGAAGTACCAGGTGATGCAGCAATTTCATACCAAGGCTTAGATCCAGAGAAAAACCAAAATTTAAAAACACACCTATACCCCACTACTGATCATGGCAGTACTAGGTACAATAGCCAAGACAAGGAAGCAACTCCAGTAGACTAGGACAGATGGATGGATACAGGAAATGGGGTACATATACCCAGTGCGGTATCACTCAGACATACATAAGGATGAAACAATGCCGTTTCCAGTTACAGGGAAGAAACCAGAGGTGATCATGTGAAGTGAGACAGGGAAAGAGAGATATTATAGAATAACCCTTCTGGTGGAATCTAAAAATGGATACAAATGAACTTCATTACAAAAGAGAAACATCACAGACTTGGGAAAGAAAGTTATGGGTGCCAAAATGGAAAGGGGGAGTAGGGAGCAATTAGCCGGTTCAGGTCAATTACACACATTAAAACAGGTGCTGTTCTTGTTCAGTCGCTCAGTTGTGTCTGACTCTTTGCGACCATATGGACCGCAGTCCACCAGGCTCCTCTGTCCATGGGAGTCTCCAGGCAAGAACACAGGAGCGGGTTCCCATTTCCTTCTCCAGGGCATCTTACCAACCCATGGACTGAACCCAGGTCTCCTGCAAGTCTCTTGTGCTGCAGGTGGATTCTTTACTACTGAGCCGGCAGGGAAACCATAAAACAGGCGCTGAAGAGCTCTTAATAGTCACGAGTCTGACAGGGCTGTAAATGACAGCTGCCCTCAAAAAATGCCTGGGGTAAGTTAGGAGAAAAGAACTCCAAACAGGGCCAAGTTTCAAGAAGTCAGTTTCAAGAGGTAAACTGTACTCATAAGGTAGAAAATAATAAAAGCACATGGAAAGATACTCCACACCAGTAACTAGTAAATCAATGCCAATCAATACAATGAGGTATCACCTCACACTGATCACAATGGCCATTGTCAAAACGATCTACTAAAACTAATACTGCAGAGGATGTACAGATAAGGGAATCCTCCCACAGTCGTGGTGGGAATGTAACTGGTGAAGCCATTAGGGAAAACAGCATGGAGGTTCTCTGAAAAACTAAACATAGATATGCTCCTGCAATCCCTCCCCAGGCTTAGATCCACAGAAATCCATCATTTGAAATGACACATGCACCCCAATTTCAGGGCAGCACTATTCACAATATCCAAGATTTAGAATCCACCAAAATGTCCAGTAACAGAAAGACAAACACTACATGGTCATAACACAGAAAAAATAATATTGGGAACAGCACAGATGTACTAAGAAATTATTATACCAAGTAAGGTAACTCGGGGAGAAAAAGACAACTATCCTAAGATACCACGTATAGGAGGGATCTATAAATTCATGCCAGTGAATTAACATACAAAACAGACTCACAGACTGAGAAAACCAAATTACGATCATCAAAACAAGGTTAGAAGGCAGGGGTAAATTAAGAGACTGGAATGAAAACAAACACACTGATATATATCAAACTTATAATGAAAAAGGACTATGGAATAAAACAGACAGCTCTACTAAAAAAGATGGCGATATCCTGTATGAGGCAAAACACAGTAAAAGGAGAGAGACGCGTCTATGCGTAACTGAAGGAAGTTTATGTATACCTAAAACAGAAAACATAGGACATCAACTTTGCTCACATTTAAAATAACAACGAAAGTACAAATTAAATTACCTGAGCTCAGTCTAGGGGAAACCAGTCATGACCCCTGTGATTAGCATGTGATATGCTGTGAGAATAACATGACACCACCAAAGACTCACTCAGCAGATCACAGAGCAGAAACCCACTCAAAGGTGCCTGACCTCATATGAATGCGACAAGATAAAGAGAAGGAAAAGGACCACAGGTTAATCAAGGCAACACCCTCAATTCAGATGCTGGGAATTTCCGAGGAAACAAGACAAACTGCAGGTAAGCAGCAGGTATGTGTTCTCCGGGTACAGGATCCTGACCCATGTGGAGGGGGTGAGACCCACACAATCTCCAGACCCTGCACATGGGGAAACACTCCCACAGTCTCCAAGGTGACACCACCTCCCCAGACCCTCCCCGTGGGGCCCCCTGACCCTTGGTTAGGACACCAGGTCTCTGCTGGGCCCCTAAAGTGAAAACAAGTGGGTTTCTGTAATCTCCTGGGATGGCAGAAAGAGGTAGGGCCGGTCTCCTCTCCCCACACTTGTCCCAGAGAAGTCCTCGTCTTTTCCCTTTGGTTCTGTGTGATATTAACAGTTTTTACAGCTGTCATGATAATGTTGAACACACTACCTTGATTCTGGCAGGCTTGGTTCTTTCTTGTTTCACTGAGGTGTTGAGAAGACATGCCAGACGCAGGGCTGGGAGTCAAGGGGCAGATCTGCTCTCTGCGGGCAGGGACAGTTGACCAGAAGAAGAATCACAGCAGCGGCCTCACCTCCTGCCCACTGGCTTTTTGCCTGACCCGTGTGCTCTGCAATCCACTCACCAGGTGAACCTGCCTCCCTTCCCGCCATGCTCATCCTAGAGAATTGGAGTGATTACGAGGTAGACACCTGAGCTAGGGGTAAAGAGGCAAACAGGTACATGCCGATATAAAGTGAACACCACAAAGTAGTAATTCCTAAACACAAGTGAAGCTCTCGTGTATTCTTCCCTGTTCCTTAGCTTTGTGTGTGTGGTCTCCCCATACACAGGATCCTGACCCACGCAGATGGGGTGAGACACAGTCCCCAGACCACCCAACCTGGAGTCTACGTCCCTTTGGTCAGAACACCATGCTTGTGGTTGGAGGGCCCCCAGTGTGTAAACAAGCCAGGTCCCTGAGACCTCCAGGGACCCTAGAAAGAAGTCTAGGGTCAGTCTCCTCTACCCTCAGTTGTCCCTGAGAAGTCAGGCCCCTTTTGTTTTCACTTTGGTTCTGTGTGATTTTTTGCTGGTTTGAAAGCTCATGCTAGAGGTGAACACACTACCTTGGTTCTGGTAGGCTCTGTCATTCTTGTCCCGCTGAGGTGTTGAGAAAACAAGAGAACTGGGCTGAAAGACGAGGGGCAGCTCTGTTCTTTTTGGAGGAGAGATTGGACTAGAAGGAGATCACAGCAGCAGCCTCACCTGCTGCCCATTGACTTGATGCCCGATCTCTGTGCCCTGGAACCAATTCACCAGGTGAACCTGCCTCCCTACCCAACCTGAATGTGCTGGAAAATGGGAATAATTACCAGGTGGCCCACCTGAGGGGTCTCCAGGAGCCCCAGGGAAGGTGAATCTGGCAGGGGACAGACTAGGAGCCCGACTGCAGCACTGACTCCCGGGAGGGCCAGGGAAGCCCACTCAGAGGAGAGCATGGTCACCTAGAGAAGCCCACTCAGCCCCAGAGCCCTCAAGACATCTGAGCGCTGATGCTCAGACTCAGGCACGGAGTTTCCAGACAGAGCCCAGGCCTGCACCCAAGTCTCATGTCCTAGGGCACAGAGTACAGGCAGGCTTAAATGTCCTCACTGCAGAAAGCGCACGGTCTCATCATCAGTGTAGACAGGACTTGAAAAGTGAAAATGAAAGTGGTATCTGTAAGAAAACGCTGCGGGAAGAAAAAGCCACCTCTAGGACCCGTTAGTAAAAAGGCCTTTATTGGGCGGTTGCTCTCGGGCAGAACTCCCAAGGACAGGCAAGCGAGGGAAGCGAGGGAGTCTGCGAGGCGGGGAGGGGTGCGGGAAGGTTTTATAGTGAGGGCTGGCGGACAGGCCAAGTTTTTCCCGACAAACGCAGGCTACAGCGGTGATTGGTGTCCAAGGGCTCTGTGTCGGCACCTGATTGGGCCAGGATGCCGGGGGTTGGCCCCCGGAAGCCTGGTCCACTTCCGGTTCCTGTTTGGTTGTTGTCCCGCCTCCAAGGCTTGTCTGCGGCACTTTTCGGGGGCGTGCCTCAGCCAGCCGGGGCATGTCCTAACCTTTCATCCCGGCCTTTTTGATATAGGACAAGGGGCGCCGATTTTCTCTGGCTACTTCCTGCTGAACAGGGGCGACGAGGGGTAGGGAGTGGCCGGGATGACAGGGGGCGTCTGCTGTTAAGTTTGTCATGGAGCATTTGTTGGAAGCCCTTGGTACTGCTGTCTCAACACCATCAGCTGGACCGTGTTGAGCCGTTGCTTGATGAAGGCCAGGAGCTTATTTAAGATACAGGGCCCGAAAGTCAGAAGCAGCAAGAGGATGATGAGTGGTCTTATTAGAGAGGATAGCAGAGTTGTCAGCCATGGGGAGCTCTGGAACCAGGACTCAAACCAGCCCTGCTGGGCCTCTCTCTCTCTCTTCCTGCGTTTTAGCCCCTCTCTCACTTTGGCCATGGATTCCCTTATTACCCCTGTATGGTCTGCGTAAAAGCAACATTTTTTCTTGAGGGCTGCACAGAGGCCCCCTTGTTGCAGAAAAACCAGGTCTAGCCTTTGCCTGTTTTGTATCACCACCTCTGACAGGGAAGTTAGAGATTTTTTAAGGCCATCATAGACTTTTTTATTTGGGCAATGTCTTTATCAACGGCAGCTCTTAGGGAGGTCAAACCCTGGCTTTGCATGGACAGTGATGTAATCCCGGTGTCCGTTCCTGCTGCTCCCAGGGCGAATAGGGTTGCCAGAGTGACGGCCGTGACAGGTTTTCTTTTTTGCCGTGAAGGCTGGGCTCTTTTATCACAAAAATTGTATAGTACCTCTTCAGAATGGTATAGGATTTTAGGCATCATGGCCACTAAGACACAGAATTCCTTGCTTTGGTTGAAGACAAAAAGGTGTAGGCAGGGTGTCAGCCCAATGTGGGAACAAACCCACCAGCCCCCCTCCTCAGGCACAACCCATGTTGTCTTATTTTTGCGGTGAGGTTAACAGTTTGGTCTTTTCAGAGCGGTCTTTTCAGACCGGTCTTTTCAGAGCGGTCTTTTCAGGTGGAACATTACCTAGGCAGAGTCCCTGTCTCTAAACTCGTGGGTGCGGACGCGGTGGTATTTTGAGCCTGTGGCCGGGGGTGTGTCTGCCCGCTGCCCAAGACCAGGTTGGGGCTTACAGCGTGGGTTTGGGCAGGCATCACAACTTGCTGGACAAAGAGAACTGCACTCAGGGCCCCCCAGCCATTGTAAACCTGGACCCCCCATGTCATCCCAGAGACCCATCTCCCATCCTTTTTGCCCTGTTCTGTAAAAGAGAGTTTAACTAGATCACAATGTGGACATTGCAAGGTAAACTGTCGGTCTCACATCTCTTGAGTGATGGGGTTTATAAAGACTAGGGTGATCAGATCTAGCCCAGCTACCGACCATTTTTACCATCCGTCATTAGACGTCATGCAGTCCCAGGACTTACAGTAGCGACTGACTGGCCCTCCACAGGTCTTAATATTTTTTTCTTATGTCCTGGACAGATGTAGAGGCCCATCTTTTGGAGATAGGCTCTGGCCCATGAGGTCTCAGTTAGTTGTCTCAGGTGAAAATATAAGTCAGGCCACCATGTATTTTTTTTTTGGGTGAGTACCTGTGGTCTGGCTGAGTTTTTTATAGGTTTTTTCGTTTTTTAATGTCTAGGTGACCTGAAAGGGCTGGTGAGAACTGGAGCAGCCACCCTCATCTAGGGCCCAAAGCACTCCCAAGGCCGCCCACACTATTATTTGTAATTTTTGCCATATTGTGGACTCGGGGGCAGAGATTTTGGGTAAGGATCAAATCGGTGATCTCTGCAGGAGTGGGGGCAGTATGAGTGGCTCTGGGGCCCGGTTGGGGTTAAGGCAGTCAAGGTGCCCCAAGGGAATAGCACCCCAGGAGTAGGGAGCAGACGGCTAGGTAAGCAAGGGCCAGCGATGGCCGATGTGTAAATGACCAGTTTTGGGGAGCCATGGCCGCCAATTTAATGGCAAAGAGTATGGCCAGAACTGTGGTTGTCAGCAGTCACAGCAGATGGCACCAGGCCAACATCGGATTGGGACGTGTTTATTTCTGGTGGGAGGTGGTGCCTCAATTATTTTAAGATTGGTGAAAGAAGGGTTTAGGTAATAGTTAATTTGGTTGGCCCAGTAAGGGTGGAGCGGTAAGATCTCTCCCTTTTAGGGAGACCTGGGGGTGTGGGTTTAAGTTGGGTCAGGTGGTACCAAAGCTCGTGTCCCAGGAGTTTGGCTGCCGTGGTGAGGATCACCGTATGGGGTCTCGTCCAGCAAGGCTGTAGTGGGCGGGGGCTGAGGGCTCTTAGCAATACCTGATCTCCTGGGGCCAAAGGCCGAGTTGGCCCCTTGCCGTCTGTTGGCTGTGGCAGGACCCGATCAGCGTGGTTTTTTAGCAGGGATCGTAGGAGGGAGAAGAGGGGGAGGTACCCCGCGAGTGGGGGAGCCTCTCCCTCCGGGAGGTGGGTCAAGAGGTAGGGCCTGCTGTAGAGCAGTTTAAAGGGGGTCAAACCTGTTTTTGAGTGTAGGGTGGTGCGAATGTGAGTGAGCACCAGAGGAAGGAGGTCGACCCAAGACAGTCGCAGTTTCGAGGCGAGTTTGGTCAGGTGCGTCTTGGTGATGCCGTTTACCCACTCCTTGAGGGATGTGGAGATGCCAGGCGATGCCCAAGGCCGCAGCCACCTGCTGGGAAATCTTGGTGGGGGGAAGACAGCAGCCCTGTGGGAGTTTTTTAGCTGCAGCATACAGAGGCTTGGCCAGGGTGGCGTAATTTGGGACCCAGTGTCGGAAAAATCTGGTCAGTCTTAAGAAAGATAATATCTGGTTTCCGTTAGTTGGAGGATTAAGGGACCGGAGGAGGCTACACCGGTCTGCTGTCAGGGCCTTAGTGGTGGGAGTGATTTGGAGACCTAGATAGACAACAGAGGTCTGGGTTAGTTGAGCCTTGGATTTTGAGGCCCTATAGCCCTGGGAGCTGAGGAAATTAAGGAGGGTCGCAGTGTGTTGTCGGGAGGTCTCTTCTGAGGGGCTGCAAAGAAGCAAATCGTCCACGTACTGGATGAGAGCGCTAGGGCGAAGAGAGCACCCAGCCAGATCTCGGGACAGGGCTTGTCTAAAGTAATGGGGACTGTCTCTGAACCCCTGAGGGAGTACGGTCCATGTGAGTTGGGTGGTCAGCTGAGTGTCTGGATCAGTCCAGGTGAAGGCAAAGAGGAATTGACAGTCGGGATGAAGTGGGATGGTAAAAAAGGCATTTTTGAGATCAATAACAGTAAAATGAGAGGTTTGAGGAGGAATGGAGGAGAGAAGGTTGTAAGGGTTAGGGACAAGCGGATGGGCGGGGACCACCGCCGCGTTAATCAAGTGGAGATCCTGTACCAGCTGGTAGTCTCTGGAAGCCTTCCGGACAGGAAGGATGGGCATGTTACAGGGGGAGGTCGTGGGGATTAGGAGACCCTGTCCCATGAGACAGTCAATGATGGGCTTTAGCCCCCTGAGGCTATGAACAGACAAAGGAAATTGAGGTCGAGCCGGAAAAGAGGTGGGATCTCTTAGCCAAATGAGGACTGGAGGGTGGTGCCGAGCCACCACCGGAACTCGGATATCCCAGACCTCAGGACTAACAGGAGGAGTCAGCGGGTCCGCGAGTAGCATCAGGAAGGCCCCCGATGTGGGGCCGATCTGGGAGTCAGGTGGAGGGTGACCTTCAGCTTAGCGAGTATATTTCTCTCCAAGAGCGGGGTAGGGCAGGAAGGAATGACTAAAAAGGAGTGAGTGAATATGCAGGAGTCCAACTGACAGGACAGTGGTTGGGTTTGGAGAGGACGTGAAGGTTGGCCGTCAATTTCCATAACCGAAATCTGGGAAGGATGCAGAATGCCCCCAAAGGAAGGAAGGACCGAATAGGTAGCCCCCATATCAACCAGAAAGTTGATAGACTTACCCTCTACCTGGAGCGTTACCCTGGGCTCGGCTTGGGTGATCGGGGTCCCTGAGTCTGGGTGGCATCAGCCTTCGTCGAAGCTCAACAGCTCCAAAGCCGGAGTAGGGCAGGAAGTCTCCCTGGGGCGCTCTGGTCCTCGGCCCCTAGAGGTCGGGGCCCGAGAGGCCTGGGGACAGTCACTGGCCAAATGTCTTCGTTGCTTGCACAACGGGCATGGCTTGGATGGAGGGCGCAGGTTAGGGCACGTCTTGGCCCAGTGTCCTTTTCAGCCACACTTGAAGCAGGCCCCCGGAGGGGGCTTTTGGGACCCCGAGCCCGCAGCTGGCCGCAGGGCCGCCACCAAGGCTTGGGTTTGCTGGTTAAAGAGACTCGCTTGCTGGTTGAGGAGGCTAGCCTGAAATTCGGCCTTTTGTTTAAGCCTTGCCTTTTGGCTGGCTTTAGCACTTTTTTCACGGGCGTTGTAGACCTTGAAAGCCATTTTTACCAGATCTCGGATAGGGGTCTGAGGACCGTCCTCAGCCTTAGCCAGTTTTTTCCGAATGTCAGGGGCAGACTGAGAGATAAAACGACTGGCCAAGGTGGCTGCCCCTACGGGGGACTCAGGGGACAGCCTGGTGTATTGAATGAGGGCCTCAGTAAGCTGATTGAGGAACATGGCTGGATTTTTATCAGGCCCCTGAGTCACTTCATCTAATTTAAGGAAGTTTACAACTTTGTGAGAGGACACCTCTATCCCATCAAGAAGGCACTCTATCATATAGCCTACTCGCTGCTGGCCACCACCCCCCTCCTGATAGTTCCAATCAGGGTCAACGTCGGGGACCACCTGAGCCCCCGGGGGGCGCTCGGGAGAGGGATTGGCAATGTGCCTCTGATCGGCCTGAGCTTTGGCTGCCGTCCAGATGGCCTGCCTCTCTTCTGGGGTGGTGGAGGACCCCAGAATAACATAGATGTCTTGCCAGGTCAAAGCATAAGCACAAGTCAAGCCAGTGAACTGTTTAATGTACTGAGTAGGATTGGAAGAAAAGGATCCCAGTTTGGCTTCAATCTGTGCCAGGTCCTGGAGAGAAAAGGGAACATGGACCTGGGCTAGGCCCTCAGCACCAGCTACTTGTCGAAGAGGGAGTAGCGGGGCTGGGGGAATGGGGAGGAGGCCCCCAGAGGGTTGCCATGGGAGCAAGTGTGGGAGCTAACCAGAGAGGGGGAGGGCGTGACAGAGGGAAGAGGAGGATACAAGATAGGGTTTAGGGCCAGAGGATCCAGGACCGGCGGCGGCGGAGTCTTGGGGGCTGAACGGAGGTAGGAGGGGCCGGAGTGGAGGGGGAGGGTGAGGGTAGAGAACCAGGGTCGGAGGAGGGGAAAGAATAGGGTTAGCTGCCGGCTGGTTGGGGGTTGAGGGCGAGGCTGGGGCCGAGGTGGAAGGGGAGGGAGCCGTGGGAGAGGTATAGGGAGGAGGAGCCACCAGGTCTTCTGGAGGAACAGAGAAAGCAGAGGACTCAGAGACGGGAGGAGTTGGCTTGGCCAGGGAAGGTGGAGTCGGGGGAGCCATGGTGAGTAGGACTTGGCTGGGAGCCACGTGGTGCACAGGGGTGGGGGGTGAGAGTGCAATGCCCAAAAAGGCCTGAACATAAGGGACCTCAGACCATTTTCCCGTTCTCCGGCAGTAATTATCCAAATCACGGAGGACGTTAAAGTCTAATGTCCCTGTGGCTGGCCAGTGTGAGCCATTTTCTAGAGAATACTGAGGCCAGGCCTGTGAACACAAAAAAGTAAGCTGTTTAGGGCGGATATATCCCTTAGTCTTAGGGTCTGCAAATTAGCCAGTAGGCACTTAGAATATTGGGGGTCGGGTTTGGAGGCTGTCAATCCTATGGCGACCACGTACAGTGGAGGCGAACCCCGGTATCCAAACGTCTTTGGACACGCTGGGGGAAGCCGGAGGTCCAGGCAGCCGATTGGAACGTCTTCCTCACGGACTGCAGGACCGGAGGAGGCCGAAGCCGGAGGTCTGCACAGCCGATCGGGACGTCTCCCTCACGAACTGGCGACCTGGGGGGCCGAAGCCGGAGGCCGAAGCCGGAGGGGGGCCGAAGCCGGAGGCCGAAGCCGGAGGGAGGCCGAAGCCGGAGGTCTATCAGTTGATCAGGACATCTCCCTCACGAACTGATGACCTGGGGGGGGGGCTGAAGCCGGAGGCCGAAGCCGGAGGGAGGCCAAAGCCGGAGGTCTATCAGTCAATCAGGACGTCTCCCTCACGAACTGATAACCAGGAGGGCCCAGTAAGTGCGCACCCGTTACAGGGCCCTAGGAAGTGGTCGCCAGGGAGGGCAGGCTCCAAAGCCAAAGGGACTTACCCCGTATTCTGCCGTCCGGGAGGTTGGTCAGTCGCCTGGGTCCGGGGCTACCACGGCAGTGGAGCTCGAGGGGGCCTCAATGGCGAGTGCCAGAGGCCCTCACCTCGAGCCCCACGTTGGGCGCCAGATGTAAGAAAACGCCGTGGGAAGAAAAAGCCACCTCTAGGACCCGTTAGTAAAAAGGCCTTTATTGGGCGGTTGCTCTCGGGCAGAACTCCCAAGGACAGGCAAGTGAGGGAAGCGAGGGAGTCTGCGAGGCGGGGAGGGGTGCGGGAAGGTTTTATAGTGAGGGCTGGCAGACAGGCCAAGTTTTTTCTGACAAACGCAGGCTACAGCGGTGATTGGTGTCCAAGGGCTCTGTGTCGGCACCTGATTGGGCCAGGATGCTGGGGGTTGGCCCCCGGAAGCCTGGTCCACTTCCGGTTCCTGTTTGGTTGTTGTCCCGCCTCCAAGGCTTGTCTGCGGCACTTTTCGGGGGCGTGCCTCAGCAAGCCGGGGCATGTCCTAACCTTTCAGTATCACGTCTGACACTTGTCAGCCCATGGACTGTAGCCTGCCGGGCTTCTCCATGCATGGAATAGCCCAGGCAAGAATATTGGTAGTGGGTTGCCATTCACTTCTCCTGGTGATCCTCCCAACCCAGGGATTGAACCTGGGTCTCCTGCATTGCAGGCAGATTCTTTTCCATCTCAGCTACAAGGGAACCCTTAGAAAAGATTTAGAGAGGCCTGAATCTCCCATGTAGACAGAACTTAGTCGGGTTTAGACTAGCGGTAAAGCTGCTCTCTAGAAGACACTGGCCACTCATATTCAGAGTCTCTCATCATTGGATGTAGGGTTCACCCTCGTATGGGAACTAGGATGTTCATCTCTCAAAGAAATCATCACTGGGCTCCACACTTCACCCACATCAGGAACTGAAAGAACGTTTGCCATTAAACATTTCAACAGGCAAAACAAAACTGGTACCAATTTCTGTGGCCCCTTGATGGTCCAGATCCTAGGGAGATATTCTTAGAGTGCAGCCCACCCATTGTCTTATAAAGACAGACAGGAAGTGGCCTGATTCCAGAACCCCAGGCCTCCAGTAGGAGGTGGACACTGGAAGCCTTCTGGAAAAGCTTATTATTTATCAGAGTAAAAATATACTCTTGAAAAAACAAGCATACTAGTTATTATTTGCAAACCTAAAATACTCTTAAAAGCTCAGCACCCTGATCTTTGTGTTTCACATTGGTTGCTTTGTCTTCAGATTTTCTGAGTAGAAGCAAGCCATTATTTCAAATTAGTTTCTTCTAATTCTGTTATTTGTTATTGTATGAGTGAAAGATCACACTTGACAAAAAATTAGAAGAAAATTCCTGGAAACAATAAGTGACTCAAAGAGCCCACAAGCTGCATGTACTTTGTCTTCTAACAGATTCCTTTCTCTCCTTAAAGAAACTGGAAAAAACTGCCCCCCTAGGCTTTTTTTTTTTTTTGCTTCTCTGTTCAAACTGAGGTAAAATGAAATTGATAATCATATCAACAAGCAAGAGTTTATGAGTTTTGAGATGTCATACCAGGGTAACAGGAGCTGAAGAAAATGGAACATTCCTACTCTGCTGGTCGACAAATCACATCCTTAAAATAAAGCTTAGTTTCTAATTGTATTTAATTACCACAGTATGTGGTTACATGAAGAATGAACCAAGAGTCTAAATATAGCAGGCAATGTGTGAAGACAAATTTGACATCCCATATGTGGGAGTAAACGCTACTTGTTTTTCCAGCAGTCGTATACAGATGTGAGTGTTGGACCAAAAAGAAGATTGAGC
Organism: Eudorcas thomsonii; assembly: GCA_006408755.1. Lineage (NCBI taxonomy): Eukaryota > Metazoa > Chordata > Mammalia > Artiodactyla > Bovidae > Eudorcas > Eudorcas thomsonii. The sequence goes on along the minus strand of SJYE01000866.1, from coordinate 236,407 downwards.
CTGAAGAATTGAAGCTTTCAAATTGTGGTACTGGAGAAAACTCTTGAGAGTCCTTTGGATGCGAGGAGATCAAACCAGTCAATATTAAAGGAAATCAACCCTGTATATTAATTTGAAGGGCTGATGTTGAAAATAAAGCTCCAATATTTTAGCCACCTGATGCAAAGAGCCAACTCAATGGAAAAGACCCTGATGCTGGAAAGATTGAGGGCAAGAGGAGACGGGGATGACAGAGGATTAGATGGTTGGATGGCGTCACCAACTCAATGGGCATGAGTTTGAGCAAACTCTGGGAGATGGTGAAGGACAGGGAAGCCTGACATGCTGCAGTCCATGAGTTCCCAAAGAGTCAGATACAACTGAGCAACTGAAGAAATGTTTGTCACAGCTTGTCTTCCAAGGAGCAAGTATCTTTTAATTTTATGGCTGCAGTCATCATCTACAGTGATTTTGGAGCTCAAGAAAATAAAGTCCATCACTGTTTTCATTTTTTCCCCATTTATTTGTCATGAAGTAATGGGCTCAGATGCCATGATCTTAGTTTTCTGAATGTTGAGTTTTAAGCCAACTTTTTCACTCTCCTCTTTCACTTTCAACAAGAAGCTTTTTAGTTCATAGCTTCTGCCATTAGAGTGGTATCATCTGCATATCTGAGGTTGTTTATATTTCTCCTGGCAATCTTCATTCCAGCTTGTGTTTCATCCAGTGTGGCATTTCACGTGATGTACTCTGCATATAAGTTAAATAAACAGGGTGACAATATACAGTTTTGGACGTACTCCTTTCCCGATTTGAAACCAGCCCATTGTTCCATGTCCAGTTCTAACTGTTGCTTTCGACCTGCATACAGGTTTCTCAGGAGGCAGATAAAGTGGTCTGGTATTCCCATCTCTTCAAGAATTTTTCAGTTTGTTTTGATCCACACAGTCAAAGGCCTTAGTGTGTCAATGAAGCAGAAGGGATGCCCTTCTGGAATTCCCTTGCTTCCTGTGTGATCCAATAATTGTTGGCAATCTCTAGTTCCTCTGTCTTTTTAAAACCCAGCTTGTGCATCTGGAAGTTCTCATTTCGTGTACTGTTGAAGCCTAGCTTGATGGATTTTGAGCATGACCTTGCTAGCATGTGAAGCGAGTGCAATTGCACAATAGGTTGAACACTCTTTAGCACTGCCCTTCTTTGGGATTGGAATGAAAACTCACCTTTTCCACTCCAGTGGCCACTGCTGAGTTTCCAATTTGCAGGTATATTGAGTGCAGCACTTTAACAGCATCATCTTTTAGGATTTGAAGTAGCTCAGCTGGAATTCCAACACCTCCACTAGCTTTGTTCATAGTGATGCTTCCTAAGGCCCACTTGACTTCACATTCCAGGATGTCTGCCCCTAGATGAATGACCACATCTTTGTGGTTATTGAAGTCATTAAGACCCTTTTTGTATAGTTCTGTGTATTCTTGCCAACTCTTCTTAATATCTTCTGCCTCTGTTAGGCCCTTGACATTTCTCTCCTTTATTGTGCCCATCTTTGCATGAGATGTTCCCTTGGTATCTCCGATTTTCTTAAAGAAACCTCCAGTCTTTCCCACTCTATTGGTTTCCTCTATTTATTTGCATTGTTCACTAATGAAGACTTTCTTGTCTCTCCTTGCTATTCTCTGGAACTCTGCATTAGGTATCTTTCCCTTTCTCCTTTGCCTTTCGCTTCTCTTCTTTTCTCAGCTATTTGTAAGGCCTCCTCAGACAACCATGCTGATCTGTTGCAGTTCTTTTTCTTGGGGATGGTTTTGATCACTGCCTCCTGTGCAATGTTAAGAACTTCCATGCATAGTTCTTAAGGCACTCTGTCAGGTTTAATCCCTTGAATCTATTTGTTGTTTCTACTATATAATCATAAGGGCTTTGATTTAGGTCATATCGGAATGACAGTGGTTTTCCTTACTTCCTTCAGCTTAACTCTGAATTTTGCAATAAGGAGCTCATGGTCTTGTTTTTGCTGGCTGTATAGAGCATCTCCATCTTTGGCTCCAAAGAACAGAATCAATTTGATTTTGGTATTGACTATCTGGTGATGTCCATGTGTACAGTCGTCTCTTGTGTTACTGGAAGAGGATGTTTTCTATGACCCGTGTGTTCCCTTAAAAAACTCTGTTAGCCTTTGCCCTGCTTCATTTTGTACTCCAAGGCCAAACTTGCCTGTTACTCCAGGTGTTTCTTGACTTCCTACTTTTTCATTCCAATTCCCTGTGATGAAAAAGACATCTTTTTTGTGGTGTTAATTCTAGAAAGCCTTGTAGGTCTTTACACAACTGTTCAACTTCAGCTTCCTTGGCATCAGTGGTTGGGGCATAGACTTGGATTACTGTGATGTTGAATGGTTTGCCTTAAAGATGAAGTGAAATCATCCTGTCATTTTTCACAGAATATAAAAAGAATCACATGAAAAGATGTCAATACTGTTAAATATTAGAAATGCAAATCGAAACCAGAGCAACTTATTGCCTCACTCCATTTAGAGTGGCCAGTCTCAGAATCTCTACAATAACCACTGGTGAAGGTGTGGAGAAAAGGGAATGTTCCTCCCCTAATCCTTGGAATATGAACTGGTAACAGATACTGTGAAGGATGATGCGATGGTTATTGAGGCAAAGAAAATGAGGTTAGAATACTCTCAAACACCATACACAAAATAAACTTCAAATTAAACATCTACATGTCAGGATGGAGTCTATGAAAGTGTTGACGAGGATAGCCAAGACACACAGTAACATAAATCACAGCAAGGTCTTTTCGGATACACCTCTTAGGTGAATGAAAAATAAACCAAAAATAAGAAAACAGTACCTAATTAACCATAAAATCATTTCCACAACAAAGGAAACCCCAAATGAAAGACAACTGCAACCTGAAATGTGAAGAAATATTTGCAAATGAGGATACCCATAAGGAATTCATCTCCAAAACAAAGAGCCCCATACAGCTCAATATCAAAAACACAACAACCCAAGACACAAAGGGGCAAAACACAGAAGTGTGCATTTCTTGGAGGAAGACACAGATTGTGATTAGGCACATGAAAACATGCTCAGCGCTACGCATTCTTCAGTTCAGTTCAGTTGCTCAGTCATGTCCGACTCTTTGTGACCCCATGAATCGCAGCATGCCAGACCTCCCTGTCCATCACCAACACCCAGAGTTCACTCAAACTCATATCCATCGAGTTGGTGATGCCACCCAGCCATCTCATCCTCTGTCGTCCCCTTCTCCTCCTGCCCCCGATCCCTCCCAGTGTCAGGGTCTTTTCCAATGAGTCAGTTCTTTGCATGAGGTGGCCAAAGTATTGGAGTTTCATCCTCAGTATCAGTCCTTCCAATGAACACCCAGGACTGGTCTCCTTTAGGATGGACTGGTTGGATCTCTTTGCAGTCCAACGGACTCTCAAGAGTCTTCTCCAACACCACAGTTCAAAAGCATCAATTCTTCGGCACTCAGCCTTCTTCACAATGCAACTCTCACATCCATACATGACCACTGGAAAAACCATACCTTAACTAAATGGACCTTTGTTGGCAAAGTAATGTCCTCTGCTTTTGAACATGCTATCTAGGTTGGTCATAACTTTCCTTCCAAGGAGTAAGTGTCTTTTAACTTCATGGCTGCAGTCACCATCTGCAGTGATTTTGGAGCCCCCCAAAATAAAGTCTGACACTGTTTCCCCATCTATTTCCCATGAAGTGATGGGACCAGATACCATGATCTTAGTTTTCTGAATGTTGAGCTTTAAGCCAACTTTTTCACTCTCCTCTTTCAACTTCATCAAGAGGCTTTTTAGTTCCTCTTCACTTTCTGGCATTAAGGGTGGTGTCATCTGAATATCTGAGGTTATTGATATTTCTCCTGGCAATCTTGTTTCCAGCTTGTGCTTCTTCCAGCCCAGGGTTTCTCATGATATATTCTGCATAGAAGTTAAATAAGCAGGGTGACAATATATAGCCTTGACATACTCCTTTTCCTATTTGGAACCAGTCTGTTTTTCCATGTCCAGTTTTAACTGTAGCTTCCTTACCTGCATACAGATTTCTCAAGAGGCAGGTCAGGTGGTCATCTCTCTCAGAATTTTTCACAGTTTATTGTGATCCACACAGTCAAAGGTCTGGCATAGTCAATAAAGCAGAAATAGATGGTTTTCTGGAACTCTCATGTTTTTTCCATGATTCAGCGGATGTTGGCAATTTGATCTCTGGTTCCTCTGCCTTTCTAAAACCAGCTTACAGGAAGTTCACAGTTCACGTATTGCTGAAGCCTGGCTTGGAGAATTTTGAACATTACTAGCGTGTGAGATGAGTGCAACTGTATGGTAGTTTGAGCATTCTTTGGCATTGCCTTTCTTTAGGATGGGAATGAAAACTGACCTTTTCCAGTCCTGTGGCCATTGCTGAGTTTTCCAAATTTGCTGGCATATTGAGTGCAGCACTTTTACAGCATTATCTTTCAGGATTTGAAATAGCTCAACTGGAATTCCATCACCTCCACTAGCTTTGTTCATAGTGATGCTTCCTAAGGCCCACTTGACTTCACATTCCAGGATGTCTGGCTCTAGGTGAGTGATCACACAAAGGTAAATCAAATGTTCAATGAGATATCACCTCACACTGGACCAGAGAGCCATCTCAAAACACCTACAAAAAGATAAGTCTCTTATTGGCAGGCAGGAGACTAGTACCTCCTGGGAAGCCCTATTCCAATGGGAAAAGGAAAAATGAAAGTACAGGAAAAGGTTAAGAAAAAAGAAAGTGGGGCAAAAAGAAATGCTGCTGCCTTGTGGCCATATTGGTAATTACAACTATAAAAGCTGTGTTGACTAGCACCTAATATTCACAAGATCCTGGTGTAGGAGTGTGGGGGTATAAGTAAACAACAACTGCTCTCCAGGAATCTCCTAGGTCACTGGAAAGAATTCATGACTGGGTAGATAGACAACCCTCAGAACAGGAAAATATATTTGTAGTTGAAGATATCCACAGGGAATTCGTGTCCAAAACATAGAACCAGCTCTTGCAACTTAATATCAAAAGGTCGAACAACCCAAGAAATCACTGGGCCAAAGATCAAAATGGAAATTTTTTCTAGGAAGGCATATGGAAAAATAAATGCAAGGAGGCCAAATGGTTGTGTTAGGAGACCTTATAAATAGCTGAGATAAGAAAAGAAGAGAAAGGCCAAGGAGAAAGGGAAAGATACATTTAACTGAATGCAGAATTCCAGAAAATAGCAAGGAGAGATATGAAAGCCTTGTTATATGAACAATGCAAAGAATAAGAGGAAACAATAGAATGGGAAAGACTAAAGATCTCTTTAAGAAAACTGGAGATACCAAGAGGACATTTCATCAAAGATGGGCATAATACAGGATAAAAGTGTCAAGGACCTAAAAGAAGCAGAAGAAATTAAGAAGAGGTGGCAAGAATACACAGAAGAACTGTACAAAAAAGTTCTTAATGACCCAGATAACCATGATGGTGTGGTCACTCACATAGAGCTAGATATCCTGGAGTGTGAAGTCAAGTGGACCTTAGGAAGCATTACTATGAACAAAAGTAGTGGAGGTGACAGAATTCCAACTGAGCTATTTCAAATCCTAGAAGATGATGCTGTTACAGTGCTGCACTCGATTTGCCAGCAAATTTAAAAAATTCAGCAGTGGCCACAGAAGTGGAAAAGTTCAGCTTTCATTCCAATCCCAAAGAAAGGAAATGCCAAATGTTCAAATTACCATGCAATTGCACTCATTTCACATGATAGCAAGATTATGCTCAAAATCCTTCAAGCTAAACTTCAGCAATGCATGAACCAAGAATTTCCAGATGTACAACCTGAATTTAGAAAAGGCAGAAGAACCAGAGATCAAATTGCCAGCATCTGCTGGATCATAGAAAAAGCAAGGGAATTAAAAAAAAATCTACTGCTGCTTCACTGATTATGCTAAAGCCTTTCACTATGTAGATCACAATAAAGTGTGGACTATTCTTGAAAAGTTGGGGATACCAGAACATGTTGCCTGCCTCCTGAGAAACCTCTGTGCATGACAAGAAGGAATGGTTAGAACCTGACATGGAATGGACTGGTTCCAAATTGGAAAAGGCGTATGTCAAGGTTGTATATTGTCATCCTACTTATTTAACTTATATGCAGAGTACATCATGTGAAATGCCAGGCTTGATGATTCACAAGCTGCAATCAAGATTGCCAGGAGAAATATCAACGACCTCAGAAATGCAGATGATACTACCTTAATGGCAGAAAGTAAAGAGGAACTAAAGAGCCTCTTGATGAAGGTGAAAGAGGAAAGTGAAAAAATTGTCTTAAAACTCAACATTCAAATAAAGAAGATCCTGGCATCTGGTCCCATCACTTCATGGCAAATAAATAGGGAAAAGGTGGAAACAGTGTCAGATTTCATTTCATTTCATTTCAAATCAATGTGGACTATTCCTGCAGCCACAAAATTAAGACATTTGCTCCTTGGAAGAAAAGTTATGACAAACCGAGACAGGGTATGAAAAAGCAGAGCCATGACTTTGCCGACAAAGGTCCATACAGTCAAAGCTACGGTTTTTCCAGTAGTCATGTACAGATGTGAAAGTTGGACCATAAGGAAGGCTGAATGCCGAAAACGGATGCTTTCAAATTGTGATGTTGGAGAAGACTCTTGAGAATCCCTTGAACTGTAAGGAGATCAAACCAGTCAATCCTAAAGCAAATCAGCACTGAATATTCACTGGAAGGACTCAAGCTGAAACTCCAATACTTTGGTCACCTGGTGAGAAGAACTGACTCATTGGATAAGACCGTGATGCTGGAAAAGATTGAGGGCAAGTGGAGAAGGGGGTGACAGAGGATGAAATGGTTGGTGGCATCACTGACTCAATGGACATGAGTTTGAGCAAACTCAGGGAAACAGTGAAAGGCTAGAAAGCCTGGCGTGCTGCAGTCCATTGGGTCACAAAGAGTTGGATATGACTGAGTGACTGAACAACAGCAACCAATACAAAAGTTAAATCCACTAGATGCTGTGGAGAAATGGCAACCCTCCTCCTCCATTGCTGGAAATGAAAATAGGTGGAAGCCAATTCAGAGGCAGTGTGGTGGTTCCTTGAGTAATGAAAATGAGAATGAAATTAGAATATTCCTCAAACCATACACAAAAGTAAACTTCAAATAAGACCAAGATCTGAATGTAACGATGGATACTATGAAATTATTGAGGTAACTATAGGTGGGACATGCTGTGACATCAATTCCATCAAGTGCTTCTGAGAACTACCTCTCAGAATAATGAAAAGTTAGAAAACAGGGCCAAATTAATCTTAAAAGCATTTGCACAGCAAAGGAAACCTGAAACAAAAGAGAAAGACAACCCTCACAATGGAAAAACATATTTGCAAATGAAGATATTCACTAGGAATTTGTGTCCAAAACGTAGAAACAGCCCTTGACTAGACGGACCTTCGTCGCCAAAGTAATGTCTCTGCTTTGGAATATACTATCTAGGTTGGTCATAACTTTTCTTCCAAGGAGTAAGCGTCTTTTAATTTCATGGCTGCAGTCACCATCTGTAGTGATTTTGGAGCCCAAAAAAATAAAGTCTGACACTGTTTCCACTGTTTCTCCATCTATTTCCCATGAAGTGATGGGACCGGATGCCATGATCTTTGTTTTCTGAATGTTGAGATTTAAACCAACTTTTTCGCTTTCCACTTTCACTTTCATCAAGAGGCTCTTTAGTTCTTCTTCACTTTCTGCCATAAGGGTGGTGTCATCTGCATATCTGAGGTTATTGATATTTCTCCTGGCAATCTTGATTGCAGCTTGTGTTTCTTCTAGTCCAGCATTTCTCATGATGTACTCTGCATATAAGTTAAATAAACAGGGTGACAGTATACAGCCTTGGCGTACTCCTTTTCCTATTTGGAACAAGTCTGTTGTTCCATGTCCATTTCTAACTGTTGCTTCCTGGCCTGCATACAGATTTCTCAAGAGGCAGGTTAGGTGGTCTGGTATTCCCATCTCTTTCAGAATTTTCCACAGTTTCTTGTGATCCACACAGTGAAATGCTTTGGCATAGTCAATAAAGCAGAAGTAGTGGGCGCACTGAGCGCAGGCGGGGCAGCGTGGGGGAGGGGGCTGTGCGCAGGCACACTGAGTGTAGGCAGGGCGGCACGGGGAGGGGGCTGTGCGCAGGCGCACTGAGCGCAGATGGGGCACAGGCAGCCATGGTGGCGCGCTGGCGCACTGAGTGCGGTCAAGAGCAACTACAAGTCCAAGGTCAGGGGCAGCAGCCAAGAGTGCCAGGCTGTGACAGCTCAGCACCGGGAGGAACTGCCCCGCGTCTGAGGTCAGTGGCGGCCGTTGGATCTACCTTGCGTCCGAGGTCAGGGTGGTGGCTAGGAGGAGCTACCCCACGTCTGAGGTGAGGGGCGGCCAGGAGAAACCACCTGGAGCCAGAGGCCAGGGGCGGTGACCCTGAGGAGCCATCCCAAGCCCGAGGCCAGGGGAGGCCTCTGGGAGGGACCATCTCTAAACCTCTCCAACAAAAAAAGTTTAGAGAGGGTGTGAAGGGAATGGACCCTTCCTACACTCTTGTTGGGAGAGTGAAATGGTACATGAGCTACATGGAGGTTCTTTAAAAATATAAACATAAAATTATATGAGGACACAGCAATCCCATGCCTGGGCATCCATCCAGAGAAAGTTAAAATTTTGAAAGACAGAAGTTCCCCTGTAGGATCACTAGGTGGCACTAGGTACCATAGCAAAGACATGGAGCAACCTAAGTGTAGAAGAACAGATGAATGGATAAGGAAGATGGGAGTACATAGACGCAATGCAACATCACTCAGCCATAAAGAAGCAGAACATAATGCTATATCCACCCTTAGAGCAAAAAGTAGAGATGATCATATCAGGAAGTGAGGGACACAGGGAGAGATATTACCATATGATATTACTTCTAGCTGAAATCTAAAAATGGATACAAATGAACTTTTCTAAAGAGAAACAGTCTCACAGATTGAGAAAAGAAAGGTGTGGGTCAGGGAGAAAACAGCTGTTTCAGTCTAACAGAGGGAGGGTAATATTATAAAAAGAAGCCACCAGGAACCACTGTGTAACAAAGGAATCCTATTCAACACTCTATAGTATCCTGCACTGGAGAAGAACATGGAAAAGAACATATGTAGATCTATGTATAGGTGAGTGTAGTTGCTGTAGATCCAAAATGGAAGGAAAAAAAATAACCCACAACCTTGTCATTCTACTATATACTCCAATTCAAATTAGGGCATAAAAAACACAAAAAAGGAAAAGAAATAAAGAATGGTGACTCTCGCTCTCATGCCACCAGTAACCTGGCCTGGTGTCACATCCCTAGAGCCTGAGCAGGCTTCAATCTCAAGACTGAAGGCTCTCAGGGAAGGTGGAGCTGGAAGCAGGAAATGTGCTCCATACGATGGACCTAGAGGGCCTCTTGCTATCTGCATGAGCACCCAATCTCCAGATCCAGGTGGGCTCAGCTGCAGCAAAACCACACCCACTTCACCCCCAAAATGGTGGAGCCTCTAGGCTGGAAAAGCTTTGCACGGTCCCCTGGGCACCATGTATCCCCTATTTCCCAACTCCAGCTTCTGTCCTTAGGGCTGCCCCACTGACAGATGATAGCACCCTCAGCAGAGTGGTTTTCCAAAAATTGGTGTGTCCTGGGGATAAAGGGTAAGGGGGAAGAGCAAAGAGACCCAAGCCTTGGGTGTTTCTTCTGGCACATTCCCCTTAGTTGATGATCCAGGAGCAGAGTTTTCAATAAGACTCATTGCCTGAGAACCAGAGTTGTACAGGAAGTCAAGCTGTTTCCTTAGGACAGCTTTCCAGAACACCTTTAAAACAGGTGGTATTGGGCTCTGAATATTCACAAGCCGGGTTGGTAGGGGAGCGTGCTGTAAATGACACTCGCCCTCCATTCATGTTCTGGGGTAAAACATCGGAAAGGAATTCAAACAGGGCCACCTTTCAAGAAGATAAATTTAAAAGGTAAACGATACTCACACTGTATAAGTTCGAAAAGCACCAGGAAAGGTACTCCTGCTCACTAACTACTAAGCCCAGGCAAAAAACTCCCATGAGAAACCCTCTCACACAGGTCAGAATGGCCACCATCTAAAAAAACACCTACAGAGAATCCATGCTGCAGAGCACGGAGGCAAAAGGGAATACTCCTGCACTTTTTAAAAAAAATTTTTTTATTTATTTATTTTTTAAAATTATAATACTGTATTTGTTTAGCCATACATTGACATGAATCAGCCACAGGTGAACACAATCTCCCAATGCCGAAGCCCCTTCCCACCTCCCACCCCACATCATCTACCTGAATCATCCTGTGCACCAGCCCCATGCATCCTGCATCCTGCATTGAACATAGACTGGTGCTTCGTTTCTTACAAGATAGTATACATGTTTCAAAGCCATTCTCCCAAACCATCCCACCCTTTCCCTCTCCCTCAGAATCCAAAAGTCCGTTCTATACCTCTGTGTCTCTTTTGTTGTCTCACATATATGGTCATCATTACTATCTTCTAAATTCCATATATATGTGTCAGTATACTGTATTGGTGTTTTTCTTTCTGGCTTACTTCACTCTGTATAATCGGTTCCAATTTCATCCATCTCATTAGAACTGAGTCAAATTTATTCTTTTTAAGGGCTGAGTAGTACTCCATTGNTGATTAGCTCTAGTAGTTTTCTGGTCGAGTCTTTAGGATTTTCTATGTAGAGGATCATGTCATCTGCAAACAGTGAGAGTTTTACTTCTTCTTTTCCAATTTGGATTCCTTGTATTTCTTTTTCTGCTCTGATTGCTGTGGCCAAAACTTCCAGTACGATGTTGAAGAGTAGTGGGGAAAGTGAACACCCTTGTCTTGTTCCTGACTTTAGGGGAACTGCTTTCAATTTTTCACCATTGAGGATAATGTTAGCTGTGGGTTTGTCATATATAGCTTTTATTATGTTGAGGTATGTTCCTTCTATTCCTGCTTTCTGGAGAGTTTTTATCATAAATGGATGTTGAATTTTGTCAAAGGCTTTTTCTGCATCTATTGAGATAATCATATGATTTTTATTTCTCAATTTGTTAATGTGATGAATTACATTGATTGATTTGTGGATATTGAAGAATCTTTGCATCCCTGGGATAAAGCCCACTTGGTCATGGTGTATGATCTTTTTAATGTGTTACTGGATTCTGATTGGTAGGATTTTGTTGAGGATTTTTGCATCTATGTTCATCAGTGATATTGGCCTGTAGTTTTCTTTTTTTGTGGTGTCTTTGTCGGGTTTTGGTATTAGAGTGATGGTGGCCTCATAGAATGAGTTTGGAAGGTTACCTTTCTCTGAAATTTTCTGGAATAGTTTCAGTAAGATAGGTGTTAGCTCTTCTCTAAATTTTTNAATTCAGCTGTGAAGCCGTCTGGACCTGGGCTTTTGTTTGCTGGAAGATTTCTGATTACAGTTTCAATTTCCATGCTTGTGATGGGTCTGTTAAGATTTTCTATTTCTTCCTGGTTGAGGTTTGGAAAGTTGTACTTTTCTAAGAATTTGTCCATTTCTTCCAAGTTGTCCATTTTATTGGCATATAGTAGTCTCTTATGATTCTTTGTATTTCTGAGTTGTCTGTTGTGATCTCTCCATTTTCATTTCTAATTTTGTTGATTTGATTTTTTTCTCTTTGTTTCTTGATGAGTCTGGCTAATGGTTTGTCAATTTTATTTATCCTTTCAAAGAACCAGCTTTTTGCTTTGTTGATTTTTGCTATGGTCTCTTTTGTTTCTTTTGCATTTATTTCTGCCCTAATTTTTAGGATTTCTTTCCTTCTACTAACTCTGGGGTTCTCTATTTCTTCCTTTTCTAGTTGCTTTAGGTGTATAGTTAGGTTATTTATTTGGCTTCTTTCTTGTTTCTTGAGGTATGCCTGTATTGCTGTGAACTCTCCTCTTAGGACTGCTTTTAGGTTCTGTGTAGTTGTGTTTTCATTTTCATTCGTTTTGATGCATATTTTGATTTCTTTTTTGATTTCTTCTGTGATTTGTTGATTATTCAGTAGGGTGTTGTTCAGCCTCCGAATGTTGGAATTTTTAATAGTTTTTCTCCTATAATTGAGATCTAACCTTAGTGCATTATGGTCAGAGAAGATGCTTGGAATAATTTCGATTTTTTTGAATTTATCAAGGTTAGATTTATGACCCAGAATGTCATCTATCCTGGAAAAGATTCCATGTGCACTTGAGTAAAAGGTGAAATTCATTGTTTTGGGGTCAAATGTCCTATAGATATATCAATTAGGTCTAACTAGTCTATTGTATCGTTTAAAGTTTGAGTTTCTTTGTTAATTTTCTGTTTAGTTGATCTGTCCATAGGTGTGAGTGGGGTATTAAAGTCTCCCACTATTATTGTGTTATTATTAATTTCCCCTTTCATGCTTGTTAGCAATTGTCTTACATATTGCGGTGCTCCTATGTTGGGTGCATATATATTTATAATTGTTATATCTTCTTCTTGGATCGATCCTTTAATCATTATGTAGTGGCCTTCTTTGTCCCTTTTCACAGCCTTTGTTTTAAAGTCTATTTTATCGGATATGAGTACTGCTACTCCTGCTTTCTTTTGGTCTTTATTTGCATGGAATACCTTTTTCCAGCCCTTCACTTTTAGTCTGTTGTGTCCGCTGTTTTGAGGTGGGTCTCTTGTAGGCAGCATATATAGGGATCTAGTTTTTGTATCCATTCAGCCACTCTTTGCCTTTTGGTTGGGGCATTCAACCCATTTACATTTAAGGTAATTATTGATAAGTATGCTCCTGTTGCCATTTACTTTATTGTTTTGGGTTCGGGTTTATACGTCCTTTTTTTGTTTCCTGTCTAAAGTCTATCCTTTAGTATTTGTTGGAGAGCTGGTTTGGTGGTGCTGAATTCTCTCAGCTTTTGCTTGTCTGTAAAGCTTTTGATTTCTCCTTCATATCTGAATGAGATCCTTGCTGGGTACAGTAGTCTTGGCTGAAGGTTATTATCTTTCATCATTTTAAGTATGTCTTGCCATTCCCTCCTGGCCTGAAGAGTTTCTATTGTAAGATCTGCAGTTATTCTTATGGAGATCCCCTTGTGTGTTATTTGTTGTTTTTCCCTTGCTGCTTTTAATATTTGTTCTTTGTGTTTGGTCTTTGTTAGTTTGATTAAGATATGTCTTGGGGTGTTCTGCCTTGGGTTTATCCTGTTTGGCACTCTCTGGGTTTCTTGGACTTGGGAGATTATTTCCTTCCCCATTTTAGGGAAGTTTTCAACTATTATCTCCTCAAGTATTTTCTCATGGTCTTTCTTTTGGCCTTCTTCTTCTGGGACTCCTATAATTCAAATGTTGGAACATTTCATATTGTCTTGGAGGTCTCTGAGGTTGTCCTCATTTCTTTTAATTTGTCTTTCTTTTTCCCTCACTGATTCATTTATTTCTACCATTTTATCTTCTATTTCACTAATCCTATCTTCTGCCTCCGATATTCTACTATTTGTAGCCTCCAGAGTATTTCTGATCTCATTTATTGCATTATTCATTATATGTTGACTCTTTTTTATTTCTTCTAGGTCCTTGTTAAACCTTTCTTGCATCTTCTCAATCCTTGACCCCAGGCTATTTATCTGTGATTCCATTTTGATTTCAAGATTTTGGATCATTTTCACTATCAGTATTTGGAATTCTTTCTCAGGTAGATTCCCTATCTCTTCCTCTTTTGTTTGGTTTGGTGGGCATGCCTCCTGTTTCTTTACCTGCTGGGTATTCCTCTGTCTCTTCATCTTAGGTATACTGCTGCGTTTGGGGTGGCTTTTCTATATTCTGGGAATTTGTGGAATTCTCTTTATTATAGAGTTCCCTCTCTGTGTTTGGGGTTATATCAGTGGCTTGTCAAAGTTTCTTGATTAAGGAGGCTTGTGTTGGAGTTGTGATGGGTGGATCTGGATTTCCTCTCTCTGGAGTGCTGTGAAGTGTGAAGTAATGGGTTATGAGACGTCAGTAGTTTTGGAGTATTTTGAGCTGCCTGTGTATTGAAGCTCAGGGGCTTGTTCTTGTGTTGCTGGAGAATTTGCGTGGTATGCCTTGCTCTGGAGCTTGTTGGCCCTTGGGCGGTGCTCAATTTCAGTATAGGTATGAAGGCATTTGATGAGCTCTTATTGGATAATGTTCCCTGTATTTAGGAATTCTTTGATGATCTCAGGATTTGGACTTACGCCTCCTGATTCTGGTTTTCAGATTTATGTTTACAATAGCCTCATGATTTCTCCATCTATTCAGGACTAATGTTAAAATATCTAGGTTTCTCCACCTTGAGGGTCACCCCTAAAGGATCGCTGAGTTACTTGGAGGAGAGAAGATGGAGGGGGTAGTTAGAAGTGAGTGGAATGGGATGAGGTGGAATAAAAAGAGGAAAAGGCGAGCTATCCCATAACTACTTTCTTGTGTGCACTCCAAAGTCTGGACCTCTCAGAGGTGGTCACAGATTTATACATGGAAGAGGAGAGGGAAGAAGTAGATAGAGGTGGACAGGAGGATAAAAGAGGGAGATTCAAAGGAGGGTTACAGATCCGGCCAGTGACCAGTTCCCTGAAAATTCTCCACCTTCTGGAGCACACAGAAATTCATAGAATTGGGTAGAGTGGAGGATGGGGAGGGAGGAGACAAAAGCCACGTGGTGGAGAAAAGAGAGAATCCAAAGGGGGAGAGAGTGGTCAAGCCAGTAATGTCGCACTCATGTAAATTTGGGTACTGAAGATTAGGTTTTTAAAAGTACAAAATTGGCAACAAATACCAAAATGCCAAGATTAAAAATCTGGAGTAGAGATTGGATTTTCAAAGATAAAATATTGAAGAGAAGAAGAAGAAGGAGAGAAAAATTAAAAAAAAGAGAGAAAAAAAGTAAAATAAAATAAAAGACTCCAGAATTATTAAAAGACAACGTCCTCCACCAATAGGACTATATACTGTGTTTGCTTTAATGATAGGGTTTTTTTTTTTGAAAAGTAATATTAGGTTATAAAAATAATAAATAGAAATATAGAAGACATAAAAATTTAAGCAAGTTTAGGAAAAAAAGATGAAAAAGAAAAGAAAAAACAAATTTAAAAAAGAAAAAAAATTAAAGAAAGAAAAAATAATTAAAGAAAGAAAAAACAGTTCATGCTTCCACATCATCCCCCCCCCCCCAAAAAAAAAAAGTTTGATCATAAAAGTAGTAATGGTATATCTGGCACTTTCTCTGTCGTTGTGGACTGTGTGGGGTCGCTACTAAGGCAGTTCCCTCTGTTTGACTTCCTCTGTTTGCTGGTCTCCTCCGTGTCTGATTTCTGTCTTGACACAGGGAGGGTGGTGCTGGACTCTGCACTGGGCTTGCCCCTTCTTGCTCTGCGGGATAACCGTGTGGGGCCTTCCCTATGCTTCATGCACTTCCCCGGTCTAAGCCGCTCAGGTTTGGCACTCAGGAAGCCCCCTCCAAGGGTCGGGTTTGGTTGACCCTGGGCCATGTTCCCTTCCCAGGTCCGAGTGGGTAGGGAGTTAGGTGCGCGCTATTGTTACGACTTCTGGGCTTTCTGGGTCACTCAATTTTCTGGGAGCTCCGCCAGGGCTCTTTCTCAGGCAGATGATGACTGTTCAGAGCCCCCCAGAAGTCTCAGTAGCAAAGAAACCTGCTTGCAATTTGGTAGGTAGTGTCTCTCTTGAGCTGCGATTGCCCTCTTCCAGTGCTTAAGGCTCTGGCTGCCTGTCGCTGGAGGGGGATTGTCTGCAGCCGGCTATTTCCGATCTGTCCTTTGTTCTGTGCGCGGGCCTGTTGGTGTCTTATGTTCGAGCGTTTCGCGTGTTAGTTATCCCACAGTCTGGCTTGCTAGTCCGAGATAGTTCATTCTAGCCACGTGAGGACCTGATTCTGGCCCTGTTATGCCCTGATTCTCGAGAAAAGCCCTACAGCCTATGTCTCCCACGGCCCAATTCTTAGAAAGCACAGTCGCAGGCGCGATCCTCCCTGCCCAACCCCCACTGCTGTCGGACGCAGGCATTTGCACTCCTTATCTGCTGGGGGTTATACTGTTGAATTCGTAATCTGTTGGTTTTAATTATTTATTTATTTATTCTTCCTTCCTGTTATGTTGCCCTGTGTGCTTCCAGTGCTCGCCCCATACACAGCTGTGAGAATGTTCCCCAATTTTAGGAAATCTCTCTTTTTAAGAGTCTCTTCCTGGGACGGGATTCCCTTCCCGTGATGGGGCTCCCTCCCTACCTCCTTTGTCTCTATCTTCGTCCTTTAAAATAATCCCTACCTGGTTTTGAAGCCAATGATCTGCTTTGCTGGATGCCTGATGTCCTCTGCCAGCAGTCAGAAGTTATTTTGTGGAATTTACTCAGCGTTGAAATGTTCTTTTGATGAGGTAGAGAGGGAGAAAGGGTTCTCCCCGTCCTATTCCTCCGCCATCTTTTTCGCAGGCCTAGAATTATTTTAGGATAACATTTTTTTTCCTCTCAAACTTAGAATGTAAAGTGGTTAATAAGCATATTTTCTTGACCTTAAGATCAGTGAGATACATTAAACATATTCTGTTATAGTAGCCGTGTATTAGGGTGAGTATACAAGGGCAACCCACTCCAGTACTCCTGCCTGGAAAATCCCATGGGTGGAGAAGCCTGGTAGGCTGTAGTCCATGGGGTCGCCAAAGAGTAGGACACTACTGAGCAACTTCACTTTCACTTTTCACTTTCATGCATTGGAGAAGGAAATGGCAACCCACTCCAGTGTTCTTGCCTGGAGAATCCCAGGGACAGGGGACCCTGGTGGGGTCGCACAGAGTCGGACACAACTGAAGCGACTTAGCAACAGCAGCAGCATACACTAAGAAGTGCACTAACGTATATACACACATCAACACACGAGGAGCACTTGAAAGGTGTAGTTTGTTAGAAGAATTAGGTGCCACAAATAAGAGGTAAGTTTGATCAGTCACTGTGTAATTTCAGTTAGTTCAGTTCAGTTCAGTTCAGTCAGTCAGTCGTGTCCGACTCTTTGCAACCCCATGAATTGCAGCACGCCAGGCCTCCCTGTGCATCACTGAAAGGTTGTTGTTGAATCACGACGCCGGGATTCTTGGCCCCCGGAGGAGAAGAATTCAATCCGGGGCCAGAGACGAGGCTGGATCGCTCAGAGCTTTTGTGTAACAAAGTTTTATTAAAGTATAAAGGAGATAGAGAAAGCTTCTGACATAGGCATCAGAAGGGGGTAGAAAGAGTACCCCCCTGCTAGTCTTTAGCTGGATGTTATATAGTCATCAGCAGTTTGTTAATGAAAGAAAGGAATGTCTCAAAACTTAGAATGGCACCAGGCCCCTCACCCATAAGATGTATTTTGGGATAACCTTGGCTCCAAATGGTTTATCTTGGGCCGTAAAATGATTAACTTGAATCTTGAAGAAGGGCAGATCACCATACAAATAGTTTCATTTACATAGATTAGAGGAACAATATCGGAGTATAACATATTGGGTCATCAGGTAGGTCTGAGCCCAAAAGGCGGAACTGACTTGAAGACAGAGCTTGGGGTAAATGCATAGTACATTAACATAGCTTAAGATAAACATTTCCATAAGAAAAAGGCAATGGTTAACTTTAAGTGAAACTAGGTGTCATTATAGCAACACAGAATTTTAAGAGAAACCTCCTTTTAAATTTGTATAGAGAAGGAAAAAAGTATTGCTAGTTTTGTTTCCTCCTGCCACTTAAGAGAGATAAAATGTCTGACACTTGCAGGCTATTTCCTCCGTTTGGAGACCCCTGGCCTTCCTGCCTGTTACCCTCTCATCACCATCTCCCAGAGTTCACTCAAACTCACGTCCACTGAGTCGGTGATGCCATCCAGCCATCTCATTCTCTGTCGTCCCCTTTACTCCTGCCCCCAATTCCTCCCAGCATCAGAGTATTTTCCAGTGAGTCAACACTTCATGTGAGGTGGCCAAAGTACTGGAGTTTCAGCTTTAGCATCATTCCCTCCAAAGAAAACCCAGGGCTGCTCTCCTTCAGAATGGACTGGTTGGATCTCCTTGCAGTCCAAGGGTTTGTCATTTGTATCCTTTTATTTTAAAAAAGTATGTAGGCTGTAGTCATGGACATCAGATGTTATTTCTCTTTCTGATTGAGGACCAGCCCACCTGGGTTATTTTAATGACTAGTAAACTAGACTCGTGGCTCAGAGCTGCAGGATCTCTTAAGTACCACTTTGTCCAGTAGGAGACAAATTCTGACTCTAATTACCTGGTTTTAGTTGGTATGGGTAGCATCACCATGGGTTTTTTTTTGTTTGTTTGTTTTTAATGCTGTATTTTCAGTTTTGAGTTGAGTTTTTCCAAATGGAGTTTTGCTGTCTTTACTTATTTCTCTATTCTGATTCAATTTTTTGTTTTTTGGTGATGATTCTTAAAAGGAAGGATAACCCGAAAAAGATACTAATGGACGGGGTGCTTGATGTAAATCACAAGCAAGAAAACATACCAAGCGCCAACGGAAAGTCATGTCCTCTGTCTCACTCTCTGTCTGGTTCTCGTCTTACTGTCCAGTCTGTGTGGGGCTGGTTGAGACCTTTCACCAATGCACCACGTAGGTTTGGGTGGCTGTGAGGGTCATGTGAGCTCCAGAGTGCAGAAGGCAGTTTTGACTTCACCGATTTCCCGGAAGTGCTGTGTTCCCTCCCTCCCGAAACAAGGCTGTCTAATGTTTTCTTTCCCCCTTAGAGAACCCACAACAAAGACCTGGCTCAGGTGATGGAGCTCCAAGAAATCATCGAGAAGAAGTCACGGGAGCAGAGGCGAATGAAGGACCGCCTGGCAGCCCTCTCTGCTCAAGTCACAGAGCTAGAGAAGGACCTGGTCACGGCCATGAAGGGCCTCCTGCAGTTCAAGAAAGTTAACATGCATCTACAGCGAGACGTCTGTGAAGTGAGTGACAGTGGACGTGTCTGTTGTCCTGGGGCGGAATGTGGGTCCCTTGTTCTCCCAGTGATCTCAGCCTTGGCATGGCTGCGTGAGCAAGAGCAGAGCACTGGTGAGACTGCAACTGGCTGCCTTCCCTGCCTCTGCATCGAGGTCTCTGGGGTAGAAGAGGCCTGGTCCAGGCAGTCCGTTGGCAGTGGACCAACATGAGGGCAGTCCTAGCGCTGTAGTGCACCCTGGGTGTGGACTCCCCATATCCACAAGTTCTAGGGGGCCCAGTGTGTTCCTTTTTAAAAAATTCATTCATCCCCTCATTCATTTATTGGAGTATAGTTGCTTTACACTGCTGTGTCAGTTTCTGCTATACAGCAAAGTGAACCAATCATATATATATATATATATACACACACACACACATATATCCCTCTTTTTTAGATTTCCTACCCATTAACTTCACCACAGAGCACTGAGTAGAGTTCCCCGTGCTGTACAGTAGGTCTTTACTCGTTGTGGACTTGATGCATAGTATCAGTAGTGTATATATGTCAAGCCCAGTCTTCCAGTTCATCCCCTACCTGCCTGTTGAATGTGTTCCTGATGATGCTGAAATGTCCTTCTGATTCACTAAGGCGAGTCTGATCGTCTGTGGAGCCCGTTTTCTCAGAGAGATGGGGGCGTGCGGTGTAGGCTCTGCTGAGGCAGCTTGCCTGACTATCTTCTCTAGTTTTCTGAGGTTCCGCTCCTTGAAGGCATGCGTGACAGTGATACCGGCAGTCAGACAAGTCGAGTGGCGTTTGCTCACCCTCAGCTCCTCAGGCCCGTGCTGTGTAACCATGCAGAATCAGGATGTTTCTGGTGGTCGTGTCTGCAGATGTCGTGATTTATGAGAAACTCCCTCATGGTCAGTGTGAAAACAGAAGAGAGCTGGGGCCTCAGGCCTCCTCCTGTGAGCCTCGCCTCTCCTCTCTGCGCAGACAGACAGCGCCCACCCTGCCTCACCCCTCCCCCGTGAGACCATCTCAGAGTACACCCATCCAACATGTGGTACAGCAGGTGTACTTGTTTAGTAGCTCGGTGTGAGTAATTCTGTGTGAGAACTCAAAACAGATATATTGACACATGTTTGTATAACCTGTTCACACTACTCTTTGGCAACAGGAGGAGATTAGGTGGCAGAGGTTAATACATAGAGAATTCTGGAAAAAGCATTTTCAAGACCGTTCACTTTTAATGTTAGGACAACATCAGTTACTTAGTGAGCACGGAGGGACCTGAAATGGATTTTGAGCCGGCGGCCAGGAGTCGCACCGGCAGCCAGCTCTGCTGCTGGTTTGAGCTTTTCCTACGTGTGGTGTAACTGCTTTAGAAGAACTAGGCTTGAGAAGGCGGCTCCCAGTTGCGTTACACTTTGACTTCTGTTTCCACTCGTTAATATTCTTATTTAATTTTGATGACATTGCATGAGATTTTTCCAACTTTTACCCAAGGAAATGAGCCTCAGAGCTCCCTGTCGGATCTGTTGAAGGTCCCTCCCTGTTCTGGGTCAAGCCCGCCTGTATGGTGTAGGAGACAGAGGTCCTCATTTCATGCCAGATACCTTCCCTCCTGGAATTCCTGCAATGACAGAGTAGTTTAGTGTACTTTTTGTTTGCTGTTTGGGTTTATGATGTAGAAAAGAAGCTTGGTAAATGGAGTGGCCAGACAGACATTAAGACAGATGGGTGCCATCGTGGCAAATGTGACATGTGAGGTATGCGCGTTTTTGCTCACATCTCAGAAAACTGCCATGGCGAGGGCTTTAATTTTGAGGACATAATTTTATGTTTGATTTGAAACTTAGGATTTAATCCCACTTTTTTACTCTTATGTGTATCGGAGTGTTCTGTGATAATGACTTACCTCTTCTCCTCTGCAATGCCTGGTGTAGGCTGTGACCCAGAAGGAGGACATGGAGAAGAGCATCACTGTGCTTGAGGAACGCTACCTGGCTGCACAGCGTGAAGCCATCTCTGCACACAGCCTCGATGAGAAACTTGAAAATAAAATTGCAAAGAAGTATTCTATGCATCGACAGGTAATGGCGTTTCCTGGACTGTGTCTGACTTTTATAGTAGTGAATACTGCGGAAGGAAGGTAAAGACCTCTTCATGTGACTCCCACGTTGGAAATCAAGTCCCAGTGTAAAGTTCTTATGACTCTAAAATACTGAGTTCAAAAGTGTGCATGTACATCATGCTAAATCAGCTGTACTGAAAGGAAATACATTTTTTAAAAATTGAGGGTGACTGCAACTTATAGGTTTGAATTGTTTGGGATTTGGGTTAACCATTTTGTGGAATTCCACTGCTGACTCTTGTTTTACTTGACTTGAATTTGTTGGTTTGTTAGCATTTTTTACTAAAAGAGCAGAGAACAGTAGGGAACTGCACAGCAGCTGGCTGCCCGATGGGAACTGTGGTCACTGTGACAAAAGGCAGGGTTAGAGCTCCAGTCTGATTAGGGTTTTTACTTCCTGTGGTTTGGTGAGCTTCACTTGCTCCTGTTCCTGTGTAGTCTCAGATAATCAGGACTTAACCAGGAAAACCAAATCTGGCTTCTCCAAAAAAAAAGTGAGTCAGTCTGGTGTATGACAAAGTGTATCATTGGCCCCACTGCAAAAATAAAATACTAGAAAGCCATTGAAATTTATGATATGGAATGCTGATTAAGAGCATTACGATATACAAAATAATGGCTGTAAAAGGCAGATCAGAAAAAACTACATACCATATGCTGTTGTTTTCTGAGGGTTTTAAAGCACATCTTATTGTTTACGTATGTACATAGAGAAATACACACACAGAAAAAATAAGAAAGCTGCTTAGAAATAAATGCTAACCTCTCAGGAACCCGAACGTATAGATAATCTCATTTTTTTTCTTTTTCAAAAAAGAATTTAAATGTTCTACACTGAAAGTTTTCAGAGTAAGAAGATCTGTTAAAAGAATGATTATGCATTTACAAATATTCGTTGACTGGCATTTCCCCAGGCACACTCTGATCAGGTCTGTATCTCAGAGGAGATGAAAGCCATAGTTTGGCTTACAAGCCCATGGCCGTCTGCGGTCGGTAGGGTTCCCTTCGAATGATGATTCTGGTGATGCTTTAAGAAGCATTGACAAGTACTGACCCTTGTCAATAAGAATGAATAAGCTTCTACAGAAACCTGATCTTCTTTAATATATAGGAGCTTTTTTTTTTTTTTTAAAGACTTCTTTGGAGACGTTTAGGAAAAGCAAATACTCTGGCAGGAGGTGTTCTGCCCACTGAGACCAAGCTTAGGAACACTGAGAGAAAAATTACCATGATGCAGCTTCTGAAACAGAACTAATCCTGTAGACACATGCCTTTAAGTTTTGTCTCAGCTTACTAAAAATGGCAGAGGCTACACCATTTGGCCCGTTTTGATGTTCTGCTCTCCCTTGTAGAAGGAGGATAAAGACCGACAGTTGCAGGAGTGCCTGGACCCGGTAGAGCAGAAACTGCAGCAGATGCTGACAGAAGTGGCCGCTAAGCTGACTCAGCAGGTGGCTGTGCCCTCCAAGGTGCTGCTCTTGGTCCTCGAGGGGTGGGCATGGGGAGGGCCTTTTCCAGTGCTGTCCCACCATGCCTCTCCCTATGCTGTTCAGTCCACAAAGGAGCGCAGACGCAGGGGTCGTGCTGCCCGTCTGAGATGGGAGCACTCCCTGAGTGTCAGACAGTGACCACTCCTGTGTCATCCCTACGTTAATTTCCCTCCAGTTTTGTTCTGTGCTCTGTGTGTCCCCAAGATGCTTCAGCTCTGAGTCACTGCTGCTCGGAGTTCAGTCAGCACCTCAAAGCCTAGCAGGATAAAGAATGAGAAAAATCCCATTCTCGTTTAAGAGATGGCCAAAATGGCTCTGTAATGAACAGTTTTAAGTCTTTATTCATACATTGTTGACTAAGTCACAGAAGGGCATGGTGCAGACCCGGGGCCCCACTCCCAGCTTGCAGTCCCCTGGAGCCCACAGGTGAGAGGCCATGTCCAGGAGACGTGGCACTGCTGGGGGCATGGTCCCCACAGCCAGCCAGCCACCCTGTTTTTCTGGTGGGAAAGGTGTTGCCCCACACTACTGGTGGGCACTGGCTGGGCATGGAGAGGCCGGCCAGCCCTGTACTGGCCCAGTTGTCGGAGCATTGCCTGGAGCTCAGTGAGCGCCTGAGCGGCAGGCCAGTCTCTGGAGGCAGGTGGTGTCCTGTGCTTGCAAACCCTCCCAGAGCAGGGTCACTCATAGCTGCCAGGGGGCGCCCTTCAGCCTGTGATCTTCCCGTCAAGGGTTGGTTTCTTCTCTCCCCTGGCATCTTTGCTGTCTGTCCCCAGTTGGCCTTGTAGTCTGAACTTTTGTCTTCCATAATCTCTGCCACTAAGGAGGCTAAACTGTTCGAACTTACCTCCCAGCTTAGGAAGGTAGAACATGTGCCCTCGTGTGTCCCATGCTTGCCACTTCCTGCTGCCCACGCTGGCTCACCACAGGCAGTCTGAGGAGGGGATGCAGCGGCCGCGGGTGTGAGGCCTGGGGCCAGAGGGAGCACCTCTCCTCTCACGAGCCAGTCACCAGCACCCTCCGTCACCCACGGGTCACACACGAAGCTGCTGGCTGCGTGAGCAGGCGTGCGGCTGTGCCCCCTGCGAACCTGGGGCCAGTGGTCCACACAGAGCATGGCCTGCTTGCTGCCTCTACAGTCACAGCCCACGTGCCATCAGGACAGTGTCATTGCGAGTGGAGCTGACACTGTTCTTGGCCGACAGGTGGGAGAGAGACACAGCAGCATGGAGGAGAGGGGCTTGTGGGCCGGAGACACGGCTGGGCAGGGCTGGCGCTGCCTTTCTCCGCCGCTCCTGTCTCTGCCGTCGAGTTGCATGTGTGGCCCTGTCTGCTGATCCAGGCACCCAACCTTGGAGCAGGGCCAGATGTGGTTTCCTGGAGGTGGTGTGCAAGGGCCAGGGGGTCCCCACGTTCAAGGAGGACGCTTGTTGCTCTGACCAGCCAGGCCGGGGAGCTGCTCAGAATACAGTTAGACCTTTACGCGTGGCCCTCACACAAACCTGAGGGAGCCAGCCCGAGGCCTGTGCAACTGAAGGCATGGTGCCCAGGTGTGGAGGTGCTTGCCTCGGACATGGCGCTGGAGTCCCACATGCCAAACTGCTGGTCCAGACATGGTGTGTGTGTGTAGGATGTCTGTTCCTAGGCAGGAGGAGAACCGTAGTTGCGCTTCGACAGAAGGCGCACCAGGAAAGGGCGATGGTGGAGGCTCGCATCAGAGAGCCCTGAGAGAGGTTTCCTGGAAGAGTTGGCCACACAGCGGTACAGACCATCCAGGAAACGGCGTGGGAATCCCAGGTCCAGCCTCAGGTGTCAGTACTGTCCCCACCATAGCTGTGTTCTTGGTGTTCAGAGCCTCACATGCGGGCTCCCAAAGGACTGTGGTTCTGACTCCCATCATGAGACCTCGGTCAGGCTCCCTCCCTGCTTAGGCAAAGAGCTCAGTGTCTCCCGATCAGGGGAGCACTTCCTTACTTTCAGAACTGCTGTTCAGAGGCTGCTGATATTGGGATGCTGTTTATGACTAAGCCAATTCAAAGTAAACTTTTGTTTTGCTTTAAAAATATTTGAATGCCTATGCCTTATTGGGAAAGCTGTGACAGGTTTTATTTACTTAGGCTCAAAAATCACTGCAGACAGCGGCTGCAGCCATGACATTAAAAAATGCTTGCTCCTTGGAAAGCTATGACAAACCTAGACAGCATATTGAAAAGTAGAGACATCGCTTTGCTGACAAAGGTCCATATAGTCAAGCTATCGTTTTTCCAGTAGTCAGGTATGGATGTGAGAGTTGGACCATAAAGAAGGCTGAACACTGGAAAATTGATGCTTTTGCTGGAGAAGACTCGGTTTTAACAGAAAATAACCTGTCAACCCACTCCACTACTCTTGCCTGGAAAATCCCATGGATGGAGGGGCCTAGTAGGCTGCAGTCCATGGGGTCGCGAAGAGTCGGACACTGCTGAGCAACTTCACTTTTACTTTTCACTGTCATTCATTGGAGAAGAAAACTTCAACCCACTCCAGTGTTCTTGCCTGGAGAATCCCAGGGACAGCGGAGCCTGGTAGGCTGCCATCTGTGGGGTTGCACAGAGTTGGACACGACTGAAGCGACTTAGCAGCAGCAACCTGTTTTTTATATTTTTATGACAGAATATTTCAAACATGCACAAAAGTGGACGGAGTAGTATAATAAATACCCATGACCAATCAATTGGCCTCAGCAATTTCTAACACAGGGCCAATCTCAAATATATCATTCTTTTGTCTTCTCTCCATTTTTTTTTAATACAGTAGGTCCTAAAAGTGCTTTGTAAACGAGGAAATTGATACTCGTTTTATAAATCACAGACTTTCCAACTTTGTTATTACATTTAAAAATTGCTTGAGGTAATTATTTCCAGTTTTTTTAATATGAATTTTCATATTGGAAAAGACCCTGATGCTGGGAAAGATGGAAGGCAGGAAGAGAATGGATGATGGGATGAGATGGTTGGATGGCAGTTTTGGGAGTTGGTGATGGGCAGGGAAGCCTGGCATGCTGCAGTCCATGGGGGTCATACAGTCAAACATGACTGAGCAACTGAACTGAACTGAAAATGAATTATCATTGGAAGAAAAGCTGTGACCAACCTAGACAGCATAATAAAAAGCAGAGACATTACTTTGCCATCAAAGGACCACTTAGTTAAAGCTATGGTTTTTCCAGTAGTCATGTATGGATGTGAGAGTTGGACTGTAAAGAAGGCTGAGCACCAAAGAATGGATGCTTTTGAACTGAGGTGTTGGAGAAGACTCTTGAGACTGCAAGGAGATCAAACCAGTGAATCCTAAGGGAAATCAGTCCTGACTGTTCATTGGAGGGACTGATGCTGAGGCTGAAGTTTCAATACTTTGGCCACCTGATGTGAAGAAATGACTCACTGGAAAAGACCCTGATGCTGGGAAAGATTGAAGACAGGAAGAGAAGGTGCAACAGAGGATGAGACGGTTGGATGTCATCACTGACTCGATGGACATGAGTTGAGCAACTTCTGGGAGATAGTGAAGGATAGGGAAGCCTGGCGTGCTATAGTCCATGGGGTCACAAAGAGTCAGACACGACTGAGTGACGGAACAAGAGCAATCATTACAAAGAATTCAAGTGATGTTTCATGTAAAGAAAAACATGTGAAAGTCTATCTCCATTGGCTTTTTTTCCAAAATGAATTTTCTCACTTTTTGCTTTATAACTTGAATTCATTTTACACCCTTAATCCAGAATCAAGCTTCTGTTTATATACTGGGAAATTCCTCCACCAACGTGTGTATAAGCCGATCCCCTTTCAAGTGTACTTGTTTCTGAGTGTAAATCTGCTTGCTCCTCGAGCCCCTTAGACAGGAAATGGCTGGTGGCACTAAGGTCCCTCAGGTGCTCTGCCAAAGAGAAGTGTTGGGAGTGACTTTAACCAGTGAAGTCCCTGCCTCCCTCTGCACCTGCCCGTCTGCTCTGGGGATGCTCAAGAGCCTACCAGAGGTGGCCGTGGGAGGGGACCGCCTTGGGAACCAGGCCACAGGCCTCTCAGGTCGCGGCTCCCTGGTGCTTTTAAAAGAACGACTATACTTGCTCTGGAAGCTTATGAGTTTCCGTTTTTCCTGTTTTAGGCAAGGCAAAGAGAAAAAATGAATGAAGAACACAATGAACACTTATCAGATACCATGGATAAGCTTCTATCTGTTTCAGATGAGAGGCTTCCGCGTCATCTGAAGAAGAGAATGGCTGCTCTGGAGGATAAGGTGAGCGAGCTTCATGGCCCCTTTACAAGAGGCGCGTGTGGCCTGGCCTGGCTCGGCCTGGTCTGTGTGTGGGGGAAATCTCCAGGACAGGAGTTGGAAAACTCCCATAGAGGGCCCCAGAGTGAATGTCTTTACTGGTTAGAGTAGCAGCATTTCGTGCTAGTCAATAAGTGTGACAGCATCCACAGGCAGTGTGTGAAGGAACAGACATAGATGTGTGCCTGCAACCCTTACAGAAAGCATCAGTGAGGCGGATCCACCAATGGCCCTGATGTTACCAGCTGCTGTGCTAGGACATTCTTCTAGGTCCACCCTCACTCCTTCGTTTCTTTCTTAGAAGTTTATTTCTGGGGCTTTGCTGGCAGTCCAGTGGCTGGGAGCCTGTCTTGCAAAGTCAGGGATGCAGGTTCGATCCCTTGTTGGTGAGCTAAGATCCCATGTGCCACACGACACTCACATCAAAGGAACCTCATGTGATGCAGCTAAGGCCCAATGCAGCCAAATCAATAAGTTTAGTTCAGGATTTTATATATAATGTGATAGGAAAGATTGAAACAATAAAAGCAAGCATTCTCATATTCCAACTCCAGCCATCTCTCTTTTTATTTGCTTTGGAAAATATCTGAGAACCTCTATCAGAGCAACTCAGTGGGCAACAGTCTGGTTCGGGTTCGGTGAAAACCTGTCCCAGCTGCACCAGTGCCCTAAAGACAAGGCCCAGAACCTTCGCCATGGTCAGCGCTTGGGCGACGCTTGTCTGAGAGAGACCCATGGTCACTATAAGTTCTGTGACACATTTTCCCCCCACAAAACCCAAGATGACACCCACACCTCACTAGAGACCTCACTTCACCCTGACATGTAGGCTGGCCCTGAGGTGGGGATAGTTTTGTCTCAGGTTTGAATTTTGCATGTGAAACCTGCGCGTTTCCTGAGTGACCACTGAACTGCAAAAGCTGAAAGCAAGTATAAAGCAGTTTCACTTAGCCCAGGGACCTGGCCTCCTTGTATCTAGATCAGTCGGGGAAGGAGGAGTTTTTCTGTGTACAAATTAGTGTTCAAAGTTGTCATCCAGCTTCGTGCTGACACTTCACTCTGGGTGCTAGGTCCGCCCCTCATCCGAGGTGCTTTGTGCTTTCAGACAGGAGAGTAGCCATCCCACAGTCCATGCAACGTCTGTGAAGAATTGACTCTAAAGTACTGTGTGTATCTTTTTCAGAATTCTCTCCTATGGGAAGTTGAAAATGCAAAAAAGCATTTAGAAGAAATGCAAAACAACAAGGTCCTTAAATCTCTAAATCCTTTAGAAATTTGTTAAGAGCTGAACTGAGCTGGGTTCATTGTTACAGTCACTACAGATGCTTAGCGGAAGTGGAGTTGCATTTTCCTTATGGCTAGTCACTGCTGTAATGTGTAGAGCATTTCCGGTTTTGAACATTGAATGCGATTTGCAGTATAGGTGGATTTAGAGTGTGTGGCTGTTGTGTGTGGCTCAGAATTCTGAGTAGTCCTTTCTGGGTTCACCCGAAAGCTGAGACAAAGCATGAGCCTTTCACGTGGACAGTGTTGTCCATCAGGAAGATAATGTGGGCCACATACACAATCTAAAATTTCCTAAAAATGAGCAGGCTGCTTAACAGGCTTTTTTCACTGCGAGTCTTGAAATCTGTGTGATTTCCACATCGAGCTTTGCACCGGCCTGCGTCACATCCTCAGTGGCTGCACAAGGCGAGTGACTGCTGTGGCCGACAGCACAGAGCTGCCAGGTTGAGTTGAGGGACTCGGAAACTTGGCCTGTTTGACTTGTTTTACCCCATGAGGAAGTGAAGTGGGGTGTAGAGGAATGAATGTGAGGAATGCCCAGGAATGAATGTGAGGTCCATGGAGACAGTTTAAAGCAATGAGAGGAGCGAGGGCAATAGAGTGAGTCCTGTCCCCTGCCACCCGAATCCTGACCCCAAGTCCAGCTTCTCTCTACAGACTTCATTGTGGTCAATGGCTTGCCATGTTTCCTCCAGAAGCTTTTCTACACCCGAGATGTAACTTCTTATTCATTATGGTTTATAAGGGTTAATATTGTTCTGAGTGTTTATATTTGCTATGGAACACTTAGAGGATAGTTTCTCAGAATTAAAATGTTCAAAAATTTGCGATTTTAAGGCAAGAGAATGGAGAGGATGTGCTGATCGGGCTGATGGGGGTGAACCCATAGGCAGCTAGTTCGCTGGAACAGAGCAGGAATGATGGCAGGTGGTCCTGGATCCAGGAAAAGGGGTGGCCAGCCCTGGGGAGGGGTCATGATGAAGACAGAAGGCGAGGGTACTGGCCACGGGGGACAGGGAGCCAGCAAGCCAGCACCTCGAGGCTGCCCCTCTGTTGCTTTGAGATCATGTCTGGGAAAACAAGGCAGGGCCTGGGCGAGAGTGGGGCAGGGGGGAGATTTTCGGAGAGAAGGGTATGAGGTGTGAGAGCGGGAGGGCGGCCCGGGGCCCAGCAGGCACTCTCCCGTGCATCTCAGATGACAGAGTTGCCTTTGCGGTGGAGGGGCCATCCCCAGAACAGCCCGAGGGCCTGTGCCCTGAGAGGAGAGCCGCGGGAGGCTGGCCCTCCTGTCCCCTGGCTGCCCCTGCTCACTCCTGTCTGTGCATGTTCAGACTAGCCTGGAAAATGGAGAGCTGGGAACCCACGAGGACGGCGCTTCTTGGCAAACTAGTACCAGTGATGACCAGTGGGGTGGACCCAGTGGCAGCGGAGCTGAAGGATTTTTTTTTTCTAATTTTCCTTCAGCCTGGCTGATGGAAGCAAGGATGTATTTTTTTTAATTTTCTGTTTTTGTCTCTGACTCCCTCAGCCCACCCTTGTGAATAACCCCATAGGATTATGAGACCTGAATGTCACCAGGCCATCTAGGAACCGGATTCTCCTCCTGCCCGTTTCTTCATTACTGCTAGCTTAAGAGATGGCAGTGTCTCATAAGCATGGCCCATTTGTCCAAAGTCAGGGCTTCCATGTAAAATTGTGTTCAGTTCCTGATAGACTTGAGCTGTCCGGAATGTTGCTAATGAGACGTGGTCCTCTCGTGCCCAGGTGCAGCCCCTGAAAGATCAGGACCTGGAGCGTGGGCAGCAAGCCAGCATGCTGGCCAACGTGGCCCAGGTGTTCCAGAGGAACGAGGGCACGTCTGACGGTGAGGGCGATGGGGTCACCCTCTTCAGCTCGCCCGCTCTGCCGTCACCCAGTGGGCAGGCCAATGCCAAGACTGTGGCAGTGATGATTTACGAGGAGCTGGACAAGATCAACGAAGAGATCTGGTGGGTGCACCTGAGCCCAACTCTCCGGAAACTTGGTTTCTCTGAGGAGCTGTCTTCTGCTTAGAGAAGTCTGAGTGTTCCATAGTAAGACAACTGACTTCAGGTGTGCTTTGAGAATTTTCAGTTCTGAGATTGCCCTTGATTGTAGAGCTCAGTCAGCCAGGGCATTCTGTCCACAGTGTGGTGTCAGCACCCTGTGAGGGGGCACTGTGGGGGTATCCCCCCCCTCAGCTCTGGGCCCCAAGGTGGGTGAGGTGCCAAGGCAGCATCCCTTGTGGCCTGTGCACCCTCCAGCACTGAGGGCTCGCCCTCGTGTGTCCCTTGGAGCCTTCCACTTTCTGGTGAAAAGCCACCTGGAACAGAAAAGCTGGGGTTCTGGGATTGGCAAATTCTCACTCAGATCTGCGTTTTCCTTTTTAACTTAATACATTGTGAAGATTGCTTTGTTGTAAGACAGTGATCCAAGGACATGTGTTTGAGTTTTTCTCATCTCATCAGTATATTTAAAATGTTTTCTTTAGACCCAGTCTTGGCAGTTATAACAGTTTACAAAACAGGATAGAACCCAAAGGCCCACCTCGTGGTGAGCAGGGGGCCCTGGGTCTGGGTGCAGCCGAGTGGCTGGGGGCCCCGAGGCCTGCCCCGCACAGCTGTGCCTCCTGTCCCGCATCCACGTTCAGAGTGGCCACAGCCCGGTGACCCTGCACAAGACCTGGCAGAGCTGCTGCTCAGATTGTTCTCATCCCGTCACCCCTGGCCGAGGTGCCCGTTCCTGCCGGTCGAGTGCAGGGGGCTCGGGAAAAAGGCAGGGGTGAGTTGCACAACCAGAAAATGCAGATGGTGCCGCCTGCACTTTTGACGCTGAGACAGACTGTTTTGTGGGCTGCGTTTGAGCACAGACAAGCTCAGAAATATTGTCTTTCCTCATCCCTGTAGGACATTTGGATCAGTTATATATTAATAGTTTTATTTTTATAGCAAGTTGTCAGGTAAAAGTGACTTTTCCTTATGCAACAAGTTGACTTGATGTAAATGGTAAATTCTGTCCATCAACTTGTCAACAGTGAAAAACTTTCAAGATGTATAAGTAAAAGTGAAACTGGAGAGTTTACTACCTGTAAGGATCTTGTATTTTAATTTGAAAATCATTTTATTTGCATAATCATGTATTTAGTCTGTATATAAAATCATCCACGACACATTAGGGGAGAAGAGCAGTAACTGTGAATTCTAGGTTAATGCAGCACATTGACATGGATCCAGAAACTCACACAAAGCTGGTGGAGAACTTCATCAACTGATGCGTTTGTACATATACAACCTTAAAAAAAATTAAAAATTCAACTCAGCACTTCATCTGGTCTGGAGATTTGTGTTTAGAAACTCCAGCCTGCTTGTGAATCGCTGGTTTGGTTATACGGAGTTCCGGATTCCCAGTGGAAAAGATTTGAGGCACTGACGTGCCTCTCTGCCCTGAGAGCAGGGAAGGTAAAAGTTGTCAACTTCAGGTATCTCCTCACAGGGAGAGTCACCACCCAGGCCCCATCAGAATGTTAGAGTAAATAAGTCAAATCGAACGTGAATGATCAGGGGCCACTTTGTAGGACTCAATGATAAGTTATTCTAAGTTTGAGAATATTCCAAAGAGGGAAAGCTGAACCTTTTTGCTGAGATGTTAATTGAGCACCTCTTCCTGGAATTTGCTAATCGTGACACACAATGCAAACCCAAATTTGCTGTGCAGACATGTTCCTCTGCTGACAAAGGCAGGTGATGATTTTATTCTATTTTAGGTTGATCCACAAAAAGAACATGGACCCGTGGGCCAAGGGGATTGAGAGCAGTGTGGGCATAGAGAGCTTAAGCAACCTTCAGCGCTTTAAATCCTCGAACTCCCTCAACCTGAATCCTGCCTCCTTGCATGCCGACTCCTGCCCGCCCAGCAGAGGGCGCTCCAAGCCCAACAGGAGGCAGCACAGCCCTGAGCGAGAAGTAGAGGAGCTGGACTTCGTGACTCGGGTATGTGTCTGCCTCCTCCCTGCCACGTCCCTCCCCGAGCACATTGGTTTTCTTTTGTTTGTTTGTTTCTTCTGTTTTTACCCAGAAGAAAATCAGGTACATTTGCTACGCTCAGAGGTGTAAGATTTTTAAAACTGCCTCGTCTTGAATCGGGCTTCCCTAGTGCCTCAGACGGTAAAGTGTCTGTCTGCAATGCAGGAGATCCGAGTTTGATCCCTGGGTTGGGAAGATCCCCTGGAGAAGGAAATGGCAGCCCACTCCAGTATTCTTGCTTGGAAACTCCCATGGACCACGAAGCCTGGAAGGCCACTGTCCATGGGGCCGCAAAGAGTTGGACACTACTGAGCAAAATCATTCCATAATCGCACAGTGACAAATTAGTCTTGATATTTGGATCCCTGGCTTAGGAATCTAAACTAGTCTGCTCACTGATGGGCCTGGCCGCGTGCTCAGGCCAGCTCTGCGTGTGAAACCAGGTTAAAAGCCCAGTGCCCCAGGGCCCCAGTGAAGAAGTCTGGCTTCCTCACTCTTCTGAGTCTGAAAACGGGATGACGACCTAGGGCTTTTGGTGACAGAGTGTGCAGCTCTAAAGCACATGTTCCAGCTTTCTTCCATGTTTAGCTTAGGTTTTGTGAGTGCATTGCTGTTTACCCCATGAAATCATGTTTACAACACTGCTTTGTAACTTCCCTTGTATTATCACTTTTTTTTGGGTTATCACCCGTTTCATATTACCTGCATTGTTAGTCGGCATAGAATTAAATTAACTGTGAATCATTTAGCGGCATGTGAAGTGGTAACTAGTCCATTTTGTGGTCTTTTGAGACACTGTTTTTCTCATTTGCATCATTGACTAATTAGTTGATATTTAAAATTCTTTGACGATTTCGCTGTAGTTTCATGACTGATTTCTTTTCGAGTATTTGGAAAAGAACAGTTCTGTATATTTTGTCCTGCTGTTGGAGTTCTCTGATGGTGTTTCTGCTTTCATCATTGGTTTTGATTTCCTGGCTCATCCTGTTGTCTGCTTAGTGGTTGTCAGTCCAGACCCCAGCTTCCCACCACTGCCCCGCCTCGCCCCCAAGGCTGTAGTTGACCCATCCATTTCCCCTTCCCCGTCCTCCCACCTGCTCTGGTCATAGCAGTGCTGTGGTCCACAACAGGTGTCCCCTTAGTCGGGTTTGTGCTTTGTCTTCATGTCTCATCCAATGGTGTTTTTCCCTCATAGCAGTAAGTTTGAATTAGCATATCACTACGCAGTTACAAGCATAATGTAGATGGATCCTAAACCACATATCATGTGTAATTCATCAGTGAGATTATCCTTACATAAAGAAATGATCTTCTTAAGTGTAGACTTAGTGGACTTTTGACACAATATCCTTTCTGTGTTGGTGCTTGTTTTTAAGACTATAAATCTCATCAGCTTTTGCACAGTCTCTACTAGACTCTTTAAAAAAGCATCTTCTGTGGTGAATAAAATGTAAAGACTGCACCTGCTATTATGTTAGCTTTCTTTCTTACATATTTTCACAGGGAACTTGCTTTAATAAATTTATTTTGAGAAATTTTAAATCAAATTCTAGGTAAGCATTTTATGTTAATGTCCAGTAGATGGTTCGATTTATTCAGTGTTCAGATAGGTATTATGGTAACTTCCTCATCAGTTAAATTACTATTTTAAAGTATAACATTTTTTTTTAAGAAGAGAAACTAACTTATAGAGAGGTTAGGCTGAGAATAGACAATGGTTAAGGGCCTTTATTGTACAGAATGCTGTGCTTTAATAAATCATGATGTTGTAATAGAATTGTATCTTCTTGCATAATAATTTATAGTGTTTCTCTAGTAAATCTTCAATAGCTTATTTAATTTCTGTGGTCAAAAAAAATATTCTGTTTCCAATGACACGTTCTCTAAATCTTCATCTCACTTATATGTTTGCCATCATTTTTGCTATACTGTATTTGTCTATACTGATTCTTGAATTTTTAGCTTCAAAGTCACAATAAATCTGGTTTCTCTTCATTTCTTTGCATGCATCAGCCTAGTGATGTAAGGAAGCATTGTCGAAAGGTAAACTATTTAGTAATTTAGCATGCCTTTGTTTCTCTGTGAAGTATTAGAGAGTCCTTACCATTTTACATGAATGAACACTGTGTGGTTATGTACTGGTGAATAATGGACATTTTAATGGAAGTAATGAAACTCACCCACCACTTAAAGTATGCTGATGGTTCTGTTGGAAATAGGTCATTTGTTGGGACAATTGTAACAGTCTGCCAATCTCCCGCTTGTTTTGCCTTCTAATCATCTCATGCTTATTTATAATAGACATAGTATTATTTATTATTTTAAAAATTTTCTTTACTTATTTTTTTGGCCATGCTGCACAGCTTATGGGATCGTATCTGATCCCCAACCAGGGATCAGACCGGTGTCCTGGCAGTGAAAGTGCCAAGTCCTAACGTCTGGACCACCCTGGAATTTCTGCTTAGAGTTTTTTTTTTTTTAAACAAATGACTGAATCAGAGCCATAGAAGTTAGATTTGGGGGAAGCCAATTTAATGACGATGGGTAGCAGTGTGCAGGAGATTCTGTGTCCCAGGCACCATGTCTAGTGCTTTCTGAGTCTGTCATCTAATCCCACAGATGCCCAGGTGAGATCCAGGCTGCTGTTATCCCCATTCAGCAGACAGGGACACTGAGCCTTAGAGAGGCCGAGCACCGTGCCCAGGCTCCCACACTCAGCAGTGTGGTTCGGACTGGTCTGATCAGAGCCTGGACACTTCCTGTGGTGCCGTCCAGCCTGCTTTGCTCCAGAGGAGGCTCTCGTGTTCATCATGGCATCCCTGATGGAGGGAGCATCAGGAGGGAGCTCGCTGCCTCTCCCCTTTGGTCACTTGGTTGAGCCCCTGTTGTTGGAGTCCAGTGCCCCAAGGGCTGGCCTTCCTTGTCCCTCTCCCACTCCCAGCCCACTGATCGAGCACTCCTGGGGCCTCCCTGCAGGACTCGGGCAGCCGTGCTCCAGTTCAGGCAGCTCATTGCCTGGGAGCCCTTCTGCTGGGCACAGCAGAGCAGCGCCATCACCCTGGGGTTGGTGACCTGGGTGTGCCACTCGCCCGCTCTGTGACCTGCTTTGCCCTCCTGTTATGTGAGGAGACGGCACTGCCCATCCTAGTCACGTGGGCACCAGTGGGGCGGCTCCCATCCTGGGGGAGGGCAGCCAGGCTGCGGACCCAGAGCCTTCCTTAGGAGGAGGCCCGGGGGAAGGGGCTGGCTATGGTCCCTGACTCTAAGGCAGGTGTTTGTCTCCACCGAGTCCATAGTCAACCCAGGTGTATCACTTCTCTGCTCTGTTCTTTGTTGTTTTCTGATTTGTATAAGTGCTTATTTTAACTTGAATTTGAGATTGATCCCTGTTCAGTTCCACGTGGATAATTCTAGCCTTTGTAGCCTTCTGTTGTCTGAGGTTTCTTGGTAGAGATCGGGGAGGTGCCCAGTTTATCCAGCTGCTGTTAAATGAGTTCAGCTGTATTTTGCACTAAGTCACTTTGTTGTCACCAAGCTCCTGTGGGGCTTCATGGGATCAGTATTCTTTACAGAATCCCATTAAAAAAGGACTGGTTAGTTGGTTAAAACAACACACTCATTGTTTATCAAAATACTTGCCATGCATGTTTCCTCAAACCTCCCCTGCTTAACCACACACCCAAATGTACAAGTGAGACCTGTCTGGACCCCGAAGGGGTTCATCTGTTCCCCACACTGTTGCCACCAGTGTCTTTCCTAGCTGCAGACCCAGGACTAGCAGAAAAGCTGGGAGTCCAGGCGAGATCATCTTTTTTTTTTTAAGTTTATTTTTTAATTGAAGGATAATTGCTTTACAGAATTTTGTTCTTTTCTGTCAAACCTCAACATGAACCATCCATAGGTACACACACACCCCTTCCCTTTCGAACCTCCCTCCCATTTCCCTCCCCATCCCACCCCTCTAGGTTGATACAAGATTATTTCTTAGTGAAGACCTAGGAGAGCTTTATGTAAACCACAGTGAGCAAATGGCACTCAAACTGGGTGTAAGCGCTTCAGTGTGTAGCCCCCGGTCTGTTACTGAGAAATACAAGCCAGACACATGGTGTTCGCATGGAGGGCTTAGGTACCTTTTCTGTGTTTCACTTGTTGTCATGGGTTCAGTAACCTGCATCATCACTACAAATGATCTTGGGTGGTGGTACAAGCTGTTTCCTTTTCTCCTTCAAATGGAAAGGTCTGGACGGCTTTGCTGAGAGGTTTCTTACCCTTGCTAATTGTGCTTCTGAGCAGCATCTGGCGTTGAGCACAGTCCTTTCATCAGGGCAGTTCATGCCATGCAGGGTTCACGGTGGTGGCGTGGCTCTGCTGTCCTGCCTGGCAGGGCCATCTGTTCACTGGATTTCAGGGAGTTCAGAGCCCGGCAGCAAGGAGACTCCCGTCCGGGGTCTCTGCACTCAGTGGGGGTGCTCTCGCTGCTCCACGGCACCGCTTCTCTTGAAAAAACAGTCCTTTAAGATGGCATTAAGCTAGAACAAGGCATTTTTTTGTACTTGGCAGATAGCATAGCTAATGTATTTTAAAATAAGTTTCTGGTTATAATGTAAAGCCTGTGTGGCCTTTTTCTACACAGTCTATTGTTAGCCAGTTTTACACTTACCTTACTCCCTTAGCTTCCAGATATACAGGAAGAGGTAGAAGATGACACCATGACATATGAACCCTCGACCTCCGCCTCGCTGCCGTCCCTTGGGCTGGACCAGCTGGACACGAAGTCACTGCGCACAGCCAGCGACGAGGACATCAGGGACGCCCGCAAGTAAGGGGCCTGCTCACCTCGCCGTCAGTTTCAGGAGCCCTGCGCCTCTTGTCCTGAAGGACTTGCAAGGATGAGTGTCGGGGAATCCCACTGGATTCAGGGCCTGTGTTTAGTGGTGAACTTCAGGTGCTGGGGTAGAAGAGCTCAGTGACCTCAGTGATTTTAGAAAACATCTGTCTCTACGTATTGACTCCTGTGGGAGATTTCTTCCTGCTCTTGCTAGAGGTCTGCCCGGCCTGGGGCACATTCCTGATGGTTACGCCTCCGTGCCTCTCGGATTTGCTCTTGAGGGTCCCTCCCTTTTCCTCAGGGGTCTCCTCTCAGGAGACTGTCTGTCCCCTCCTGTGACTGGCACTGTCCTCATTCAGACCCCCACCTGCTGAGCTCCCGTCGTGAGCCAGGCAGCACTCGATGGAGGGCACATGTGGTCACCAGACCAGCAGCCCTGCACAGTGACCGTTGCTCTCCTGCCACGGCTGAGGACGGTCACCCTGCGGGAGGCGGGGGGGACTGGCCAGGACTGGGGAGCTCGCCTTCTCTGGGAGCATTGTCACCTGCCGAGCAGTGACCCTGAGGGAGGGTCGGAGCGCCCTCTGCACCAGCTCGTCTGTTGGAAGCCCTCCTTGGGGGAGAGCTCCAGTCAGAGAACCTCAGCTTCCTGGGGCCATTGTTTGTGGCCGGAAGCCTGCATTGCTCATGTGGAGTGTGGCTGGTCAGGGAGACTCTACTCTCTGCTGAGAGGTTGAGGCGTGGGTGTTGCTGGGTGGCCAGTTCTATCAGTAGGTCTTGTGGAGGGATGTGTGTTTGCACAAGGGTGCCAGTTAAAGGTCGTTTTCTCTCCCCAAAGTTCGACAGGCTCTCAGGACGGCCCTGGGGGCAACCCCAGCAACAGTAACAGCAGCCAGGACTTGCTGCATAAAGCCCCCCAAAAGAAGGGCATCAAGTCCTACATCCATCATTTTTTTGGCAAGAAGAAAAAGGGCCGGCCTGGACACACCAACAAGGAGGCGTTAGGACCAGGTGGGTGCTTCATCGTTCAGAGGGAGGAGGGTCTGCATATATGTCCCTTCTGTGTCTCCCTCACTGTCCCCACAAGGGCCCTGTCACTCACACTGTGTGTCCTCCTGGGAGGAGCGGAGGATGTGTCTGTCTTCTTTAGGGTTCGAGACGATCAGATCAGTTGATGAGTGGATGGATGGGTCGATGGATGGATGGATGAATTAAGAGTGGATGGATGGATGGATTACCGAGTGGATGGCTGGATGAACAGATGGCTGGCTGGATGGGTGGATGAATGGAGCATGGAATGAATAAAGCAGATGTTTATACTTCAATGAGAAACGTATTCTATGAAATGGATGGAGTAGGAGCTGGGCAATGATTGTTTCCTCCAGAACAGTAACAAGTGTTTGGAAACGGCCTAAGTGCTCATCAGTGAAGAGTGAGGTACAATCTGTGGGCACCCCACAAGGAGCAGCATCCCCTCCTTCCTGCCACTTTTCCCATCCCCAGGAGCTCATGAGGGCTTCTGCCCATGCCCCCCACCCCAGCCCACAGCCACGCAGGTCCTCCTGGGGCCTCCTCATCACACAGTGTTATCATCAGGCCCCCATCTCACTCGGCTTCATCTCCTCAAGAACAGGGCATGTTCCTGCCTCTTCAGCCAGATATTTGTTGAGTGTCTTCTTTTTGTTGGCTGTGCAATTTACAGGGTAAGTAAAACAGATGTGGTCTGGAGCACAGTGAAGTCAGAAGAGAGAAAAAGGAGCAGATTAGTAAATGCTATCCCTATTATTAGTAAATACAACACTGAGATGGATGGTGCATTGATTATATACCAGATGCTGTGTGTGCCCCTTACCAAGAAGGTGCTGCCACCTCCTGACTTACAGAGGAGGAGACAGTGATGGTTACGGTGAGGGAGTAGTGAGGGCAGGTTCACATCCACGCAGTGGGACCGTGCGCTTTGCCGAGCCCCAGCCACCTCTCTGGTGGATGCAACAGGAATGAGATGGTTCTATGGCATCACTGATTCGATGGACATGAGTTTGAACAAACTCCAGGAGACAGTGAATTACAGCAAAGCCTGGAGTGCTGCAGTCCACAGAGTGGCAAAGAGTTGGACACAACTGAGTGACTGAACTAAAACCTGAGTGTGTGCTAAACTGCTTCAATCGTGTCTGACTCTTTGTGACCCCAGGGACTGTAGGCCACTAGCTCCTCTGTCCATGGGATTCTCCAGGCAAGAATACTGGAATGGGTTGCCATGCCCTTCTCCAGGGCATCTTCTCAACCCAGGCATTGAACCCTCATCTCTCATTATCTCTTGCAGTAGCAGGCAGGATGTTTACCGCTAGCGCCACCTGGAAAGCCCCAGGGAACGCTGACAACTAAGAAATGCAGAAAACACGGGCTGTTCCTA
This sequence comes from Eudorcas thomsonii, assembly GCA_006408755.1. NCBI lineage: Eukaryota > Metazoa > Chordata > Mammalia > Artiodactyla > Bovidae > Eudorcas > Eudorcas thomsonii. Next base: position 196,871 of record SJYE01000866.1, on the reverse strand, counting down.
TTTTAAACTGGAAGAGCAGCAAGCACCAGTTGAAAAGAGGAAAACACGCAAAGAGCGACAACAGTGCCACCAGAAACAAGCTGGGATGTGTTCACCCACACAGAGAAAATAATCTGTGCCATTCCAAGGAGGAGCCCGTCAGCCCTTGGAGGGACAGTTGGAACTGGAATGAAAACCAAGGCCAGTCAGCAGTGCCTACCCATATGGCCCGAGTGGCGTGGTGTCACTCATCAGCTTCCTGTGTCCCCAGAGCTGCTGGGGGGTGACATCTGAGTGCTGAGGCCAGACAACGTCCCCAAGTGAGCTAAGGTATCCCTGCTCTCCTTCCAGTGCTGCTGTGGGGCTCTCTGTGGGCGGACACCCTCATTCCCTGCTCTGCCACCAGCTGGTGCCCGGCTGTTCCCCTGGGATCCTTTCAGCCTTTGAGCTTGGGTGTTCCCAGCCCTCTGCCATGCCGGATTGGGACACAGCTCAGGACTTGGGCTTGAGATATCAAGGAGACTGTGAATCTGGAAGGACACAGCCCTGGGGCCCTGGAGTGACCATGTGAGAAGAGCAGGAGAGCAAAGCCCCCTCAGGGAGGAAGCAGAGCTGGGGAACATGCCCACACCCACCGCTGCCTCTGGCACAAGTGCCTCTTCTTTGTCTCTCCTTGGCCTGAAATAGACCCCAGCTGCTGCTGCTCCGCAGGTGATTCCTAAAGATGCACATCCTACAAGAGCTATTGTCCTGCTGCTCTTGGGCTGCCTAAGTGTGCTCAGGAGTGTCAGACTAGTGGGGCTGCCACGCCTGATGCTGGGGGAGGTCCTGATGCTGAGGGAGTGCCTGATGCTGGACTAGGGCCAGATGCTGGAGGAGGGCCTGATGGCGAACTAGGGTCTGATGGTTGGGGAAGGTCTGGTTCTGGACTAAGGCCCTTTGCCAGGGGAGGGTCTGATGCCGGAGGAGAGCCTGATGCTGGGGGAGGGCCTGATGCTGAAGGAGGGCCCTGATGCTGGGGTGGGATTATCTGATGCTAGACCAGGGCCTGATGCTGGAGGAGGGCCTGAGACTGGAACTAAGGCCTGATTCTGGGGGAGGGCCTGATGCTGGGGGAGGCCCTGATGCTGGGGCAGGGTGTGATGCTGGGGGAGGGCCTGATGCTGGGGGAGCACCTGATGCTGGATGAAGGCCTGATGCTGGGGGAGGGACTGATGCTCGACTAAGGCCTGATGCTGGGGGTTAAACGTCTGATGCTGTTGGGAAGTCTGATGATGGTGGCAGCCTGGTCCCAGATGTACACAGAGATGTGATTATAAATCTCTATGAGAAATCTTTTTTTCATACTTTCCTGACCACCTTGCTATGTTCTTTTTTTCTGAAGCATAATTGCTGTGCAATATCGGTTTGATTTCTGCCGTACAGCAACATGAATTTGCCATAGGTGTACGTGTGTCCCCTCCCTCTTGAATCTCCCTCCCACCTCCCCCTGCTACATCCTTGTTTCTATGGATATATGAATAATAAAGACTGTTGACTAAAATACCATGAAAAGCTCCCACACACAAGTGTGCACATGCACACTCCCTAGTGCATCATTTGGGTCCACGTCAGGGTTGCCCTCGGCCACCCTGCCCTGGGATCCACGGTGAGCCTCGACACCAGCACTATGTTCCCACCCTCGGCCCGCTGCCCACGCCTCAGCAGCAGAGGGGCCCTGTCCCCACAGGTGCTGAAGTGATGGAGTCCCTTGTCTCCGGAGCCAAGGACATGAATACCAGATCGGTCGTCCTTTGGGAACCCCTCTACTTCCGCCTTCTAGCCTTTCCATTGTATCCATCCGTTTGTCTTAACAGAATGTCCGTGTAATGACACAGGCTCCCATTAGCAGCTCTGGTCTGTTCTCACTGAGAGTACAGCTTACCCTCGGCACTCTTTATTGGCAGTGGGAAATTTTGCTTCAGTACTTTTTTGAAAGAAAGCAATAAATAATACTGTGATAAAAAATAGTTCAAACATAGACTGTACATTGTCACATATTCAGGAAGTTCATAAAAGATTAATAGAAAATTAGAATGTTAACAATGAGTTGTGCAAGTAAAGGCAGAACACACATGTAAAGAGACATGCCGTCTGTGTCTACTGAGATATCAGCTACATAATAAGGCACCATGATCTGAAAAGGCACCATGATCTGAATGCATCTCTCACTGGCTTTTTTAATGTGCTGCTGAAAAAGTAAAAGTTACATTTGCTACTTATACTATCCAAAATGGCTATGCCATAAAAATCTAAAAATGTATGCCTAGGTCCATTCTTTAAACATGTTTACAAACAGATGTAAAAAGATGATTTACATCCGAAAAATAAGGCCTTTGTCAGAGCTGCATGATGCTGTCTGTCTGTCAGGGATGTGGCGCCCTCACTGTCCAGCTCGATGGCTCCCCAGCGGGTGCAGGACATCCCGATTGGACCTCGAAGAGTCTCACTGGAGAAGAGGGATCTGGGTCCACAGAGACTAGGTTACAGGAGAGATTTTCATAGTCTTCTTATAGTTAACCTTTCAGCCCAAATTTTATTAGAAGCTCACATTTAACACCCAGTACTTTTAAATCGCTTCACTCTGCAAACAAAAAGCATTTCTTCGAAGAAAGAAAGTACAGTTTAAGTCAGTTGTGAAAATACAACAATTGGTTGAAATTAAGTTCACTCATTTCAGAGTGATTGGTGGAGAGCTTGGTTACATTCTGGAAGGATAATGTACACCGTGTCATGATGATTCTAGAATCACAGTAAAACCCCTTCTCTCATGGTTTAACATTTAAAAATTAAACAAGAATAATTACAATAAATGCATCATTTGCAAAAGCCCTATATTTGTTCGTAGGATTTATACAGACAAGTATTACAGTACAATCATTTGAAAGACTAAAATCAGGTATCAGCACATGAACTAATCTGAAAGGATATTCATCACCTGGATATATAAGAAAAAGTAAGTATATAAATGAAGTCATAAGTTTACATAAATATAAGAAACATTAACTTTTAAAATATTTTCTCTATGGTATTCATGAATTTTTCACTAAGTAAAAACTGTAATAAAATATCTTATGGTCCATATAACAAGTATTGACAGATTAAAGATTGCATCAAGTTTAAAATGTAGCCTTTCTCGTATTCTGGACACTGTACAATCACTTACAGAAATAGTGTGGGTAAACTGGAAACAAACACATAGACGAGTCAGTCCTGGAATGGTGGCTGGTGCCGAGCCCTTCCTCTCCAGACACCCCCACCCCCACCCCATTCTGGGCTTCAGCTGCTTTGAGAATTCACAGAAACGTGAAGGACCAAGCAGATCAAGGAGAGAACTCTGTGGCTGACTTTATTCTGACATATAGCTAAAAGCTGCTGGTAAAAAACCTTAAAACCCAATCCAGCTTTCCAGCTGAGACGTGAACAGGACAGAGCAGACAGCCTCCTGCTCTCAGAGTGGCTTGAGCAGGGCTGGGCTTCTGGGTCGGAACCACCAGAGGACCGCCCAGAGCAGCACCTGCAAGGGAGGCTGGCCCCTCAGCGGTGGCTGACCCCCACATGCCGGGGCACTTCTGTGTTAAACACTGGCCTCTGGATGGAGAGGCCCAGGGCAGGGCAGCCTTGTGAACCCTGATGCTCTGGGCCCTGTTCCCTCTGAGAACGTGCATGCAGGGCATGGCCAGTAGCACTGCTGCTGTGGGAGGGACACCCGTGTGCACGGACGCAAGGGAGACTCAGGCCATGTTCTGACCACTCAGGTGGCAGGCGAGCGCCAAGGTCACGTTCTCTGCTGCTGAGGGCTCCTCTCCCGGGCGCAACCTCCAGAGACCTGCAGACCCTCCACTCCGAGGGATTGGCCTCCGTGCCCCCGCAGGACCAGGCTGGCCTGTACTCACCACAAAGCTCAGCAGGAGTAAGTCCTGACTGTAGCAAAATCCAGCCTCTGTGTTCCCGCCACGCTGCTTGGTCCCAAGAGCACGGGAGGAAGCATGCAAACACAGACTGTGGTTAGTCATGCAATGTCACACGGGGCACGAGGACACACACACTCCTGCAGCACCCACTCCTACTGAGGGTGGGGAAACTTTTAGAGGGTGGATGAGCTGGAGAGAGCAAGCCTGGGGGCTGCCACGTGGGGGTCCTTGCCACCCGGGTGGGGGGGCAGGGTGCGGGACAGTCACACTAGAGCATCAATGGCACATTCGATGACAGAAACGCCGACATGGGACAGCTACTCCACAGCTACTCAGCTATTCACAGAGCTCCAGATTCACATATTCGACACAGTCTATTGTCACCCAGTTTTACACTTACCACATTCCCTTAGCTGCCACCTTTACGGGAAGAGGTATGAGATGACAGGATCACCTGGGATCTGTGACTTGACCTCGAGGTACTACCCAGGGCTGTCACACGTGCCAGTGTGTCAGGCTTCGAGCCTCGGGGTGATAGTAGATGCAGTGCAGGGCAGTCAGGTTCATCTGGCGTGAATGAGGTATTTGGGGATCTTGGGGAATGGTGGCAAGACCCCTGATGCTCTTCCCGACTGTCCTGGTGCGAGTGTCCCCTGTTGGGTTGTGAGGGGAGCGCTAGGAACCCTTTCTTGACAGAGCAGGAAAGGGACCCTCATCTGGAGTTCAGCAGAGGTTACGGGGCTCCTTTTTATTCTTGGCTGGACCATCGGTGTTCTTCTCGAGTGGGGACGGGTGGGCCGGGGAACTTCTTGGGTCACAGCAAGAAGGTGAACGACCTTCTGGAGGTCCAAGAGAGAAGGGGTGATTTCCCCCGAGACGCCACAGTGGACAAGGTCCTCACCCCGCTTGCAGGGGAGAATCTTTTGGTATTTCTCAAGTTGAGGCGGGGTCCTCTGGAGTTACGACGGGGACCCCAGGGACTCGCCCTTGTGGTTTCATTAGAGGCCAGTCTCCGTGCCAGTTGCCAGGCGCCTCTGGGGATTCCTTCCCAGTGGTCTCTGGGTGCTCAGTCCTCGACTTGTGCTGAGGCAGGAGCCTGAGCTTTCCTCGATCGTCCTGACCTAGGTCGTTGGTAGCCCTGAGGCCCCCTCAGAGGAGACAGGCCTCGTCTTGTCTGGACATGTGCACAGCTACTTGCCTGACCAGCTGCAGCAGCAGTGTCAGGTCCATGTCAAGCGGACCCAGGGATCTGCGGTTTGCCCTTGAGGTCCTAAGTGCTGTCACACGTGCCAGTGTGTCGGGCGTCGAGCCTCGGGGTGAAACAGTCAAGGCAGTGCAAGGCCATGAGGTTCATGTGGAATGGAGGAGGAATTTGAGGGTCTTTGTGAATGGTGGCCCGACCCCTTATGCTCCTCCCGACTCTCCTGGTGCAAGCGCCTCTGCTTGAGGTGCGAGGGGAGGACCAGGAACACTTTCTTGATGGTGCAGGGAAAGGGACTTTCATCTGAAGCTGAGCAGGGGCAAATAAGGCTCCTCTTGAATCATGGCGGGACCCGTGGGGTTCCTCTCGTGTGGGGACGGGTAGGGACGGGAACATCTTGGGTCACTGCAAGGGGGAGAAGGAGCCTTTTGAGGTCCAAGAGGGAAGGGGTGATTTCCCCCGAGATGATGCAGTGGACAAGGGCCTCACTTTGCCTGCAGGTTGGAAGCTTCTGGTTTTTCTCGAGTTACGGGGGGGTCCTCTCAAGTTACGATGGGAACCCCAGGGCACCGCCCCTGTGGCCTCAGGAGAAGCCAGTTTCCGTGCCAGTTGCCAGGAGCCCCTGGAGATTCCTCCTCAGTGGTCGCCGGGTTCTCAATCCTCATCTGGTGTTGAGGCCGGAGCCTGAGCATTCCTCGCCCATGCTGACTTAGGGCTTGCGGTTCCCCTGGAGCCCCTACAGTGGAGCCAGGCCTCATTTAGCCTGGAGACGTATACAGCCGTTTGCCACCCCAGCTGCGGCAGCAGTGTCAGGCTTCCCGTCGAGCGGACACAGGAATCTGTGTCTTGCCCTAGATGTACTACCCAGGACTATCACACGTGCCAGTGAGTCAGGCTTCGAGCCTTGGGGTGACAGTCGACGCAGTGCAGGGCAGTCAGGTTCATCTGGAGTGGATGAGACATTGGGGCACTTCGGGAATTGTGGCCCGACCCCTGATGCTCCTCCCGACTCTCCTGGTGGGAACGGCTCCACTTGGGATGCGAGGGGAGCGCCCGGAACCATGTCCCATAGGAGCAGGGAAAGGAACAATCATCTGGAGCTGAGCAGGGGCAACGGGGCCCTTCTTGAGTCAAGGTGGGACCGTAGGAATTCGTCCCAAGTGGGCATGGGAGTGGCAGGGATCTTCTCTGGTCACAGCAATGGTATGAAGGAGCCTTTCGAGGTCCATGATGGAAGGGTTGGTTTCCCATGAGATGACGAGGCTGACAGGGTCCTCATTCCGCCTGCAGCGAGAAGGTTCTGGTTTTTCTCGAGATGTGTTAGGGTCCTCTCGAGTTACGATGGAGACCCCAGGGACCCGCCCCTGTGGCCTCAGGAGAGGTCAGTCTCCATGCCAGTTGCCAGCAGCCTCTGGGGATTCCTCCTCAGTCGTCGCCGGGTACTCAGTCCTTGTCTGGTGCTGAGGACACAGCCTGAGCTTTCCTCACCTGTACTGACATAGGACTTGGCGTTCCCCTGGAACCCCTACCCGGGAGTCAGGCCTCGTCTCTCCTGGAGACGTGCAAGGCAGCTTGCCTCTCCAGCTGCAGCATCAATGTCAGCCTCCCCATTGAGAGGACACAGGGATCTGTGGCTTGCCCTCAAGGTACCCCTGTGCTGTCACACGTGCCAGTGTGTCAGGCCTCGAGCTTCGGGGTGACAGTCGACCCAGTGCAGGGCAGTCAGGTTCATCTTGAGTGGACGAGGCATTTGGGAGTCTTTGTGAATTGTGATCCGACCCCTGATGCTCCTTCCGACTCTCCTGGTTCGAGCACCTCCTCCTGGGATGCGAATGGTGTGCCAGGAATCCTTTCCCGACAGAGCAGGGAAAGGGATTCTCATCTGGAACTGAGCAGGGGTAAATGGGGCTCTTCTTGAGTTTGGGTGGGACCTCAGAGTTCCTCTCCAGTGGGGACGGTTGGCACGGGGAATGTCTTGGGTCACAACAAGTGTGTGAAGGAACATTTCGAGGTCCACAAGGAAAAGGGTGATTTCCCCTGAGATGCCGCAGTGGACAAGGGCCTCACCCCACCTGCAAGGGAGAACCTTCTGGTTTTTCTCGAGGTGCGGCGGGATCCTCTCGAGTTACCATGCGGACCACAGGGACACGGTCATGTGTTCTCGAGAGGACAGTCTCCATGCCAATTGACAGACGCCTCTGGGGATTCCTCCCCAGTGATCACCGGGTGTGCAGTCCTCATCTGGTGCTGAGCCCGGAGCCTGAGCTTTCCACGCCCATGGTGACATAGGTCTTGGGGTTCCCCTGGAGCCCCTAGAGGGGAGTCAGGCCACGTCTCGCCTAGAGACGTGCACTGCCGCTTGCCTTCACAGCTTCACCAGCAGTGTTAGGCTTCCAGTCAAGCGGATACAGGGATCTGTGGTTTGCCCTCGAGGTACCCCAGGGCTGTCACACGTGCCAGTGTGTCGGGCATTGATCCTCGGGCTGACAGTCTAGGCAGTGCAGGGCAGTCAGGTTCATCTGGAATGGACAAGGCATTTCGTGGTCTTTGGAATGTTGGCCCTACCCCTGAAGCTCCTTCCGAGTTTCCTGGGGTGAGTGCCTCTGCCCGGGATGTGAAAAGAGCGCCGGGAAACCTTTCCAGACGTAGCAGGGAAATGGACCCTCATCTTGAGCTGAGCATGGGCAAACGGGGCTTCTCTTGAGTCGCAGCGGGACCCTCAGGGTTCATCTTGTGTGGGGATGGGTGGAGCGGGGAGCTTCTTGGATCACACCTAGGGTGTGAAGGACCCTTTCGAGGTCCAAGAGGGAAGGGGTGATTTCACCCGAGATGCAGCAGCAGACAAGGGCCTCACGCTGCTTGCAGGAAAGAAGCTTCTGGTTTTTCTCGAGTTCTGGCCAGTCCTCTCGACTTACGACGGGGACCCCAGGGACCTGCCCCTGTGGCTTCAGGAGAGGCCAGTCTCCATGCCAGTTTCCAGGCGCCTCTAGTGATTCCTCCCCAGTCGTGGCTGGGTCCTCAGTCCTCGTCTAGTGCTGAGGTCGGAGCCTGAGTTTTCCTTGGCTGTGCTACCATAGGTCTTGGGTTTACCCTGGAACCCCCACAGGGGAGTCAGGCCTCTTCTCGCCTGGAAACCTGCATGGCCTCGTGCCTCCCCAGCTGCAGCAGCAGTGTCAGGCTCCCCTTTGAGCGGATATAGTTATCTGTGGCTTGCCCTCGAGGTAGCCCAGGTCTGTCACCCTTGCCAGTGTGTCTGGCGTCGAGCAGCGGGGTGACAGTTGAGGCAGTACAGGGCAGTCAGGTTCATCTGGACTGGATGAGGCATTTGTCGGTCTTTGGGAATGGTGGCCTGACCCCTGATGCTCCTCCCGACTCTCCTGGTGTGAACGCCTCCTCCTGGGATGCGAGGGGAGCGCCAGAACCCATTTCCGATGGAGCAGGGAAAGAGACACTCATCTGGATCTGAGCACGGGCAAACGGGGCTCCTCTTGAGTCGTGACGGGATCCTCGGGATTCCTCTCGAGTGGGTAAGGGTGGGGCAGGGAACATCTTGGGTCACAGCAAGGGTGTGAAGGAGCCATTCGAGGTCCAAGAGGGAAGGGTGAGATCTCGCAAGACAAGGCAGTGGACAATAGACTCAGCCCACCTGCAGCAGAGAAGCTTCTGGTTTTTCTCGAGTTACAGCAGGGTCCTCTCGAGTTACGACGGAACCCCAGGGAACCGCCTCTGTGGCCTCAGGAGAGGCCAGTTTCTGTGCCAGTTGCCAGGAGCCTCTGGGGATTCCTCTTTAGTGGTCCCCGGGTCCTCAGTCCTCGTCTGGTGCTGAGGCCAGAGCCTGAGCATTCCTCGCCCGTGCTGACTGAGATCTTGGGGTTCCCATGGAGCCACCACAGTGGAGTCAGGCCTCATTTAGCCTGGAGACATATACAGCCGCTTGCCTCTTCAGCTCCAGCAGCAGTGTCAGGCTTCCCGTCGAGCAGACACAGGAATCTGTGTCTTGCCCTAGATGTACTTCCCAGGGCTGTCACACGTGCCAGTGGGTCAGGCTTCGAGCCTCATGGTGACAGTCGACACAGTGCAGGGCAGTCAGGTTCATCTGGAGTGGACAAGACATTGGGGGACTTCAGGAATTGTGGCCCGACCCCTGATACTCCTCCCGACTCTCCTGGTGGGAACGGCTCCACTTGGGATGCGAGGGGAGCGCCCAGAACCCTTTCCCGAAGGAGGAGGGAAATGGACAATCATCTGGAGCTGAGCAGGGGCAAACGGGGCTCTTCTTGAGTCAAGGTGGGACCATCGGAACTCGTCCCAAGTGGGGACGGGAGGGGCAGGGAACTTTTTGGTCACAGCAAGTGTACGAAGGAGCCTTTCGAGATCCAAGACAGAAGGGTTGATTTCCCATGAGATGACAAAGCTGACAGGGTCCTCATTCCACCTGCAGGGAGAAGGTTCTGGTTTTTCTCGAGTGTGTTGGGGTCCTCTCGAGTTATGACGGGGACCCCAGGCACCCGCCCCTGTGGCCTCAAGAGAGGCCAGTCTCCATTCCAGTTGCCAGACGCCTCTTGGGATTTCTCCCCAGTGGTCGCCGGGTCCGCAGTCCTCGTCTGGTGCTGAGGCCAGAGCCTGAGCTTTCCACGCCCTAGGTGACATAGGACTTGGCGTTCCCCTGGAGCCCCTACAGGGGAGTCAGGCCACGTCTCCCCCGGAGACATGCAGGGCCGCTTGCCTCCCCAGAGGCAGTAGAAGTGTCAGGCTCCCCATCGAGTGGACACAGGGATCCGTAGCTTGCACTCCAGGTACCCTAGGGCTGTCACACGTGCCAGTGTGTCGGGGGTGAAGCTTCGAGCTGACAGTCGAGGCAGGGCAGGGAAGTCTGGTTCATCTGGAGTGAACGGGGAACTTGGGGTGTTGGGAAATGCTTGCCCGAGCCCTGATGCTCCTCCCAACTCTCCTGGTGCGAGCGTCTCCTCTTGGGGTGCGAGAGGAGTGTCGAAAACTTTCCCAAAGGAGAAGTGAAAAGGACACTCATCTGGAGCTGAGCAGGCACAAACGGGGCTCCTCTTGAGTCGCGATGGGATCCACGGGATTCCTCTCGGTGGGAAAGGACAGGGCGAGGAACTTCTTGGATCACAGCAAAGGTGTGAAGGAGCCTTTCGAGCTCCTAGAGGGAAGGGGTGATTTCCCCCGAGACACCACAGCAGACAAGGGCCTCAGCCCGCCTGCAGGGTTTAAGCTCTGGTTTTTCTCGAGTTACGGCAGGGTCCTCTCGAGTTACGATCGGAACCCCAGGGTCCTGCCCTGTGGCCTCAGGAGAGGCCAGTATTTGTGCCAGTTGCCAGGCGCCTCTGGGAATTCTTCCTCAGTCGTCGATGGGTACTTTGCTCTCATCTGTTGCTGAAGCCAGAGCCTGAGCTTTCCTCGCCCGTGCTGACAAAGGTCTTGGGGTTCCCGTTTAGCCACCAAGGGGAGTCAGGTCTCGTGTAGGCTCGAGACGTGCATGGCAGCCTGCCTCCTGAGCTGCAGCAGCAGTGTAAGGCTCCACGTCGTGCGGATACAGGGATCCATAGCTTGCACTCCAGGTACCCCAGGAGTGTTACACGTGCCAGTGTGTCGGGCGTCGAGCTTCGGGCTGACGCGGTCAAGGCAGGTCAGGACAGTCAGGGTCCACTGGAGTGGACTAGGCATTTGGGGGTCTTGGGGAATGGTGGCATGACACCTGATGCTCCTCCTGACTCTCCTGATGCAAATGCCTCCTCTTGGGATGTGAAGGGAGTACTGGGAACCCTTTTCCGAAGGAACAGGGAAAGGGATCCTCATCTGGAGGTGAAAAGGGGCAAATGCGCCTCCTCTTGAGTCTCGGAGAGACCCTCGGTGGTCCTCTCGAGTGGGGACGGGTGGGGCGGGGAACATCTTGTGTAAGAGCAAGGGGATGAATGAGCCATTCAAGGTCCAAGAGGGAAGGGGTGATTTTGCCTGAGAAGCCGCAGCAGACAAGGGCCTCACCAAGCCTGCAGGGGAGAAGCATCTGGTTTTTCTCGAGATGTGGCGGGAACCTCTCGAGTTATGACGGGGACCCCAGAAACAAGCCCTATGGTCTCAGGAGTGTCCAGTCTCCGTGCCAGTTGACAGACGCCTCTAGGGATTCCTCCCCAATCGTCGGTGGGTCCTCTGGTTTCGTCTGGTGCTGAGGCCAGAGCCTGAGCTTTCCTTGCCAATGCTGACATAGGTCTTGGGGTTCCTCTGAAGCCCCCACAGGGAAGTCAGGTCTCGTTTAGCCTCGAGACGTCCACGGCCGCTTGCCTCCCCAGCTCGAGCAGCATTGTCACGTTCCCCATCCTGTGGACACAGGGATATGAGGCTTTCACTCGAGGTACACCAGGGCTGTCACACGTGCCAGTGTGTTGGGAGTTGAGCAGTGGGGTGACAGTCAAGGCAGCACAGGGCAGTCAGGTTCATCTGTAGTGGATGAGACATTTGGGCCTCTTGGGGAATGGTGGACCAACCCCTCATGTTCCTCCCGACTCTCCTGGTGCGAACGCCTTGTCCTGGGATGCGAGGGGAGCCCCGGAAACCCATTTCCGACCGAGCAGGGAAAGGGACCCTCATCTGGAGCTGAGCAGGGGCAAATAGGGCTCCTCTTGAGTTGCGACGGGACCCTCGGGGTTCCTCTCCAGTGGGGAAGGTTGGGGCGGGGAACTTCTTGGGTTACAGCAAGGGTGTGACGGAGACTTTCGAAGTCCAAGAGGGAAGGGATGAGTTCTCCCAAGACAAGGCAGTGGACAAGAGACTCAGCCCACCTGCAGCAGAGCAGCTTCTGGTTTTTCTCAAGTTGCGGTTGGGTCCTCTCCAGTTACGACGGGGACCCTAGGGATTCACTCCTGTGGCCTCAGAGAGGCCAGTCTCCGTGCCAGTTGCCCGGTGCATCTGGGGATTTCTCCCCAGTCGTCGCTGGGTGCTCAGTCCTCATCTTGTGCTGAGGCCGGTGCCTGAGCTTTCCTCGACTCTCCTGACCTAGGTCTTGGGGTACCCCTGGGGCGCCACATAGGAGACAAGCCTCGTCTCGCCTGGAGACATGCACGGCCGCTTGCCTCCCCAGCTGCAGCAGCAGTGTCAAGTTTCTCCTCGAGCGGACACATGGATATGTAGCTTGTCCTCGAGGTACCCGAGGGCTGTCACACGTGCCAGTGTGGCAAACAGGGCTCCTCTTGAGACACGACGGGACCCTCGGGGTTTCTCTCCAGTGGGGAAGCGTAGGGCGGGGAACTCCTTGGGTTACGGCAAGAGTGTGAAGGAGCGTTTCGAGGTCCAAGAGGAAGGGGTGAGTTCTCCCAAGACAAAGCAGTGGACAAGAGACTCAGCCCACCTGAAGCAGAGAAGCTTCTGGTTTTTCTCAAGTTGTGGCGGGGTCCTCTCGAGTTACGACGCGGACCCTAGGGATTCGCTCCTGTGGCATCAGGAGAGGCCAGTCTCCATGTCAGATGCCAGTCGCCTCTGGGGATTTCTCCCCAATCGTCGCTGGGTTCTCAGTCCTCGTCTGTGCTGAGGCCGGAGCCTGAGCTTTCCTCGACTGTCCTGACCTACGTTTTGGGGTACCCCTGGGGCACAACAGAGGAGACAAGCCTCGTCTCGGCTGGAGACGTGCACGGCTGCTTGCATCCCCAGCTGCGGCAGCAGTGTCAGGATTCCCCTAGAGCGGACACAGGGATTTCTGGCTTGCCCTTCGAGGTACCCGAGGGCTGTCATACTTGCCAGTGTGTCTGGCGTCGAGTGTCGGGGTGACAATCGAGGCAGTGCAGGGCAATCAGGGTCCGCTAGAGTGCACGAGATATTTGGGCATCTTGGGGAATGGTGGAATGACATCTGATGCTCCTCCTGACTCTCCTGGTGCGAGCGCCTCCTCTTGGGATGTGAGGGGACTGCAGGGAACCCATTCCTGACGGAGCAGGGAAAGGGACCCTCATCTGGAGCTGAACAGGGGCAAACGGGCCTCCTCTTGAGTCTCTGCAGGGCCCTGCGGGTTCCTCTCGCATGGGTAAGAGTGGGGCAGGGAACTTCTTGGGTCAGAGCAAGGGGGTGAATGAGCCATTCGAGGTCCAAGAGGGAAAGGGTGATTTCGCCCAAGAAGCCGCAGCAGACAAGGGCCTCACCACGCCTGCACGGGAGAAGCATCTGGTTTTTCTCGAGTTGCGGGGAGGTCCACTTGAGTTATGACGGGGACCCCAGAAACCAGCCCTGTGGCGTCAGGAGTGTCCAGTCTCCATTCCAGTTGCCAGGCGCCTCTGCGGATTCCTCCCCAGTTGTCGGCGGGTCCTCGGGTTTCGGCTTGTGCTGAGGCCAGAGCCTGAGCTTTCCTCGCCCGTGCTGACAAAGGTCTTGGGGTTCCCCTTTAGCCGCCACAGGGGAGTCAGGTCTGGTTTAGCCTCGAGACATGCACGGCTGCTTGCCTCCCCAGCTGCAGCAGCTGTGTAAGGCTCCCTATCAAGCAGACACAGGGATCTGTGACTTGACCTCGAGGTACTACCCAGGGCTCTCACACGTCCCAGTGTGTCAGGTGCTGAACCTCGTTGTGACAGTCGCTGCACTGTAGGGCAGTGAGGGTCATCTGGAGTGGAGGAGACATTTGGAAATCTTGAGGAATGGTGGCCCGAACCCTCATGCTACTCCCGAATCTCATCTTACCAGCGGCTGTTTTTGGGATGTGACGAGAGCTCAGGGAAACATTTCCGGATGAGCAGGGAAAGGGGCAAACATCTGGAGGTGAGCAGGGGCAAACGGGGCTCCACTTGAGTCACAGCAGGACCATCGGGGTTCCTCACGAATGGGGACTGGTGGGGTGGGAACTTTTTCGGTGGCAGCAAGAATGTGAAGGAGCCTTTCAAGGTCAAAGAGGTAAGCGGTGATTTCCACCGAGATGCCGCAGGGGACAAGGACCTCACCCCAATTGCAAGTGAGAAGCTTCTGGTTTTTCTCAAGTTGCGGCGGGGTTTCTCGCGTTACAATGGGGAGCCATGGACCCGACTCTGTGGCCTCAGGAGGGGCCAGTCTCCATGCCAGTTGCCATGCACCTCTGGGGACTCCTTCCCAGTCATCGCCGGGTCCTCAGTATTCGTCTGGTGCTGAGGCCGGTGCCTGAGCTTTCCTCGCCCATGCTGACATAAATCTTGGGGTTCCCATGGAGCCCCCACAGGGGAGTCAGGCCTCGTCTCGCCTGGAGAAGTGCACTGTCGCTTGCCTCCACAGCTTCACCAGCAGTGTCAAGTTTCCAGTCGCGCGGATACAGGGATCTGTGGCTTGCCCTGGAGGTACCCCAGGGCTGTCACACGTGCCAGTGTGTCGGGCATTGAGCTTCGGGCTGACAGTCTAGGCAGTGCAGAGCAGTCAGGTTCATCTGGAATGAACGAGGCATTTGGGAGTCTTCGGAATGGTGGCCCTACCCCTGGTGCTCCTCTCGAGTTTCCTGGGGTGAGCGCCTATTCCTGGGATGCGAGAGGAGTGCCGGGAGATCTTTCCAGATGTAGCAGGGAAAGGGACCCTCATCTCAAGCTGAGCAGGGGCAAATAAGGCTCCTCTTGAATCGTGGTAGGACCCTTGTGGTTCCTCTCAAGTGGTGATGGGTAGGGCTGGGAACATCTTTGGTCACTGCAAGTGGGAGAAGGAGCCTTTTGAGGTACAAGTGGGAAGGGGTGATTTCCCCCGAGATGATGCAGTGGACAAGGGCATCACTCTGCCTGCAGGGTAGAAGCTTCTGGTTTTTCTCGAGTTGTGGTAGGGTCCTCTCTAGTTACGACGAGGATCACAGGGACCCGAACCTGTGGACTCAGGGAAGCCAGTCTCCGTGCCAGTTGCCAGGAGCCTCAGGGGTACCTCCCCAGTCGTCGCCGGGTCCGCAGTCCTCGTCTGGTGATGAGGAGAGAACGTGAGCTTTCCTCCCCCGTGCTGACCTAGGTCCTGGGTTTCCCTGTAGCCCCCACCGGGAAGTCAGGCCTCGTCTCGCTTGGAGACGTGCAGGGCCGCTTGCCTCCCAGCTCGAACAGCATTGTCACGCACCCCATCCTGTGGACACAGGGATATGAGGCTTTCACTCGAGGTACACCAGGGCTGTCACATGTGCCACTGAGTCGGGAGTTGAGCCGTGGGGTGACAGTCAAGGCAGTTCAGGGCAGTCAGGTTCATCTGTAGTCGATGAGGCATTTGGGGGTCGTGGGGAATGGTGGCCCGACCCCTGATGCTCCCCCCGATTCTCTTGATGCGACCATCTCGTCCTGGGCAATGAGGGGACTGCCGGGAACCCATTTCTGACGGAGCAGGGAAAGGGACCCTCATCTGGAGCTGAGCAGGGGTAAACGGGGCTCCTCTTGAGTCACGACAGGATCCTCGGCTTTCCTCTCGAGTGGGGAAGGTTGGGGCGGGGAACTTCTTGGGTTTCAGCAAGGGTGTGACGGAGCCTTTCGAGGTCCAAGAGGGAAGGGGTGAGTTCTCCCAAGATAAGGCAGTGGACAAGAGACTCAACCCACCTGCAGCAGAGAAGCTTCTGTTTTTTCTCGAGTTATGGCGGTCCTCTAACTTACGACGGGAACCCTAATGACTCGCCCCTGTGGCTTTGGGAGAGGCCAGTCTCCGTTCCAGTTGCCAGGAGCCTCTGGGGATTCCTCCCCAATCGTCGTCGGGTGCTCAGTCCTCATCTTGTGCGGAGGCCGGAGCCTGAGCTTTCCTCGACCGTCCTGACCTAGGATTTGGGGTACCCTTGGGGCCCCACAGAGGAGACAGGCCTCGTCTCGGCTGGAGACGTGCACGGCCGCTTGCCTCCCCAGCGGCAACAGCAGTGTCAGGCTTCCCATCGAGTGGCCACAGGAATTTGTGGCTTGCCCTCGAGGTACCCGAGGGCTGTCACACTTGCCAGTGTGTCTGACGTCGAGTGTCGGGGTGACAATCGAGGCAGTGCAGGGCAATCAGGGTCCGCTAGAGTGCACGAGGTATTTGGGCGTCTTGGGGAATGGTGGAATGACACCTGATGCTCCTCCTGACTCTCCTGGTGCGAGCGCCTCCTCTTGGGATGTGAGGGGACTGCAGGGAACCCATTCCTGACGGAGCAGGGAAAGGGACCCTCATCTGGAGCTGAACAGGGGCAAACGGGCCTCCTCTTGAGTCTCTGCAGGGCCCTGCGGGTTCCTCTCGCGTGGGTAAGAGTGGGGCGGGGAACTTCTTGGGTCAGAGCAAGGGGGTGAATGAGCCATTCGAGGTCCAAGAGGGAAAGGGTGATTTCGCCCAAGAAGCCGCAGCAGACAAGGGCCTCACCACGCCTGCACGGGAGAAGCATCTGGTTTTTCTCGAGTTGCGGGGGGGGTCCACTCGAGTTATGACAGGGACCCCAGAAACCAGCCCTGTGGCATCAGGAGTGTCCAGTCTCCATTCCAGTTGCCAGGCGCCTCTGCGGATTCCTCCCCAGTTGTCGGCGGGTCCTCGGGTTTCGGCTTGTGCTGAGGCCAGAGCCTGAGCTTTCCTCGCCCGTGCTGACAAAGGTCTTGGGGTTCCCCTTTAGCCACCACAGGGGAGTCAGGTCTGGTTTAGCCTCGAGACATGCACGGCTGCTTGCCTCCCCAGCTGCAGCAGCTGTGTAAGGCTCCCTATCAAGCAGACACAGGGATCTGTGACTTGACCTCGAGGTACTACCCAGGGCTCTCACACGTCCCAGTGTGTCAGGTGCTGAACCTCGTTGTGACAGTCGCTGCACTGTAGGGCAGTGAGGGTCATCTGGAGTGGAGGAGACATTTGGAAATCTTGAGGAATGGTGGCCCGAACCCTCATGCTACTCCCGAATCTCATCTTACCAGCGGCTGTTTTTGGGATGCGATGGGAGCTCAGGGAACCATTTCCGGATGAGCAGGGAAAGGGACAAACATCTGGAGGTGAACAGGGGCAAACGGGACTCCTCTTGAGTCACAGCAGGACCATCGGGGTTCCTCACGAATGGGGACTGGTGGGGTGGGAACTTTTTCGGTGGCAGCAAGAATGTGAAGGAGCCTTTCAAGGTCAAAGAGGTAAGCGGTAATTTGCACCGAGATGCCGCAGGGGACAAGGACCTCACCCCAATTGCAAGTGAGAAGCTCCTGGTTTTTCTCAAGTTGCGGCGGGGTTTCTCGCGTTACAATGGGGAGCCATGGACCCGACTCTGTGGCCTCAGGAGGGGCCAGTCTCTGTGCCAGTTGCCATGCACCTCTGGGGATTCCTTCCCAGTCATCACCGGGTCCTCAGTATTCGTCTGGTGCTGAAGCCGGTGCCTGAGCTTTCCTCGCCCATGCTGACATAAATCTTGGGGTTCCCATGGAGCCCCCACAGGGGAGTCAGGCCTCGTCTCGCCTGGAGAAGTGCACTGTCGTTTGCCTCCACAGCTTCACCAGCAGTGTCTGGCTCCTTGTTGAGCAGACATAGGGATCTGTGGCTTTCCCTCGAGATACCCCAGGGCTGTCACACTTGTCAGTTTGTCGTGAGTCCTGCCTCAGGGTAACAGTCGAAGCAGTGCACATCAGTCAGGTTCATCTGGAGTGGATGAGGCATTTGCAGGTTTTGGGGAATGGTGGCCCTAACCCTGAAGCTCCTCCCGACTCTCCTAGTGCAAGTGACTCCTCTTGGGTGGAGAGGGGAGCGCCAGGAACCATTTCCTGATGGAGGAGGGAAAGGGCCCCTCATCTGGAGCTGAGCAGGGAAAAAGGGGGATCCTCCTGTGTCGTGGCGGGACCCTCGGGTTCCTCTGGAGTGAGCACTAGTGGAGCAGGGAAATTCTTGGTTCACAGCAAAGGTGTGAACGAGCCTTTAGAGGTCCAAGAGGGAAGGGGGGATTTCCCAAGAGAAGTCTCAGAAGACAAGGGCCTCACACCGCCTGCAGGGGAGAAGCTTCCTATTTTCATCGAGTTTCGGCAGGGTCCTCTTGAGTTACGATGAGGACCCCAGAAACCCTCCCCTGTGGCATCAGGAGAGGTCAGTCTTTGTGCCAGTTGCCAGGCGCCTCTGGGGATTCCTCCCCAGTCGTCACCGGGTCCTCAGTCCTCCTCTGGTGTTGAGGCCAGAGCCAGAACTTGCTCGCCCGTGCTGACATAGGTCTTGGGGTTCCCAAGCGGCCCCTACAGGAGAGTCAGACCTCGTGTCGCCTGGAGACATGCACGGCTGCTTTCCTCCCAAGTTGATGCGTCAGTGTCCGGCTCCCCATCGAGCAGACACAGGGATGTGGCTTTCCGTCCAGGTACCCCAAGGCTGTCACACGTACCAGTGTTTCGGGAGTCGATCTCGGGTGACAGTCGAGGCAGTGCAGGGCAGTCAGTTTCATCTTGAGAGGACGAGGCATTTGGGGGTTTTGGGGAATGGTGGCCCGACTCCTGAGGTTCCTCCCGACTCTCCTGGTGCGTGTGCCTTTTCTTGAGATGCGAGGGAAGTGCTGGGAACACTTTACCGACAGAGCAGGGAATGGGCCCCTCATCTGGAGCTCAGCAGGGGAAAACGGTGCTCCTCTTGAGTCGCAGCGGACCCTCGGGGTATCTCTCTAGTGGGTGGGGCGGGGAACTTCTTGGGTCACAGCAAGGGTTTGAAGAAGCTGTTTGAGGTCCATGAGGAAAGGGGTGGTTTCCCCCTCGAACCTGCCACGGACAAGGGCATAACCCCACCTGCAGAAGAGAAGCTTCTGGTTTTTCTCGAGTTGCGGCTGAGTCCTCTCGAGTTACGACGGGGACTTCAGGGACCCACCCCTCTGGCCTCAAGAGAGGATAGTTTTAGATCCTTTTGCGAGACGCCTCTGGGGATCCCTCCCCAGTCGTCGCCAGGTCCTAATTCCTCGTCTTGGGCTGAGGCTGGAGCCTGAGCTTTCCTCGCATGAGCAGACATAGTTCTTGGGGTTCCCCTGGAGCCCCCACAGAGGAGTCAGGCCACTTCTTGCCTGGAGATGTGCACTGCTGCTTTCCTCCCCGTTGATGCATCAGTGTCCGGCTCCCTGTCGAGCAGACACAGGGATCTATGGCTTGCCCTCGAGGTACCCCAAGGCTCTCACAAGTACCAGTGTGTCCAGAGTCAAGCCTTGGGGTGAATGTCAAGACAGTGCAGGGCAGTCAGGTTCATCTGGAGTGGATGAGGCATTTGGGGGTCTTGGGGAATGGTGGCCCGACCCCTGAGGCTCCTCTGGACTCTCCTGGTGTGAGCACTTCTTGGGATGAGAGGGGAGCGCCGGGAACCCTTTCCCGAAGGAGCAGTGAAAGGGACCCTCATCTGGAGCTGAGCAGGAACAAACGGAGCTCCTCTTGAGTCTCGGCAGGACCCTCAAGGTTCCTCTTGAGTGGAAGCAGGTTTGGCGGGGAACTTCTGGGTTCACAGCAAGGGTGTGAAGGAGCCTTACGAGGTCCAATAGGGAAGGGGTGATTTCTCCCGAGACGCCACAGCATACATGGGCCTCAACCCGCCTGCATGGGAGAAACTTCTGCTTTTTCTCGAGTTGTGGCTTGATCCTCTCGAGTTAAAATGGCGACTCAAAGGACTCGCACCTGTGGCCTCAGCAGAGGCCAGTGTCCGTGCCAGTTGCCAGGCGTCTCTGGGGATTCCTCCACAGTAGTCACCGGGTCCTCAGTCCTCGTTTGGTTCTGAGGCCGGAGCCTGAGCTTTACTCGCCCATGTGGACTTAGGTCTTGGGATTCCCCTCAGCCCCCACAGGGGAGTCAGGCCTCATCTCATCTGCAGACATGCACAGCGCTTGCCTCCTCAGCTGATGCATCAGTGTCAGGCTCCCCGTTGAGCGGACACAGGGAACTGTGGCTTGCCCTCGAGGTACCCCGGGCTGTCACAGGTGCCATTGTGTCGTGCATCAAGCCTCGGGGTGACAGTCGAGGCAGTGCAGGGCATTCAGGTTCATCTGGAGTGGACAAGGCATTTGGGGGTCTTGGGGAATGGTGGCCCGACCTCTGATGCTCCTCATGAAACTCCTGCTGCGATTGTCTCCTCCTGGGATGTGGGGGAGGGGGGCGCGCCAGTAACCCTTTCTCGATAGAGCAGAGAAATGGACACACATCTGGAAGTGAGCAGGGGCAAACGGGGCTTCTCTTGAGTCTGGGCGGGACCTACGGGGTTCCTCTCGAGTGGGGCTGGGTGGGGCGGGGAACTTCTTGGCCATGCAAGTGTGTGAAGGAGCCTTTTGAAGTCCAAGAGGGAAGGGATGATTTCCCCGACACGGCGTAGTGGACAAATGCCTCACCCCGCCTGCAGGGCAGAAGCTTCTGGTTTTTCTCGAGTTGCGGCGGAGTCCTCTCGAGTTAAGACGGGCATGTCAGGGACCTGCTCCTGTGGCCTCAAGAGAGG
Source organism: Eudorcas thomsonii (assembly GCA_006408755.1). NCBI lineage: Eukaryota > Metazoa > Chordata > Mammalia > Artiodactyla > Bovidae > Eudorcas > Eudorcas thomsonii. Next base: position 176,408 of record SJYE01000866.1, on the reverse strand, counting down.
CCAGTCTCCGTGCTATTTGCCAGACGGCTCTGGGGATTCCACCCCAGTAGTCACCGCGTCCTCAGTCCTTGTCTTGTGCTGAGGCCGGATTCTGAGCTTTACTCGCCTGTGCTGACATAGACGTTGGGGTTCCCCTGGAAGCCCCCACATGGGAGTCAGTCCCCGTCTTGCCTGGAGACGTGCATGGCCGCTTTCCTCCCAGCTTCAGCAGCAGTCTCTGGCTCCAGGTCGAGCGGACAAAGGGATCTGTGGCTTGCTCTCAAGGTACCCCCGAGCTGTCACACGTGCTAGTGTGTCAGGAGTCGAGACTCGGGGTGACATTCCAGGCAGTGCAGGGCAATCAGGTTCATCTCGAGTGGACGAAGCATTTGGGGGTCTTGGGGAATGGTGGTCTGATCCCTGAGGCTCCTCCCAACACTCCTGGTGTGAGTGCCTCGTCCTTGGATGTGAAGGGATCGCTGGTAACCATTTCCCAGTGGAGCAGGGAAAGGGCCCCACATCTGGAGCTGAGCAGTGGCAGGCGGGGTTCCTCTTGAGTCGCAGTGGGACCTTCGGTGTTCCTCTCGAGTGGGGACTGGTGGGGCGTGGTAATTCTTGGGTCAGAGCAAGGGGGGGAAGGAATCTTTCGAAGTCCAAGAGGGAAGAGGTGATTTCCCGGAGATGCTGCAGTGGACAAGGGCCTCTCCCCGCCTTCATGGGAGAAGCTTCTTGTTTTTCTCGACTTATGGTGGGATCCTCTCGAGTTACCACGGAGACCCCAGGGACACGGCCCTGTGTTCTCAGGAGAGGCCAGTCTCCGTGCCAGTTGCCAGACGCCTCTGAGGATTCCTCCCTAGTTGTCGCCAGGTACTCAGTCCTCGTCTGGTGCTGAGGCCGGAGCCTGAGCTTTCCTCACCCGTTCTGACATATATCTTGAGGTTCATCTGGAGCCCCCACAAGGGAGTCAGGCCTTGTCTCGCCTGGAGATGTGCACGGCCACTTGTCTCCCCAGCTGCAGCAGCAGTCACAGGATCTCCATCAAGCGGACACAGGGATCTGTGGCTTGCCCTCGAGGTACCCCAGTGCTGTCACATGTGCCAGTGTGTCTGGTGTCGAGCATCAAGGTGACAGTCGAGGCAGTCCAGGGAAATCAAGTTCATCTGGAGTGGACGAGGCATTTGGGGGTCTTGGGGAATTGTGGCCCCACCCCTGATGCTCCTCCCGACCCTCCTGGTTCGAGCGCCTCCACTTGGGATGTGAGGGGAGCGCTGGGATCCCTTTCCTAAGGGAACAGTGAAAGGGACCCTCATCTGGATTTGAGTCGTGGCAAACGGGGCTCCTCTTGAATAGCGGCGGGACCCTCAGTTTTCCTCTTGAGTGAGGATGGGTAGATTGGGAAAGTTCTTCGGTCACAGCAAGGGTGGGAAGGAGCCTTTTGAGGTCCAAGTGGAAAGGGCTGATTTTACTCCAGATGCCCCAGCGGAAAAGGGCCTCACCCTGCCTGCAGGGGAGAAATTTCTGTTTTTTCTCGAGTTGTGGTGGGGTCTTCTCGAGTTATGATGGGGACCCCAGGGACCAGCCCCTGTGGCCTCAGGAGAGGCCAGTCTCTGTGTCAGTTGCCAGGCGCCTCTGGGGATTCCTCCCCAGTTGTCGCCGGGTCCTCAGTCGTCGTCTGGTGCTGAGGCCGGAGCCTGAGCTTTCCTCGTCCATGCTGACATAGCTCTTGGGGTTCCCCTGGAGCTTCCACAAGAGAGTGAGGCCTTGTCCCGCCAGGAGACGGGTACAGCCGCTTGCATTCCCAGCTGCAGAGGCAGTGACAGGCTCCCCGTCGAGCAGACACAAGAATATGTAGCTTGCCTTTGAGGTACCCCAGGGCTGTCACACATGCCAGTGTGTTGGGCATCGAGCCTCAGGGTGACAGTCGAGGCAGTGCCATGCAGTCAGGTTCATCTGGAGTGGACGAGGCATTTGGGGTCTTGGGGAATGGTGGCTCGACCCCTGAGGCTCCACCTGACTCTCCTGGTGCGAGTGCCTCCTCGTGGGATGCGAGTGCAGCACCAGGAAACCTTTCCCAATGGAGCAGGGAAAGGATCCCTCCTCTGGATCTGACCAGGGACAAACGGGTCTCCTCTTTGAGTCATGGCAGGATCTTCGGGGTTCCACTTGAGTGGGGACGGATGGTGTGGGGAACCTCTTGGGTCACAACAAGATGTGAACGATCCTTTCATGGTGCAAGAGGGAAGGCATAATTTCCCCCCAGACGCTGCAGCGTACAAGGGCCTCACCACGCCTGCAGGGGAGAAGCTTCTGGTTTTTCTCGAGTTGTGACGGGGTCTTCTCAAGTTAAAACGAAGAACACAGAAATGCGCCCTTCTGGCCTCAGGAGAGTCCAGTCTCCATGCAAGTTGCCAGGCACTTGTGGGGATTCCTCCCCAGTCGTCACCGGGTCCTCGGTCCTCGTCTGTTGCTGAGGCTGGAGCCTGAGCTTTCCTCACCCGTGTTGACATAGGTCTTGGGGTTCTGCTGGAGCCCCTTCACGGGAGTCAGGCCTCGTCTCACCTGGAGTCTTGCATGGCTGCTTGTCATCCCAGGTGCAGCAGCAGTGTCAGGCTCCCTATCGAGCAGACACAGGGATTGGTGGCTTGCCCACGAGGTACCCCAGGGCTGTCACACGTGCCAGTGTGTTGGGCATCGAGCCTCGGGCTGACAGTCGAGGCAGTGCAGGGCAGTCGGGTTCATCTGGAGTGGACGAGGAATTTGGGGGTCTTGGGGAATGGTGGCCCAAACCTGATGCTCCTCCCGAGTTTACTGGTGTGAGCAACTCCTCTTGGGATGCGAGGGAAGCCCCAGGAAACCTAAACCTTTCCCTGAGGAGCAGGAAAAGGGACCATCATCTGGAGCTTAGCAGGGGCAAATGGGGCTACTCTTGAGTCGTGGTGGATCCCTCGGGGTTCCTCTCGAGTTGAGATGGTTGGGGCGGGGATCCTGGGTCACATCAAGGGGGTGAAGGAGCCCTTTGAGGTCCAAGAGGGAAGGGGTGATTTCCCCAGAGGCGCCGCAGCAGATAAGGGCTTCACTCTGCTTGCAAGGGAGAAGCTTCTGGTTTTTCTCGAGTTGCGGTGGGGTTTCTCTAGTTACCTCGGGGAGCCCATGGACACGCCCCTGTGACTTCAGGAGAGGCCTGTCTCCGTGCCAGTTGCCATGCGCCTCTGGGGATTCCTCCCCAGTCATCACTGGGTCCTCAGTACTCGTGTGGTGCTGAGGCCGGAGCCTGAGCTTGCCTCGTTCGTGCTGACATAGGTCTTGGTGTTTCCCTGGAGCCCCCACATGGGAGTCAGGCCTCGTCTCGCCTGAAGACGTGCACGGCCGCTTGCCTCCCCAGCTGCAGCAGCAGTGTCCGCCTCCCCGTCGAGTGGACACAGGGATCTGTGGCTTTCCCTCGAGATACCCCAGGGCTGTCACACGTGCCAGTTTGTTGGGAGTCCTGCCTTGGGGTGACAGTCGAGGCAGTGTAGGGCAGTTAGGTTCATTTGGAGTGGATGAGGCATTTATTTATTTTTTTAATACTTTATTCTACATTACAATACTGTATTTGTTTTGCCATACATTGACATGAATCAGCCACATCTTGGGGAATAGTGGCCTGGCACCTGAGGCTCATATAGACTCTCCTGTTGCGAGCACCTCCTACTGGGATGTGAGGGGAGTGCCGGGAAACCTTTCCTGTCGGAGCAGAGAAAGGCCCTACATCTGGAGCTGAGCAGCGGAAAACGGGGCTCCTCTTGAGTCATGGAGGGGATCCACGGGGTTCTTCTCGAGTGGGGACGGGTGAGTCTGGGAACCTCTTGGGTCACAGAAAGGGTGTGAAGGAGCCTTTCAATGTCCAATAGGGAAGGGGTGATATCCTCAAGATGCCACAGCAGACAAGGGCCTCACTTTGCCTGCAGGGGAGAAGCTTCTGGTTTTCCTCGAGTTGCGGCGGGGTCCTCTCAAGTTAGGACAGGGACCTTAGAGACTTGTATCTGTGGCCTCAGAGAGGCCAGTCTCCATTCGAGTTGCGAGGTGCCTCTGGGGATTCCTCCTCAGTCGTCGACGGGTCCTCAGTCCTCGTCTGGTGCTGGGGCCGGAGCCTGAGCTTTCCTCACCCATGCTGATTTAGGGCTTGCTGTTCACCTGCAGCCCCCACAGGGGAGTCAGGCATCGTCTCGTCTGAAGTGTATGGCCGCTTGCCTCCCCAGCTGCAGCAGCAGTGTCTGGCTGCCCATCAAGCGGACACAAGGATCTGCAGGTTTCCCTCGAGATGCCCCAGGGCTGTCACACGTGCCAGTTTGTCGGGAGTCCTGCCTCGGGGTGACAGTTGAGGCAGTGTAGGGCACTTAGGTTCATTTGGAGTGGATGAGGCATTTAGAGATCTTGGGGAATAGTGGCCTGAACCCTAAGGCTCATATAGACTCTCCTGTTGTGAGCACCTCCTAATGGGATGTGAAGGGAGCACCAGGAAACCTTTCCTGTCAGAGCAGGGAAAAGCCCTACATCTGGAGCTGAGCAGCGGAAAACGGGGCTCCTCTTGAGTCACAGCAGGACCCTCGGGGTTGCTCTCGGGTGGGGCCATGTGTGGCGAGGAACTTCTTGGGTCACAGCAAGGTTGTGAAGGAGCCTTTCGAGGTCCAATAGGGAAGGGGTGATTTCCCCCAAGATGCCGCAGCGGACAAGGGTCTAACCGAGCCCACAGGGGAGAAGATTCTGGTTTTTCTCGAGTTTCCTCCCGAGTTACGACCGGGACATCAGGGACCCGCCCCTGTGTCCTCAGGAGAGGCCAGTCTCCGTGCCAGTTGCCAGGCACCTCTGGAGATTCCTCCCCAGTCGTCGCAGGGTCCTCAGTCTTCGTCTGGTGCTGAGGCCAGAGCCTGAGCTTTCCTCGCCTATGCTGACATAGGTCTTAGGGATCCCCAGGAGCTTCCACAGGGGTGTCAGGCCTCGACTTCCCTGGAGACGAGCATGGCCGCTTGCCTCCCCAGCTGCAGCAGCACTGTCAGGCTCTTCATCGAGCGGACATAGGGATCTGTGGCTTGCCCTCGAGATACCCCAAGGCTGTAACACGTGCCAGTGTGTTGGGCGTTGAGCCTCGAGGTGACACTCGAGGCAGTGCAGGGCAGTCAGGTTCACCTGGAGTGGATGAGGCATTTAGGGTTCTTGGGGAATGGTGGCCTGACCCCTGATTCTCCTCCCAACTCTCCTGGTGTGAGCGCCTCCTCCTAGGATGTGAGGGGAGCACCGGGTATGCTTTCCCGATGGAGCAGGGAATGGGGCCTTCATCTGCAGCTGAGCAGGGGCAAACGGTGCTCCTCTTGATTCATGGCAGACCCTCGGGGTTCCTCTTGAGTAGGAACAGGTGGGGCAGGGAACTTCTTTGGTCATAGCAAGGTTGTGAAGGACCCTTTCGAGGTCCGAGAGGGAAGGAGTGATTTCTCCTGAGATGCCGAAGTGGACAGGGGCCTCACACCCCCTGCAGGGGAGAAGCTTCTGGTTTTCCTCAAGTGGCGGCGAGGTCCTCTCGAGTTATGATGGGGACTCCAGGGACCTGCCTCTGTGGACTCAGGACAGGCCAGTCTCCTTGCTAATTGCCAGGAGCCTCTGGGGATTCGTCACCAGTCGTCACCGGGTCCTCAGTTTTCGTCTGGTGCTGAGGCCAGAGCCGGACCTTTCCTCGCCTATACAGACATAGGTCTTGGAGTTCCCCTGGAGATCCCACAGGGGTGTCACACCTCATCTTCCCTGGAGACGGGCATGGCTGCTTGCTTCCCCAGCTGCAGCAGCAGTGTCAGGCTTTTCGTTGAGCCGACATAGGGATCTGTGACTTGCCCTCGAGGTACTCCATGGCTGTCACACGTGCCATCGTGTCGGGCGTCCACCCTCTGGGTGACAGTCGAGGCAGTGCAGGACAGTCAGGTTCATCTCTCATGGACGAGGCTTTGGGGGGCCTTGAGGAATGTGGCCCGACCACTTATGCTCCTCCCGACTCTCCTGGTGCAAATGCCTCCTCTTGGAATGCGAGGGGGGCGCTGGGAACCCTTTCCCTATAGAGCAGGGAAAGAGACCCTCATCTGGAGCTGAGCAGGAGCAATCGGGGCTCCTCTTGTCACGACAGAACCCTCGGGGTTCCTCTCGAATGGAGACTAGTAGGGCAGGGAACTTCTTGGGTAACAGCAAGGGTGTGAAGGAGCCTTTCAAGGTCCACGAGGGAAGGGGTGATTTTCCCCGAGACGCCGCAGTGGTCAAGGGCCTCACCCTGCCTGCAGAGGAGAAGCTTCTGGTTTTTCTCGAGTTGCGGCATGGTCCACTCGAGTTACAACGGAGACCTCAGGGACCCGCCCCTGTGGACTCAGGAGAGGCCAGTCTTCGTGCCAATTGCCAGGCACCTCTGGCGTTACCTCGCCAGTCGTTGCCGGGTCTTCATTCCTCATCTGGTTCTGAGGCCGGAGCCTGAGCAGTCCTCGCCTGTGCTGACATAGTTCTTGGGGTTCCCTTGGAGCCCTGACAGGAGAGTCAGGCCTCGTCTTGCCTGGAGACATGCATGACCGCTTGCCTCCCCAGCTGCAACAGCAGTGTCCAGCCCCATGTCGAGCAGACATAGGGATCTATGGCTTTCCCTCAAGATACCCCAGGGCTGTCACACCTGCCAGTTTGTCGGGAGTCCTGCCTCAGGGTAACAGTCGAAGCAGTGCACGTCAGTCAGGTTCATCGGCAGTGGATGAGGCATTTGCGGGTTTTGGGGAATGGTGGCCCTAACCCTGAGGCTCCTCCCGACTCTCCTGGTGCAAGCACCTCCTCTTGGGAGGCGAGGGGAGCGCTGGGAACCCTTTCCTGATGGAGGAGGAAAAGAGCCCCTAATCTGGATCTGAGCAGGGGAAAATGGGGATCCTCTTGAGGCGCGGTGGGACCCTCGGGTTCCTCTCGAGTGGGGACGGGTGGGGCGGGGAACTTCCTGGGTCACAGCAAGGGTGGCAAAGATCCCTTTGAGTTCCAAGAGGGAAGGGGTGATTTCCCCCGAGACCCCACAGCAGACAAAGGCCTCACTCCGCCTGCAGGGGAGAAACTTCTGGTTTTTCTCCAGTTTCGGTGGAGTCCTTTTGGGTTACGATGGGGACGTCAGGGACCCGCCCCTGTGGCCTCAGGACAGGACTGTTTTTCTTCCTTTTGCGAGATGTCTCTGGGGATTCCTCGCCAGTCATTGCCGGGTCGTCAGTCTTTGTCTGGGCTGAGGCCGGAGCCTGAGCTTTCGTCACCCAGGCTGACATAGTTCTTGCGGTTCCCCTGGAGCCCCCACAGAGAAGCCAGGTCTCTTCTCTCCTGGAGTCGTGCATGGCTGCTCTCCTCCCCAGTGGATGCATCAGTGTCCGGCTCCCCGTTGAGTGGACACAGGGATCTGTGGCTTGCCCTCGAGGTACCCCAAGGCTGTCACACGTGCCAGTGTGTCTGGAGTCCAGCCTCGGGGTCATTGTCGAGGCACTGTAGGGAAGTTAGGTTCATTTGGAGTGGACGAGACATTTAGAGATCTTGGGGAATAGTGGCCTGACCCCTAAGGCTCATCCCGACTCTCCTGTTGCGAGCGCCTCCTACTGGGATGTGAGGGGAGCGCCGGAAACCTTTTCCCGACAGAGCAGGGAAAGGCCCTACATCTGGACCTCAGCAGGGGAAAATGAAGCTCCTCTTCATTCGCGGGGGGATTTGCAGGGTTTCTCTCGAGTGGGGACTGATGGGGTTGGGAACTTCTTGGGTCACAGCAAGGGTGTGAGGGAGGCATTCGAGGTCCAAGAGGGAAGGGGTGATATCCTCAAGATGCCACAGGGCACAAGGACCTCACCTTGCCTGCTGGGGAAAAGCTTCTGGTTTTTCTCGAGTTGTGGCAGAGTCCTCTTAAGTTATGATGGAACCCCAGCGACCCATGCCTGTGACCTCATGAGAGGCCAGTCTCCGTGAGAGTTGCAAGGCGCTTCTGGGAATTCCTCCCCAGTCGTCGCTGGGTCTTCATTCCTCATCTGGTGCTGAGGCCAGAGACTGAGCTTTCCTCGCCCGGGCTGACGTATTTCTTGGGGTTCCCTTGGAGCCCACACAGGGGAGTCAGGCCCATTCTCGCCTCGAGACGAGGGCGGCTGTTTGCCGCCCCAGTTGAGGCATCAGTGTCCGGCTCTCTGTCAATCGGACACAGGGATCTGTGGCTTGCCCTCGAGGTACCCCAAGGCTGTCACACGTGCCAGTGTGTTGGACGTCGAGTCTCGGGGTGAATGTCAAGACATTGCAGGGCAGTCAGGTTCATCTGGAGTGGACGAGGCATTTAGGGGTCTTGGGGAATGGTGGCCCGACCCCTGAGGCTCCTCTGGACTCTCCTGGTGCAAGCGCTTCCTCTTGGGATGAGAGGGGAGCGCCGGGAACCCTTTCCCGAAGGAGTAGCGAAATGGACCCTCATCTGTAGCTGAGCAGGAACAAACGGAGCTCCTCTTGAGTCTCGGCGGGACCCTCAAGATTCCTCTTGAGTGCAAACAGGTTTGGTGGGGAACTTCTGGGTTCACAGCAAGGGTGTGAAGGAACCTTACGAGGTCCAATAGGGCAGGAGTGATTTCTCCTGAGACGCCACAGCGTACATGCGCCTCACCCCGCCTGCATGGGAGAAACTTCTGCTTTTTCTCGAGTTGTGGCTTGATCCTCTCGAGTTAAAATGGGGACTCAAAGGACTCATACCTATGGCCTCAGCAGAGGCCAGTGTCTATACCAGTTGCCAGGCTTCTCTGGGTATTCCTCCGCAGTAGTCGCCGGGTCCTCAGTCCTCGTTTGTTTCTGAGGCTGGAGCCTGAGCTTTACTCGCCCGTGTGGACATAGGTCTTGGGATTCCCCTCAGCCCCCACAGGGGAGTCAGGCCTCTTCTCACCTGGAGACATGCACAGCGCTAGCCTCCCCAGCTGATGCAGCAGTGTCAGGCTCCCCATCGAGCGGACACAGGGAAATGTGGCTTGCCCTCGAGGTACCCCGGGCTGTCACAGGTGCCATTGTGTCGTGCATCGAGCCTCAGGGTGACAGTCGAGGCAGTGCAGGGCATTCAGGTTCATCTGGAGTGGACGAGGCATTTGGGGATCTTGGGGAATGGTGGCCCGACCTCTGCTACTCCTCTCGAATCTCCTGCTGTGAGTGCCTCCTCCTGGTATGTGGGAGGGGGCGCCAGTAACCCTTTCCCAACAGAGCAGGGAAATAGACATACATCTGCAAGTAAGCAGGGGCAAACGGGGCTCCTCTTGAGTCTGGGCGGGACCTACAGGGTTCCTCTCGAGTGGGGCCGTGTGGGACGGGGAACTTCTTGGCCATGCAAGGTAGTGAAGGAGCCTTTTGAAGTCCAAGAGGGAAGGGATAATTTCCCCGAGACACCACAGCTGACAAGGGCCTCACCCCGCCTGCAGGGGAGAAGCTTCTGTTTTTTCTCGAGTTGTGGCGGAGTCTTCTTGAGTTAAGACGGGCATGTCAGGGACCCACTCCTGTGGCCTCAAGAGAGGCCAGTCTCCGTGCTATTTGCCAGACGGCTCTGGGTATTCCACCCCTGTAGTCACCGCGTCCTCAGTCCTCATCTTGTGCTGAGGCCGGATTCTGAGCTTTCCTCACCCGTGCTGACATAGATGTTGGGGTTCCCCTGGAACTCCCCACATGGGAGTCAGTCCCTGTCTTGCCTGGAGACGTGCATGGCCGCTTTCCTCCCAGCTTCAGCAGCAGTCTCTGGCTCCAGGTTGAGCAGATGAAGGGATCTGTGGCTTGCTCTCAAGGTACCCCCGAGCTGTCACACATGCCAGTATGTCAGGAGTCGAGATTCGGGGTGACATTCCAGGCAGTGCAGGGCAATCAGGTTCATCTCGAGTGGACGAGGCATTTGGGGGTCTTGGGGAATGGTGGTCCAATCCCTGAGGCTCCTCCCGACACTCCTGGTGCGAGTGCCTCATCCTTGGATGTGAAGGGATCGCTGGTAACCATTTTCCAATGGAGCAGAGAAAGGGCCCCTCATCTGGAGCTGAGCAGTGGCAAGCGGGGTTCATCTCGAGTCGCAGTGGGACCTTCGGTGTTCCTCTCGAGTGGGGACTGGTGGGGCGTGGTAATTCTTGGGTCACAGCAAGGGGGTGAAGGAGCCCTTCGAGGTTCAAGAGGGAAGAGGTGACTTCCCAGAGATGCCACAGTGGACAAGGGCCTCTCCCCGCCTTCAAGGGAGAAGCTTCTTGTTTTTCTCGACTTATGGCAGGATCCTCTCGAGTTACCACGGGGACCCCAGGGACACGGCCCTGTATTCTCAGGAGAGGCCAGTCTCCATGCCAGTTGCCAGACACCTCTGGGGATTCCTCCCCAGTTGTCGCCGGGTACTCATTCCTCATCTGGTGCTGAGGCCAGAGCCCGAGCTTTCCTCGCCCATTCTGACATAGGTCTTGGGGTTCCTCTGGAGCCCCCACAGAGGAGTCAGGCCCCGTCTCACCTGGAGACGTGCACGGTCACTTTCCTCCCCAGCACCAACAGCAGTGTCAGGTTCCTTGTCGAGAGGACACAGGGATATGTTCCTTACCCTAGAAGTACCCCAGGGCTGTCACATGTGCTAGTGAGTCGGGCGTAGAGCCTCGGGGTTACAGTCGAGGAATTGCAGGGCAGTCAGGTTCATCTGAAGTAGACTTGGCATTTGGGGTTTTGTGGAAGGGTGGCCCGACTCCTGAGGCTCCTCCCTATTCTCCTGCTGTGAGGGCCTTCTATTGAGATGCTAAGGGAGTGCTGGGAACACTTTCCCAACAAAGCAGGGATAGGGACCCTCATCTGAATCTCAGCAGGGGAAAGCAGGTCTTCTCTTGAGTCATGGCGGGACCCTTGGGGTTCCCCTCCAGTGGGGACGGGTGGGGCAGGAAAATTCTTGGGTCAAATTAAGGGGGGTGAAGGAGCCATTTGAGGTCCAAGAGGGAAAGGGTGATTACCCCTGAGACGCCCCAGCGGACAAGGGCCTCACCCCACTGCAGGGGAAAAGCTTGTGGTTTTTCTTGTGTTGTGGTGGGGTCCTCTTTAGTTACGATGGGTCCCCAGTGACCCACCACTGTTCCCTCAGCAGAGGCCAGTGTCCGTACCAGCTGCCAGGCTCCTCTGGGTATTCCTCCCCAGTCGTCACAAGGTCCTCAGTCCTCCTCTGGTGCTGAGGCTGGAGCCTGAGCTTACCTGCCCCGTGCTGACATAGACCTTGGGGTTCCCCTTGAGGCCCACAGGGGAATCAGGCATCATCTCGCCTGGAGACGTGCAGGGCCGCTTGCCTCCCCAGCTGCAGCAGCAGTGTCAGGCTCCCCATCGAGTGGACAAAGGGATCTGTGGCTTGCCCTCGCGGTACCCCAGGGCTGTCACATATGCCAGAGAGTCAGGCGTCGAGCCTCGGGGTGACAGTCGAGGCAGTGCGAGGCAGTGCAAGGCAGTCAAGTTCATCTGGAGTGGACCAGGCATTTGGGGATCTTGGAAAATAGTGGCCCGATCCCTGATGCTCCTCCCGACTCTCCTGGTGGGAGCACCTCCTCTTGGGATGCGATGGGAGTGCCAGGAAACTTTTCCCTAAGGAACAGGGAAAGGGCCCCTCATCTGGAGCTGAGCAGGGGCAAATGGGGCTCCTCTGAGTCTCGGTGGAACACTCGGGGTTCCTCTCGAGTGGGGTCGGGTGGAGCAGAGAACTTCTTGGGTCACAGCAAGGGTGTGAAGGAGCCTTTTGAGGTCCAAGAGAAAAGAGGTTATTTCCCCCGAAATGCTGCAGCAGACAAGGGCCTCACCCTTCCCACAGGGTAAAAGCTACTGGTTTTTCTCGACTTGTGGAGAAGTCCTCTCGAGTTACAACAGGGATGCCAGGGACTCGCTCCTGTGGCCTCAAGAAAGGCCAGTCTCCGTGCCAGTTGCCAGGCGACTCTGGGGATGCCTCCCCAGTCATCGCCATGTCCTCAGTCCGCGTCTGGTGCTGAGGCCAGAGCCTGAGCTTTCCAGCCCGTGGTGACATAGGTCTTGGGGTTCCCCTGGAGCCCCTACATGGGAGTCAGGCCNGGGACTCGCTCCTGTGGCCTCAAGAAAGGCCAGTCTCCGTGCCAGTTGCCAGGCGACTCTGGGGATGCCTCCCCAGTCATCGCCATGTCCTCAGTCCGCGTCTGGTGCTGAGGCCAGAGCCTGAGCTGTCCTCGCCCGTGCTGACATTGGTCTTGGGCTTCCCCTGGAGTCCCCATAGGGGAGTCAGTCCTCGTCTCGCCTGGAGACGTGGACAGCCGCTTTCCTCCCCAGCTGCTGCAGCAGTCTCTGGCTCCCTGTCAAGCAGAAAGAGAGATCTGTGGCTTACCCTCAAGGTACCCCAGGGCTGTCACATGTGCCGTGTGTCGGGAGTTGAGCATCAGAATGCCATTCCAGGCAGCACAGAGCAGTCAGCTTTATAGCGAGTGGACGAGACATTTGGGGGTCTTGGGGAATGGTGGCCCGAACCCTGATGCTCCTCCCTACTCTACTGGTGCAAGTGCCTCCTCGTGGAATTCGAAGAGAGCGTGGGGAATCCTTTCCTGACGGAGCAGGGAAAGGGACCCTCATCTGGAGTTGAGCATGGGAAAACGGGGCTCCTCTTGAGTCTCCACGGGACCTTCAGGGTTCCTCTTGAGTGGGGATGGGTGGGGCAGGGAACTTCTGGGGTCACACCAAGGGGGTGAAGGAGCCAATTGAGGTCCAAGACGGAAGGGGTTATTTCCCCTGAGACGCCGCAGCGGACAAGGGCCTCACCCCGCCTGCAGGGGAGAATCTTCTAGTTTTTCTCCGGTTGCGGCAGGGTCCTCTTGAGTTACGACGGGGACCCCAGGGACTCACGCCTGTGGCCTCAGGAAAGGCCAGTCTCTTTGTCAGTTGCCAGGCGCCTCTGGGGATTCCTCCCCAGTCGTCTCTGGGTCCTCAGTCCTCGTCTGGTGCTGAGGCCAGAGACTGAGCTTTCCTCACTCGTGCTGACAAAGGACTTGGGTTTCCCCTGGAGACCCAACAGTGGAGTCAGGCCTCTTCTCTCCTGGAGACGTGCTAGTCTGATTGCCTTCCCAACTGCACAAGCAGTGTCAGGCTTGCCGTCGAGCGGACAATGGGATCTGTGACTTGACCTCGAGGTACTACCCAGGGCTGTAACACGTGCCAGGGTGTCAGGCTTCAAGCCTCGGGATGACAGTCGATGCAATGCAGGACAGTCACGTTCATCTGGAGTGAATGAGGTATTTGGGGGTCTTGGGGAATGGTGGCAGGCGCCTGATGCTCCTCCCGACAGTCCTGGTGTGAGTGTCTCCTGTTGGGATGTGAGGGAAGCACTGGGAACCCTTTTCCGAAACAGCAGGAAAGGGAACCTCATCTGGAGCTCAGCAGGGGATAACAGGGCTCCTTTTCATTCTTGGCGGGACCCTCGATGTTCCTTTCAAGTGGGGACGGGTGGGGCAGAGAACTTCTTGGGTCACAGCAAGAAGGTGAACGACCCCTTGGAGGTCCAAGAGAGAAGGGGTGATTTCCCCCGAGACGCCACAGCGGACAATGTCCTCACCCCGCTTGCAGGGGAGAATCTTTTGGTTTTTCTCAAGTTGTGGCGGGGTCCTCTCGAGTTACGATGGAGACCACAGGGACTCACCCCTGTGGCCTCAGGAGAGGCCAGTCAACGTGCTAGTTGCCAGGCGCCTCTGGGGATTCCTCCCCAATCGTCTCAGAGTGCACAGTCCTCGACTTGTGCTGAGGCTGGAGCCTGAGCTTTCCTCCACCATTCTTCTCTAGGTCTTGGGGTACCCCTGAGGCCCCCACAGAGGAGACCGGCCTCTCCTCGCCTGGACACGTGCATGGTTACTTGCCTGACCAGCTGCAGCAGCAGTGTCAGGCTTCATATCGAGCAGACACAGGGATCTGTGGCCTGCCCTCGAGGTACTACCCAGGGCTGTCACACGTGCCAGTGTTTCTGACATTGAGCCTCGGGTTGACAGTCAAGGCAGTGCAGGGCAGTCAGGGTCATCTTCAGTGGACAAGGGTTTTGGGGTCTTGGGGGAATGGTGGCCCAACCCCTGATGCTCCTACCGACTTTCCTGGTGCGAGCACCCCCTCTTGGGATGCAGGGGAAACCACAGGAAACCTTAGCCTCAGGAGAAGGAAAAGGGACCATCATCGAGCTTAGCAGGGGCAAATGGGGCTCCTCTTGAGTCAAAGCGGGTCCCATGGGGGTACCTGTCGAGTTGAGACGGGTGGGGCGGGGAACATCTTGGGTCACAGCAGGGAGTGAAAGAGCCTTTCGAGGTCCAAGAGGGAAGGGGTGATTTCCCTCGAGACACCACAGGGGATAAGGGCCTCACCCCGCTTGCAAGGGAGAAGCTTCTGGTTTTTCTCGAGTTGCGGCGTGGATTCTCGAGTTACGAGGGGAGCCCATGGACACGCCCCTGTGGCCTCAGGAGAGGCCAGTCTCCGTGCCAGTTGCCATGCGCCTTGGGGGATTCCTCCCCAGTCAGCGCCGGGTACTCAGTCCTTGTCTGGTGCTGAAGCCGGTACCTGAGCTTTCCTCGCCCATGTTGCCATAAATCTTGGGGATCCCATGGAGCCCTCAAAGGGGAGTCAGGCCTCGTCTCGCCTGGAGATGTGCACTGCCTCTTGCCTCCGCAGCTGCAGGAGCAGTGTAAGGCTCCCTGTCGAGTGGACACGGGGATCTGTGACTTGACCTCGTGGTACTACCCAAGGCTGTCACACGGGCCAGTGTGTCAGGCTTTGAGTCTTGGGGTGACAGTCGACGCAGTGCAGGGCAGTCACGTTCATCTGGAGTGAACGAGGTAATTGGGCGTCTTGGGGAATGGTGGCAAGACCCCTGATTCTCCTCCCGACTGTCCTGGTGCGAGTGTCTCCTGTTGGGATGTGAGGGGAGTGCTGAGAACCCTTTCCTGACAGAGCAGGAAAGGGATCCTCATCTGGAGCTCTGCAGGGGATAACGGGGCTCCTTTTCCTTCTTGGCGGGACCCTCGGTGTTCCTCTCGAGTGGGCACGGGAGGGGAGGGGAACTTCCAGTGTCACAGCAAGAAGGTGAACGACCCCTTGGAGGTCCAAGAGAGAAGGGGTGATTTCCCCCAGACGCCACAGCGGACAAGGTCCTCACCCCGCTTGCAGGGGAGAATATTTTGGTTTTTTTCAAGTTGTGGCGGGGTCCTCTCGAGTTACGATGGGGACCCCAGGGACTCGCTCCTGTGGCCTCAGGAGAGGCCAGTCTCCGTGCCAGTTGCCAGGCACCTCTGCAGATTCCTCCCCAGTTGTCTCAGGGTGCTCAGTCCTCAACTTGTGCTGAGGCCGGAGCCTGAGCTTTCCTCGACCATCCAGACCTAGGTCTTTGCGTACCCCTAAGGCCCCACAGAGGAGACAGGCCACGTCTCGCCTGGACACATGCATGGCTACTTGCCTGACCAGCTGTAGCAGTAGTGTCAGGCTCCATGTCGAGCGGACACAGGGATCTGTGGCTTGCCCTCGAGGTACTACCCAAGGATTTCAAACGTGCCAGTTTGTCAGGCGTTGAGCCTCGGGTTGACAGTCAAGGCAGTGCAAGGCAGTAAGGTTCATCTGCAGTAGACAAGGCATATGGCGACCTTGGGGAATGGTGGCACAAACCCTGATGCTCCTCCCGACTTCCCTGGTTCGAGTACCCCATCTTGGGTTGCGAGGGAAGCCCCAGTAACTTTCCGTAAGGAGCAGGAAAAGGGACCATCATTTGGAGCTTAGCAGGGGCAAACAAGGCTCCTCTTGAGTCGCAGTGGGTCCCTTGTGATTCCTCTCGAGATGAGACGGGTGAGGGGGGGAACTTCTTGGGTCACAGCGAGGGTGTGAATGGGCCCTTCGAGGTCCAAGAGGGAAAGGGTGATTTCTCCTGAGACACCCCAGCAGATAAGGGCCTCACCCCGCTTGCAGGGGAGAATTTTAAGTTTTTCTCAAGTTGTGGTGCGGTCCTCTGGAGTTACGATGGGGACCCCAGGGACTCGCCCCAGTGGCCTCAGGAGAGGCCAGTCTCTGTGCCAGTTGCCAGGTGCCATGGGGTATTCCTTTTCTGTCATCGCCGGGTCCTCAGTCCTCGTCTGGTGCTGAAGCCGGTACCTGAGCTTTCCTCGCCCATGCTGACATAAATCTTGGTGTTCCCATGGAGCCCCCACAGGAAAGTCAGGCCTCGTCTCGCCTGGAAACGTGCACTATCACTTGCTTCCGCAGCTGCGGCAGGAGTGAAAGGCTCCCCGTCAAGTGGACATAGGGATCTGTGACTTGACCACAAAGTACTACCCAGGGCTGTCACACATGCCAGTATGCCAGGCTTCGAGCCGTGGGGTGACAGTCGACGCAGTGCGGGGGAGTCAGATTCATCTGGAATGCACGAGGCATTTGGGGGTCTTCAGAATGGTGGCCCTACACCTGATGCTCCACCCGTCTCTCCTGGTTTGAGCGTCTCCTGTTGGGATGTTAGGGGAGCTCTTGGAACCCTTTCCTGACAGAGAAGGAAAGGGATCCTCATCTGGAGCTCAGCGGGGGATAACGGAACTCCTTTTGAGTCTTGGCGGGACCCTCGGTGTTCCTCTCGGGTGGGGACGGGTGGGGCGGGGAACTTCTTGGGTCACAGCAAGAAGGTGAAAGACCCTTTTGAGGTCCAAGAGAGAAGAGGTGATTTCCCCTGAGACGACAGAGCGGACAAGGTCCTCACCCCGCTGCCGGGGGGAATCTTTTGGTTTTCCTCAAATTGTGGCCGGGTTCTCTCGAGTTACAACGGGACCCCAGGGACTCGCCCCTGTAACCTCAGGAGAGGCCAGTCTCCGTGCCAGTTGCCAGGGGCCTCTGGGGATTCAACCCCAATCGTTGCCGGGTGCTCAGGCTTCATCTTGTGCTGAGGCTGGAGCCTGAGCTTTCCTCAACCGTTCTGACGTAGGTCTTGGCATACCCCTGAGGCCCTTACAGAGGAGACCGGCCTCCTCTCGCCTGGAGACGTGCACGGCCGCTTGCCTCCCCAGCTGCAGCAGCAGTGTCAATCTTCCTGTCGAGCGGACACAGGAATTTGTGGCTTGCCCTCGAGGTACCTGAGGGATGCCACACAAGCCAGTGTGTCTAGTGTCGAGTGTCGAGGTGACAATCGAGGCAGTGCAGGGCAGTCAGGGTCCCTGGAGTGGACTAGGCATTTTTGTGTCTTGGGGAATGGTGGCATGACCCCTGATGCTCCTCCCGACTCTCCTGGTGCGAGCACCTCCTCCTGGGATGCGAGTGGTGCGCCGGGAATTCTTTCCCAAAAGAACAGGGAAAGGGACTCTCATCTGGAAGTGAGCAGGGTGACATGAACCTTCTTTTGAGTTTCCGCGGGAACTCGGCATTCCTCTCCAGTGGGGATGGTTGTGGCAGGGAACGTTTAGGATCACAGCAAGTGTGTGAAGTAACATTTCGAGGTACACCAGGAAAAGGCTGATTTCCCCTGAGATGCAACAGTGGACAAGAGCCTCACCCCACCTGCAGGGGAGAAGCTTCTGGTTTTTCTCATGTTGCAGCGGGGTCCTCTCGAGTTACCACGGGGAACCCAGGGACACTGCCCTGTGTTCTAAGGGGAGGCAAGTCTCCGTGCCAGCTGCCAGACGCCTCTGGGGAATCCTCCCCAGTGGTCACTGGGTCCGCAGTCCTCGTCTGGTGCTGAGACCTGAGCCTGAGCTTTCCAACCCGTGGTGACTTAGGTCTTGGGGTTCCCCCGGAGCCCCTACATGGGAGTCATGCCACGTCATCCTGGAGACGAGCACAGCTGCTTGCCTCCCCAGCTGCAGCAGCAGTTTCAGAATCCCCGTCGTGTGGACAAAGGGATCCATAGTTTGCACTCCAGGTGCCCAAGGCTGTCACTCGTGACAGTGTGTCGGGCATTGAGCCTCGGGCTGACAGTCGAGGCAGTACAGGGCAGTCAGGTTCATCTGCAGTGGATGAGGCATTTGGCGACTTGGGGGATGCTGTCCCGACCCTGATACTCCTCCCGACTCTCCTGGTGCGAACGTTTCCTCTGGGGAAGCGAGGTGTGTGTTGGAAAACCTTTCCAAAGGCGAAGGGAAAAAAACCCACATCTGGAGCTGAGCAGGCACAAACGGGGCTCCTCTTGAGTCTCGACGGGACCCAAAGGGTTCCCTCGAGTGGGGAAGGGCAGGAAGTGGATCTTCCTGGATCACAACAAGGGTGTGAAGGGGCCTTTCAAGGTCCTAGAGGGAAGGGGTGACTTCCCCTGAGACACCGCAGCGGTCAAGGGCCTCAGCCCGCCTGTAGAATTTAAGCTTCTGGATTTTCTCGAGTTACGGCGGGGTCCTCTCGAGTTAACACGGGAACCCCAGGGACCCGCCCTGTGGCCTCAGGAGAGGCCAGTATCCTTACCAGTTGCCAGGCGCCTCTGGGAATTCCTGCTCAGTCGTCGACGGGTACTTTGTTCTCATCTGTTGCTGAGGCTGGAGCCTGAGCCTTCCTCGCCGGTGCTGACAAAGGTCTTGGGGTTCCCATTTAGGCGCCAAAGGGGAGTCTGGTCTCATTTAGCCTCGAGACATGCACGGCCGCTTGCCTCCCCAGCTGCAGTAGCAGTGTAAGGTTCCCATCGAGCGGACACAGGGATCTATGAGTTGACCTCGAGGTACTACCCAGGGCTTTCACACGTGCCGTATTGTCAGACGTCAAACCTCGGTGTTACGGTCGAGGAAGTGTCGGGCAGTCAGGTTCATCTGGAGTGGAAGAGACATTTGGAGATCTTGAGGAATGGTTGCCCAAACCCTGATGNACGGGAACCCCAGGGACCCGCCCTGTGGCCTCAGGAGAAGCCAGTGTCTTTACCAGTTGCCAGGCGCCTCTGGGAATTCCTGCTCAGTCGTCGACGGGTACTTTGTTCTCATCTGTTGCTGAGGCCGGAGCCTGAGCTTTCCTCGCCCTTGCTGACAAAGGTCTTGGGGTTCTCATGGAGCCCCCACAGGGGAGTCAGGCCTCGTCTTGCCTGGAGACATGCACTGCTGCTTGCCTCTACAGCTACACCAGCAGTGTCAGGCTTTCAGTCGAGGGGATACAGGGACCTTTGGCTTGCCCTCGAGGTACCCCAGGGCTGTCACACCTGCCAGTGTGTCAGGCATTGAGCCTCGGGCTGACAGTCTAGTCAGTGCAGGGCAGTCAGATTCATCTGGAATGGACGAGGCGTTTGGGGGTCTTCGGAATGGTGGCCCTATCCCTGATGCTCCTCCCAACTCTCCTGGTTCGAACGTCTCTTGTTGGGATGTGAGGGGAGTGCTTGAAACCCTTTCCTGACAGAGCAGGAAAGGGATCCTCATCTGGAGCTCAGCGGGGGCTAACGGAGCTCCTTTTGAGTCTTGGCGGGACCCTCAGTGTTCCTCTCGGGTGGGGACAGGTGGGGTGGGGAACTTCTTGGGTCACAGCAAGAAGGTGAAAGACCCTTTTGAGGTCCAAGAGAGAAGAGGTGATTTCCCCTGAGACGACAGAGCGGACAAGGTCCTCACCCCGCTGCCGGGGGGAATCTTTTGGTTTTCCTCAAATTGTGGCCGGGTTCTCTCGAGTTACAACGGGACCCCAGGGACTCGCCCCTGTAACCTCAGGAGAGGCCAGTCTCCGTGCCAGTTGCCAGGGGCCTCTGGGGATTCAACCCCAATCGTTGCCGGGTGCTCAGGCTTCATCTTGTGCTGAGGCTGGAGCCTGAGCCTTCCTCGCCGGTGCTGACAAAGGTCTTGGGGTTCCCATTTAGGCGCCAAAGGGGAGTCTGGTCTCATTTAGCCTCGAGACATGCACGGCCGCTTGCCTCCCCAGCTGCAGTAGCAGTGTAAGGTTCCCATCGAGCGGACACAGGGATCTATGAGTTGACCTCGAGGTACTACCCAGGGCTTTCACACGTGCCGTATTGTCAGACGTCAGACCTCGGTGTTACGGTCGAGGAAGTGTCGGGCAGTCAGGTTCATCTGGAGTGGAAGAGACATTTGGAGATCTTGAGGAATGGTTGCCCAAACCCTGATGACCCTCCCGACTCTCATGGTACGAGTGGCTGTTCTTGGGATGCGATGGGAGCGGAGGGACCCATTTCCCGATGAGCAGGGAAAGGGCCAAACATCTGGAACTGAGCAGGGGCAACCAGGGCTCCTCTTGAGTCACAGCAGGACCATTGGGGTTCCTCTCGAATGGGGACTGGTGGGTCGGGATCTTCTTGGGTCACAACAAGAATGTGAAGGAGCCTTTTGAGGTCAAAGAGGTAAGGGGTGATTTTCCCTGAGACACCGCAGTGGACAAGGGCCTCAGCCTGCCTGCAGGAATGAAGCTTCTGGTTTTTCTCGTGTTGCGGCCGGTCCTCTCAAGTTATGAAGGGGACCCCAGGGACCCGCCGCTGTGTCCTCAGGAGAGGCCAGACTCCGTGCCAGTTGCCAGGCGCCTCTGGGGAATCCTCCCCAGTCATCGCCGGGTCCTCAGTCCTCGTCTGGTGCTGAGGCCTGAGCCTGAGCTTTCCAGCCCGTGGTGACATAGGTCTTGGGGTTCCCCTGGAGCCCCTACATGGGAGTCAGGCCACGTCTCCCATGGAGATGAGCAAGTTTTCTTGCCTCCCCAGCTGCAGCAGCTGTTTCAGGCTCCCCATCGTGCAGACACAGGGATCCGTAGCTTGCACTCCAGGTGCCCCAAGGCTGTTACACGTGCCTGTGTGTCGGGCTTCAAGCCTTGGGCTGACAGTTGAGGCAGTGCAGGGCAGTCAGATTCATCTGGAGTGGACGAGGCATTTGGGGATTGGCGGATGCTGGCCCGACCCCTGATGCTCCACCCGACTCTCCTGGTACGAGCGTCTCCTCTTGGGATGCGAGGGCAGTGTCGGAAAACCTTTCCCAAAGGAGAAAAGAAAAGGACCCTCATCTGGAGCTGAGCAAGCGCAAACGGGGCTCCTCTTGAGTCTACACGGCACCCACGGGTTTCCTCTCGAGTGGGGAAGGGCAGGGTGGGGATCTTCTTGGATCACAACAAGGGTGTGAAGGGGCCTTTCAAGGTCCTAGAGGGAAGGGTTGATTTCCCCCGAGACACTGCAGCGGACAAGGGCCTCAGCCCGCCTGTAGAATTTAAGCTTCTGGATTTTCTCGAGTTACGGCGGGGTCCTCTCGAGTTAAGACGGGAACCCCAGGGACCCGCCCTGTGGCCTCAGGAGAAGCCAGTGTCTTTACCAGTTGCCAGGCGCCTCTGGGAATTCCTGCTCAGTCGTCGACGGGTACTTTGTTCTCATCTGTTGCTGAGGCCGGAGCCTGAGCTTTCCTCGCCCTTGCTGACAAAGGTCTTGGGGTTCTCATGGAGCCCCCACAGGGGAGTCAGGCCTCGTCTTGCCTGGAGACATGCACTGCTGCTTGCCTCTACAGCTACACCAGCAGTGTCAGGCTTTCAGTCGAGGGGATACAGGGACCTTTGGCTTGCCCTCGAGGTACCCCAGGGCTGTCACACCTGCCAGTGTGTCAGGCATTGAGCCTCGGGCTGACAGTCTAGTCAGTGCAGGGCAGTCAGATTCATCTGGAATGGACGAGGCGTTTGGGGGTCTTCGGAATGGTGGCCCTATCCCTGATGCTCCTCCCAACTCTCCTGGTTCGAACGTCTCTTGTTGGGATGTGAGGGGAGTGCTTGAAACCCTTTCCTGACAGAGCAGGAAAGGGATCCTCATCTGGAGCTCAGCGGGGGCTAACGGAGCTCCTTTTGAGTCTTGGCGGGACCCTCAGTGTTCCTCTCGGGTGGGGACAGGTGGGGTGGGGAACTTCTTGGGTCACAGCAAGAAGGTGAAAGACCCTTTTGAGGTCCAAGAGAGAAGAGGTGATTTCCCCTGAGATGACAGAGCGGACAAGGTCCTCACCCCGCTACCGGGGGGAATCTTTTGGTTTTCCTCAAGTTGTGGCGGGGTCTTCTCGAGTTACAACGGGGACCCCAGGGACTCACCCCTGTGGCCTCAGGAGAGGCCAGTCTCCGTGCCAGCTGCCAGGGGCCTCTGGGGATTCAACCCCAATCGTTGCCGGGTGCTCAGGCTTCATCTTGTGCTGAAGCCGGAGCCTGAGCTTCCCTCAACCGTTCTGACGTAGGTCTTGGTGTACCCCTGAGGCCCCTACAGAGGAGACCGGCCTCCTCTCGCCTGGAGATGTGCACGGCCGCTTGCCTCCCCAGATGCAGCAGCAGTGTCAGGCTTCCTGTCGAGCGGACACAGAAATTTGTGGATTGCCCTGGAGGTACCTGAGGGCTGTCACACAAGCCAGGGTGTCTAGTGTCGAGTGTCATGGTGACAATCGAGGCAGTGCAGGGCAGTCAGGGTTCCTGGAGTGGACTAGGCATTTCGGTGTCTGGGGGAATGGTGGCATGACCCCTGATGCTCCTCCCGACTCTTTTGGTGTGAGCAATTCCTCCTGGGATGCGAGTGGTGCGCCGGGAATTCTTTCCCGAAAGAACAGGGAAAGAGACTCTCATCTGGAACTGAGCAGGGGCAAGTGGACCTTCTTTTGAGAGTCAGCAGGACCTCGGTGTTCCTCTCCAGTGGGGATGGTTGTGGCGGGGAACATTTAGGATCACAGCAAGTGTGTGAAGGAACATTTCGAGGTACACGAGGAAAAAGGTGATTTCCCCTGAGATGCAGCAGTGGACAAAGGCCTCACCCCACCTGCAGGGGAGAAGCTTCTGGTTTTTCTCGTGTTGCAGCGGGGTCCTCTCGATTTACCACGGGGAACCCAGGGACACTGCCCTGTGTTCTAAGGAGAGACAAGTGTCTGTGCCAGCTGCCAGACGCCTCTGGGGAATCCTCCCCAGTGGTCGCCGGGTCCGAAGTCCTCGTCTGGTGCTGAGGCCTGAGCCTGAGCTTTCCAGCCCGTGGTGACATAGGTCTTGGGGTTCCCCTGGAGCCCCTACATGGGAGTCAGGCCACGTCTCCCTGGAGATGAGCACAGCTGCTTGTCTCCCCAGCTGCAGCAGCAGTTTCAGAATCCTAGTCGTGTGGACAAAGGGATCCATAGCTTGCACTCCAGGTGCCCCAAGGCTGTCACACGTGCCAGTGTGTCGGGTGTCGAGCCTCTGGCTCACAGTCGAGGCAGTGCAGGGCAGTCAGGTTCATCTGGAGTGGATGAGGCATTTGGCGACTTGGGGGATGCTGTCCCGACCCTGATACTCCTCCCGACTCTCCTGGTGCGAACGTTTCTTCTTGGGATGGGAGCGGTGTGTCAGAAAACCTTTCCCAAAGGAGAAGGGAAAAGGATCCACATCTGGAGCTGAGCAGGTACAAACCGGGCTCTCCTGGAGTCTCGACGGGTCCCACAGGGTTCCTCTCGAATGGGGAAGGGCAGGGCAGGGATCTTCTTGGATCACAACAAGGGTGTGAAGGGGCCTTTCAAGGTCCTAGAGGGAAGGGGTGATTTCCCCGAGACACCGCAGTGGACAAGGGCCTCATCCCGCCCACAGAATTTAAGCTTCTGGATTTTCTCAAGTTACAGTGGGGTCCTCTCGAGTTAAGATGGGAACCCCAGGGACCCGCGCTGTGGCCTCAGGAGAGGCCAGTAACCTTACCAGTTTCCAGGAGCCTCTGGGAATTCCTGCTCAGTGGTTGACGGGTACTTTATTCTCATCTGTTGCTGAGGCAGGAGCCTGAGCCTTCCTCGCCGGTGCTGACAAAGTTCTTGGGGTTCCCGTTTAGCCGCCAAAGGGGAGTCAGGTCTCTGTTATCCTTGAGACGTGCACGGCCGCTTGCCTCCCCAGCTGCAGCAGCCGTGTAAGGTTCCCCGTCGAGCGGACACAGGGATCTGTGACTTGACATCAAGGTATCACCAGGGTCTGTCACAAGTGCCAGTGTGTCAGGCTGCGAGCCTCGGGGTGACAGTCGACCTAGTGCAGGGCAGTCAGGTTCATCTGGAGTGAACGAGGTATTTGGGGGTTTTGGGGAATGGTGGCAAGACCCCTGATGCTGCTCCCGACAGTCCTGGCTCGAGTGTCTCCTGTTGGGATGTAAGGGAAGTGCTGGGAACCCTTTCCCGACAGAAAGGAAAGGGCCCCTCATCTGGAGCTCAGCAGGGATACTGGGGCTCCTTTACTTTCATGGCGGGACCCTCAGTGTTCCCCTCGAGTGAGGACAGGTGGCGCGAGAGACTTCTTGGGTCACAGCAAGGAGGTGAACGACACTTTGGAGGTCCATGAGAGAAGAGGATCTTTCCCCCGAGACGCCATAGCAGACAAGGTCTTTACCCCGCTTGCAGGGAGAATCTTCTGTTTTTTTCTCAAGTTGTGGCGGGGTCCTCTCGAGTTACAACGGGGAACCTAAAGACTCACCCCTGTGCCGCAGGATTGGACAGTCTCCGTGCCAGTTTCCAGGCGCCTCTGGGGATTCTTCCCTAATCGTCTTGTTGCTCAGTCCTCGACTTTTGCTGAGGCAGGAGCCTGAGCTTTCCTCGACCATCCTGACCTAGGTCTTGGTGTACTCCTGAGGGCCCCACAGAGGAGACAGGCCTCGTCTGGCCTGGACACATGCACGGCTACTTGCCTGACCAGGTGCAGCAGCAGTGTCAGGCTCCATGTCGAGCGGACAGGGGGATCTGTGGCTTGGCCTCGAGACGCAAAGTGCTGTCACACGTGCAGGTGTTTCGGGCATCGAGCCGCGAGGTGACAGTCAAGGCAGTGCAGGCCAGACAGGTTCCTCTGCAGTGGACAAGGCATTTGGGGGTCTTGGAAAATGATGGCCAAAACCCAGATGCTCCTCCCGACTTTCCTACTGTGAGCACCTCCTTTTAGGATGCGACTGAAGCCCCAGGACACTTTATACTAAGGAGCAGGAAAAGGGACTAGAATCTAGAGCTTAGCGGGGGCAAACTGGGCTCCTCTTGAGTCGCAGTGGGTCCATTGGGGTTCCTCTTGGATGCGATGGTTGTGGCCGGGAACTCCTTGTGTCACAGCAAGGGAGTGAACGAGCGCTTCGGGGTCCAAGAGGGAAGGGGTGGTTTCCCATGAGACGCCTGATCGGATAAGGGCCTCACCCCGCTTGCAAGGGAGAAGCTTCTGGTGTTTCTCGAGTTGCGGTTGGGTTTCTCGAGTTACGACAGGGAGCCCAGGGATGTGCCCCAGTGGCATCAGGAGAGGACAGTCTCCGTGACAGTTGCCAGTCACCTCTGTGGATTCCTCTCCAATCGTCTCTGGGTTCCCTGTCCTCGACTTGTGCAGAGGCCAGTGCCTGAGCTTCCCTCGACCGTGCTGACCTAGGTCTTGGGGTTCCCCTGAGGCTCCCACAGAGAAGACAGGTTTCGTCTCACCTGGACACGTGCACGGCTACTTGCCTGACCAGCTACAGCAGCAGTGTCAGGCTCCATGTCGAGTGGACAGAGGGATCTGTGGCTTGGTCTCGAAGTCCAAAGTGCTGTCACACGTGCCAGTGTGTCATTCGTCGAGCCTCGGGGTGACAGTCAAGGCAGTGCGGGGCTGTTAAGTTCATCTGCAGTGGACAAGGCATTTAGGAGTCTTGGTGAATGGTGGCCGAATCCCTGATGCTCCTCCCGACATTCCTGTTGCGAGCACCTCCTCTTGGTATTCGAGCAAAGCTCCAGGGAACCTTTCCCTAAGGGGCAGGAAAAGGGAGGATCATCTGGAGCTTAGCAGGGGCAAACAGGGCTCTGTTGAGTCACAGCGGATCCCTTGTTGTTCCTGTCGAGTTGAGACCGGTAGGGAGGGGAAAATCCTGGGTCACAGCAAGGGGGGTGAAAGAGCCCTTCGAGGTCCAAGAGGGAAGGAGTGATTTCCCCAGAGATGCCGCAGTGGATAAGGACGTCATCCCGCTTGCAAGGGAGAAGCTTCTAGTATTTCTCGAGTTGTGGCGGGGTTTGTCCAGTTACGACGGGGAGTCCATAGACCCGCCCCTGTGGCCTCAGGAGAAGCCAGTCTTCTTGCCAGTTGCCATGAACCTTTGGGGATTCTTCCCCAGTCATTGCCAAGTCCTCAGTTTCCGTGTGGCACTGAAGCTGGTACCTGAGCTTTCCTCGCCCATGCTGACATATCTTGGGGTTCCCATGGAGCCTCCACAGGAAAGTCAGTCCTCGTCTTGCCTGGAGACGTACACTTGCGCTTGCCTCTGCAGCTGCAGCAGCTGTGAAAGGCTCCCCGTCGAGTGGACACAGGGATCTGTGCCTTGACCTCGAGGAACCACCCAGGTCTGTCACACGTGCCAGTGTGTCAGGCTTCGAGCCTCGGGGTGACAGTCCACCCAGTGCAGGGCAATGAGGTTCATCTGGAGTGAACGAGGTGTTTGGGGGTCTTGGGGAATGGTGGTAAGACCCGTGATGGTGCTCCCGAAAGTCCTGGTTCGAGTGTCTCCTGTTGGGATGTGAGAGAAGTGCTGGGAACCCTTTCCCGACAGAGCAGGAATGGGACCCTCATCTGGAGCTCAGCAGGGATACTGGGGCTCCTTTACATTCATAGTGGGACCCTCGGTGTTCCCCTCGAGTGAGGACGGGCAGCGCGAGAAACTTCTTGGTTCACAGCAAGAAGGTGAAGGACACTCTGGAGGTCCAAGAGAGAAGAGGTTCTTTCTCCCGAGACACCACAGCAGACGACGTCCTCACCCCGCTTGCAGGGGAGAATCTTTTGGTTTTTCTCAAGTTGTGGCGGGGTCCTCTGGAGTTACAACGGGGAACCCAGGGACTCGCCCCTGTGCACTCAGGATTGGACAGTCACCATGCCAGTTGCCAGGCGCCTCTGGGGATTCTTCCCTAATCGTCTCCGTGCTTAGTCTTCGACTTTTGCTGAGGCCGGAGCCTGAGATTTCCTCGACCGTCCTGACCTAGGTCTTGGTGTACCCCTGACGGCCCCACAGAGGAGGCAGGCCTCATCTCGCCTGTACACATGCTTGGCTACTTGCCTGACCAGCTGCAGCAGCAGTGTCAGGCTACGTGTCGAGCGGACACAGGGATCTGTGGTTTGCCCTCGAGGCCCAAAGTGCTGTCACACGTGCAGGTGTTTCTGTCGTGGAGCCTTGGCGTGACAGTCAAGGCAGTGCAGGGCAGACAGGTTCATCTGCAGTGGACAAGGCATTTGAAGGTCTTGGAGAATGGTCACTGAACCCCAGATGCTCCTCCCGACTTTGCTACTGCCAGCACCTCCTTTTGGGATGCGACGGAAGTTCCAGGACACATTAGACTAAGGAGCAGGAAAAGGGACTAGCATCTAGAGCTTAGCAGGGGCAAACTGGGCTCCTCTTGAGTCGCAGCGGGTCCAATGGGGTTCCTCTTGGCCGGGACAGTTATGGCCGGGAACTCCATGTGTCACAGCAAGGGAGTGAAGGAGCCCTTCGAGGTCCAAGAGGGAAGGGGTGATTTCCCCCGAGAATCCAGATGGGATAATGGCCTCACCCCGCTTTCAAGGGAGAAGCTTCTGGTGTTTCTCGAGTTGTGGCGGGGTTTCTCGAATTATGACGGGGAGCCCAGGGACGGGCCCCTGTGGCCTCAGGAGAGGACCGTATCGGTGCTAGTTGCCAGTCACATCTGGGGATTCTTCTCCAATCCTCTCTGGGTGCCCTGTCCTCGACTTGTGCTGAGGCCAGTGCCTTAGCTTCCCTCGACCGTCCTGACCTAGGTCCTGGTGTTCCACTGAGGCTCCCACAGAGGGGACAGGATTCCTCTCACCTGGACACGTGCATGGCTACTTGCCTGACCAGCTGCAGCAGCAGTGTCAGGCTCCATGTCGAGCGGACAGAGGGATCTGTGGCTTGCTCTCGAGGTCCAAAGTGCTGTCACACGTGCCAGTGTGTCTTGCGTCGAGCCTTGGTGAGTCAAGGCAGTGCGGGGCTGTCAAGTTCATCTGCAGTGGACAAGGCATTTGTGGGTCTTGGGGAATGGTGGCCGAAGCCCTGATGCTCCTCCCGACTTTCCTGTTGTGAGCACCTCCTCTTGGTATCCAGCGGAGCTCCAGGAAACCTTTCCCTAAGGGGCAGTTAAAGGAACGATCATCGGGATCTTAGCAGGGGCAAACAGGGTTCTATTGAGTCGCAGCGGATCCCTTGTTGTTCCTCTCGAGTTGAGACGGGTAGGGTGGGGAAATTCCTGGGTCAAATCAAGAGGGGGAAAGAGCCCTTCGAGGTCCAAGAGGGAAGGAGTGATTTCCCCAGTGATTCGGCAGTATATAAGGGCTTCACTCCACTTGCAAGGGAGAAGCTTCTGGTATTTCTCGAGTTGCGATGGCGTCTCGTTTTATGACGGGGAGCCCATGGACCCGCCCCTGTGGCCTCAGGAGAGGCCAGTCTTCTTGCCAGTTGCCATGCGCCTTTGGTGATTCCTCCCAGTCATCTCCGAGTCCTCAGTCTTCGTCTGGTGCTGAAGCTGGTACCTGAGCTTTCTTCGCCCATGTTTACATAAATCTTGGGTTTCCCATCGAGTCCCCACAGGAAAGTCAGGCCTCGTCTTGCCTGGAGACGTACACTTGCTCTTGCCACTGCAGCTGCAGCAGCTGTGAATGGCTCCCCGTCCAGTGGACACAGGGATCTGTGCCTTGACCTCGAGGAACCACCCAGGTATGTCACACGTGCCAGTGTGTCAGGCTTCGAGCCTCGGGGTGACAGTCGACCCAGTGCAGGGCAATGAGGTTCATCTGGAGTGAACGAGGTATTTCGGGGTCTTGGGGAATGGTGGTAAGACCTGTGATGCTGCTTCCTATAGTCCTGGTTCGAGTGTATCCTGTTGGGAAGTGAGGGAAGTGCTGGGAACCCTTAACCGACAGAGCAGGAAAGGGACCCGCATCTGGAGCTCAGCAGGGATACTGAGGCTCCTTTACATTCATGGCAGGACCCTCGGTGTTCCACTTGAGTGAGGACGGGCGGTGCGAGAGACTTCTTGGGTCACAGAAAGGAGGTGAACGACACTTTGGAGGTCCAAGAGAGAAGAGGTTCTTTCCCCTGAGACGCCACAGCAGACGAGGTCCTTACCCTGCTTACATGGGAGAATCTTCTGGTTATTTCAAGTTGTGGTGGGGTCCTCTCGAGTTACAACTGGGAACCTAGAGACTCGCCCCTGTGCCTCAGGATTGGACAGTCTCCCTGCCAGTTTCCAGGCGCCTCTGGGGATTCTTTCCTAATCGTCTCGTTGCTCAGTCCTCGACTTTTGCTGAGGCTGGATCCTGAGCTTTCCTCGACCATCCTGACCTAGGTCTTGGTGTACTCCTGAGGGCCCCACAGAGGAGACAGGCCTCGTCTGGCCTGGACACATGCACGGCTACTTGCCTGACCAGGTGCAGCAGCAGTGTCAGGCTCCATGTCGAGCGGACACAGGGATCGGTGGCTTGGCCTCGAGGCCCAAAGTGCTGTCACACGTGCAGGTGTTTTGGACGTCCAGCCTCGGGGTGACAGCCAAGGCAGTGCAGGGCAGAAGGTTCATCTGCAGTGGACAAGGCATTTGGGGGTCTTGGAGAATGGTGGCCGAACCCCAGATGCTCCTCCCGACTTTCCTACTGGGAGCACTTCCTTTTGGGATGCGACGGAAGTCCCAGGACACCTTAGACTAAGGAGCAGGAAAAGGGAATATCATCTAGAGCTTAGCAGGGGCAAACTGGGCTCCTCTTGAGTCGCAGAGGGTCCATTGGGGTTCCTCTTGGGTGCGATGGTTGTGGCCGGGAACTCCTTGTGTCACAGCAAGGGAGTGAACGAGCGCTTCGAGGTCCAAGAGGGAAGGGGTGATTTCCCACGAGACGCCGGATCGGATAAGGGCCTCACCCCGCTTGCAAGGGAGAAGCTTCTGGTGTTTCTCGAGTTGTGGTTGGGTTTCTTGAGTTACGACGGGGAGCCCAGGGATGTGCCCCAGTGGCATCAGGAGAGGACAGTCTCCGTGACAGTTGCCAATCACCTCTGTGGATTCCTCTCCAATCGTCTCTGGGTTCCCTGTCCTCGACTTGTGCAGAGGCCAGTGCCTGAGCTTCCCTCGACCGTGCTGACCTAGGTCTTGGGGTTCCCCTGAGGCTCCCACAGAGAAGAAAGGTTTTGTCTCACCTGGACACGTGCACGGCTACTTGCCTGACCAGCTACAGCAGCAGTGTCAGGCTCCATGTCGAGTGGACAGAGGGATCTGTGGCTTGGTCTCGAGGTCCAAAGTGCTGTCACACGGGCCAGTGTGTCATTCGTCGAGCCTCGGGGTGACAGTCAAGGCAGTGCGGGGCTGTTAAATTCATCTGCAGTGGACAAGGCATTTAGGAGTCTTCGTGAATGGTGGCCGAATCCCTGATGCTCCTCCCGACATTCCTGTTGCGAGCACCTCCTCTTGGTATTCGAGCAAAGCTCCAGGGAACCTTTCCCTAAGGGGCAGGAAAAGGGAGGATCATCTGGAGCTTAGCAGGGGCAAACAGGGCTCTGTTGAGTCGCAGCGGATCCCTTGTTGTTCCTGTCGAGTTGAGACCGGTAGGGAGGGGAAAATCCTGGGTCACAGCAAGGGGGGTGAAAGAGCCCTTCGAGGTCCAAGAGGGAAGGAGTGATTTCCCCAGAGATGCCGCAGTGGATAAGGACGTCATCCCGCTTGCAAGGGAGAAGCTTCTAGTATTTCTCGAGTTGTGGCGGGGTTTGTCCAGTTACGACGGGGAGTCCATAGACCCGCCCCTGTGGCCTCAGGAGAAGCCAGTCTTCTTGCCAGTTGCCATGAACCTTTGGGGATTCTTCCCCAGTCATTGCCAAGTCCTCAGTTTCCGTGTGGCACTGAAGCTGGTACCTGAGCTTTCCTCGCCCATGCTGACATATCTTGGGGTTCCCATGGAGCCTCCACAGGAAAGTCAGTCCTCGTCTTGCCTGGAGACGTACACTTGCGCTTGCCTCTGCAGCTGCAGCAGCTGTGAAAGGCTCCCCGTCGAGTGGACACAGGGATCTGTGCCTTGACCTCGAGGAACCACCCAGGTCTGTCACACGTGCCAGTGTGTCAGGCTTCGAGCCTCGGGGTGACAGTCCACCCAGTGCAGGGCAATGAGGTTCATCTGGAGTGAACGAGGTGTTTGGGGGTCTTGGGGAATGGTGGTAAGACCCGTGATGGTGCTCCCGAAAGTCCTGGTTCAAGTGTCTCCTGTTGGGATGTGAGAGAAGTGCTGGGAACCCTTTCCCGACAGAGCAGGAAAGGGACCCTCATCTGGAGCTCAGCAGGGATACTGGTGCTCCTTCACATTCATGGCTGGACCCTCAGTGTTCCCTCGAGTGAGGATGGGCGGCACGAGAAACTTCTTGGGTCACAGCAAGGAGGTGAATGACACTTTGGAGGTCCAAGAGAGAAGAGGTTCTTTCCCCCGTGACGCCACAGCAGACGAGGTCCTCACCCCGCTTGCAGTGGAGAATCTTTTGGTTTTTCTCAAGTTGTGGTGGGGTCCTCTCGAGTTACAATGGGGAACCCAGGGACTCACCCCTGAGCACTCAGAATTGAACAGTCTCCATTCCAGTTGCTTGGCGCCTCTGGGGATTCTTCCCTAATCGTCTCGGTGCACACTCCTCGACTTTTGCTGAGGCTGGAGCCTGAGCTTTCCTCGACCGTCCTGACCTAGGTCTTGTTGTACACCTGAGGGCCCCACAGAGGAGACAGGCCTGGTCTCGCCTGGACACGTGCATGGCTACTTGTCTGACCAGCTGCAGCAGCATTGTCAGGCTCCATATCAAGCAGACACAGGGATGTGTGGCTTGCTCTCGAGGTCCAAAGTGCTGTCAGTCGTGCAGGTGTTTTGAGCGATGAGCATCGGGATGACAGTCAAGGCAGTGCAGGGCAGACAGGTTCATGTGCAGTGGACAAGGCATTTGGGGGTCTTGGAGAATGGTGGCCGAAACCCAGATGCTCCTCCCGACTTTCCTACTGCGAGCACCTTCTTTTGGGATGCGATGGAAGCCCCAGGACACCTTATACTAAAGAGCAGGAAAATGGACCATCATCTAGAGCTTAGCAGGGTCAAACTGGGCTCCTCTTGAGTCGTTTCAGGTCCACTGGGTTTTCTCTTTGGTGGGACGGTTTGGCCGAGAACTCCTTGTGTCACAGCAAGGTAGTGAAGGAGCTCTTCCAGTTCCAAGAGTGAAGGGGTGATTTCCCACGAGACGCCTGATCGGATAAGGGCCTCACCCAGCTTGCAAGGGAGAAGCTTCTGGTTTTTCTCGAGTTGGGGCTTGGTTTCTCGAGTTACGATGGGGAGCCCAGGGACGTGCCCCTGTGGCCTCAGGAGAGGACAGTCTCCGTGCCAGTTGCCCGTCACCTCTGGGAATTCCTCCCCAATAGTCTCTGGGTGCCCTGTCCTCGACTTGTGCAGAGGCCAGTGCCTGAGCTTCCTTCGACCGTCCTGACCTAGGTCTTGGGGGTTTCCCTGAGGCTCCCACAGAGGAGACAGGCTTCGTCTCACCTGGACACGTGCACGGCTACTTGGGTGATCAGCTGCAGCAGCAGTGTCAGGCTCTATGTCGAGCGGACAGAGGGATCTGTGGCTTGCTCTCGAGGTCCAAAGTGCTGTCACATGTGCTAGTGTGTCGTGACTCGAGCCTCAGGGTGACAGTCAAGGCAGTGCAGGGCTGTCAAGTTCATCTGGAGTGGACCTGGCATTTGGGGGTCTTGGTGAATGGTGGCCAAAGCCCTGATGCTCCTCCCGAATTTCCTGTTGGAGCACCTCCTCTTTGTATTCCATCGAACCTCCAGGGAACCTTTCCCAAAGGGGCAGGAAAAGGGACGATCATCTGGAGCTTAGCAGGGGCAAACAGGGCTCTGTTGAGTCGCAGCAGATCCCTTGTTGTTCCTCTCAAGTTGAGACTTGTAGGGCGGGGAAATTCCTGGGTCACAGAAAGGGGGTGAAAGAGCCCTTCGAGGTCCAAGAGGGAAGGAGTGATTTTCCCACGGATGCCGCAGTGGATAAGGGCCTCACCTTGCTTGCAAGGGAGAAGCTTCTGATATTTCTCGAGTTGCGGCGGGGTTACGCGAGTTACGACGGGGAGCCAATGGACCCGCCCTGTGGCCTCTGGAGAGGCCAGTCTTCTTGCCAGTTGCCATGCGCCTTTGGGGATTCCTCCCCAGTCATTGCCGAGTCCTCAGTCCTCGTCTGGTGCTGAAGCTGGTACCTGAGCTTTCCTCGCCCATGCTGACATAAATCTTGGCGTTCCCATGGAGCCCCGACAGGAAAGTCAGGCCTCGTCTTGCCTGGAGACGTACATTTGCACTTGCCTCTGCAGCTGCATCAGCTGTGAAAGGCTCCCCGTCCAGTGGACACAGGGATATGTGACTTGACCTCGAGGTACCACCCAGGTCTGTCACACGTGCCAGTGTTTCAGGCTTCGAGCCTCGGGGTGACCGTCGATCCAGCGAAGGGCAGTCAGGATCATCTGGAGTGAACGAGGTATTTGGGGGTCTTGGGAAATGGTGGCAAGACCCCTGANAGTCAGGCCTCGTCTTGCCTGGAGACGTACATTTGCACTTGCCTCTGCAGCTGCATCAGCTGTGAAAGGCTCCCCGTCCAGTGGACACAGGGATATGTGACTTGACCTCGAGGTACCACCCAGGTCTGTCACACGTGCCAGTGTTTCAGGCTTCGAGCCTCGGGGTGACCGTCGATCCAGCAAAGGGCAGTCAGGATCATCTGGAGTGAACGAGGTATTTGGGGGTCTTGGGAAATGGTGGCAAGACCCCTGATGCTGCTCCTGACAGTCATGGTTCGAGTGTCTCCTGTTGGGATGTGAGGGAAGTGCTGGGAACCCTTTCCCGACAGAGCAGGAATGGGACCCTCCTCTGGAGCTCAGCAGGGATACTGGGGCTCCTTTACATTCATGGTGGGACCCTCGGTGTTCCCCTCGAGTGAGGACGGGCAGCGCGAGAAACTTCTTGGTTCACAGCAAGAAGGTGAAGGACACTCTGGAGGTCCAAGAGAGAAGAGGTTCTTTCTCCCGAGATGCCACAGCAGACGACGTCCTCACCCCGCTTGCAGGGGAGAATCTTTTGGTTTTTCTCAAGTTGTGGCGGGGTCCTCTGGAGTTACAATGGGGAACCCAGGAACTCGCCCCTGTGCACTCAGGATTGGACAGTCACCGTGCCAGTTGCCAGGCGCCTCTGGGGATTCTTCCCTAATCGTCTCCGTGCTTAGTCTTCGACTTTTGCTGAGGCCGGAGCCTGAGATTTCCTCGACCGTCCTGACCTAGGTCTTGGTGTACCCCTGACGGCCCCACAGAGGAGGCAGGCCTCGTCTCGCCTGTACACGTGCTCGGCTACTTGCCTGACCAGCTGCAGCAGCAGTGTCAGGCTACGTGTCGAGCGGACACAGGGATCTGTGGTTTGCCCTCGAGGCCCAAAGTGCTGTCACACGTGCAGGTGTTTCTGTCGTGGAGCCTTGGCGTGACAGTCAAGGCAGTGCAGGGCAGACAGGTTCATCTGCAGTGGACAAGGCATTTGAAGGTCTTGGAGAATGGTCGCTGAACCCCAGATGCTCCTCCCGACTTTGCTACTGCCAGCACCTCCTTTTGGGATGGGACGGAATTTCCAGGACACATTAGACTAAGGAGCAGGACAAGGGACTAGCATCTAGAGCTTAGCAGGGGCAAACTGGGCTCCTCTTGAGTCGCAGCGGGTCCATTGGTGTTCCTCTTGGGTGCGACTCTTGTGGCCGGGAACTCCTTGTGTCACAGCCCGGGACTGAAGGAGTCCTTCGAGGTCCAAGAGGGAAGGGGTGATTTCCTACGAGAAGCCGGATGGGATAAGGGCTTCACCCCACTGTAAGGGAGATGCTTCTGGTGTTTCTCGAGTTGCGACAGGGTTTCTCGAGTTACAACAGGGAGCCCAGGGAAGCGCCCCGGTGGCATCAGGAGAGTACAGTCTCTGTGCCAGATGCCAGTCACGTCTGGTGATTCCTTTCCAATCGTCTCTGGGTGCCCTGTCCTCGACTTGTGCTGAGGCCAGTGCCTGAGCTTCCCTCGACCGTCCTGACCTAGGTCTTGGGGTTCCCCTGAGGCTCCCACAGAGGAGACAGGCTTCGTCTCACCTGGACACGTGCACGGCTGCTTGCCTGACCAGCTGCAGCAGCAGTGTCAGCCTCCATGTTGAGCGGACATAGGGATCTGTGGCTTTCTCTCGAGGTCTAAAGTGCTGTCACACATGCCAGTGTGTCGTGCGTCAAGCCTCAGGGTGACAGTCAAGGCAGTGCGGGGCTGTCAAGTTCATCTGCAGTGGACAAGGCATTTGGGGGTCTTGGGGATTGGTGGCCGAACCCCTGATGATCCACCCGACATTCCTGTTAGGAGCACCTTCACTTGGTATTCGAGCGAATCTCCAGGGAACTTTTCCCTAAGGGTCAGGAAAAGGGACGATCATCTGGAGCTTAGCGGGGGCTAACAGGTCTCTGTTGAGTCGCAGCGGATCCCTTGTTGTTTCTCTTGAGTTGAGATGGGTACCGCGGGGAAATTCCTGGGTCAAAGCAAGGTGGGGGAAAGAGCCCTTGGAGGTCCAAGGGGGAAGGAGTAATTTCCCCAGAGTTTCCGCAGTGGATAAGGGCCTCACCCTGCTTGCAAGGGAGAAGCTTCTGGTGTATCTCGAGTTGCGGCGGGGTTTCTCAAGTTACGACGGGGAGCGCATGGACCCGCCCCTCTGGCCTCAGAAGAGGCCAGTCTTCTTGCCAGTTGCCATGCTCCTTTGGGGATTCCTCCCCAGTCATCGCCGAGTCCTCTGTCCTCATCTGGTGCTGAAGCTGGTACCTGAGCTTTCCTCGCCCATGCTGACATAAATCTTGGGGTTCCCATGGAGCACCCACAGGAAAGTCAGGCCTGGACTTGCCTGGAGACATACACTTGCGCTTTACTCTGCTGCTGCAGCAGCTGTGAAAGGCTCCCCGTCGAGTGGACACAGGGCTCTGTGACTTGACTTCGAGGTACCACCCAGGTCTGTCACACGTGACAGTGTGTCAGGCTTCGAGCCTCGGGGTGACAGTCGAACTAGTGGAGGGCATTAAGGTTCATCTGGAGTGAACGATGTATTTTGGGGTCTTGGGGAATTGTGGCAAGCCCCAGGACACTTTATACTAAGGAGCAGGAAAAGGGACTATCATCTAGAGCTTAGCAGGATAAAACTGGCTCCTCTTGAGTCGCCGCAGGTCCACTGGAGTTCCTCTTGGGTGCAACGGTTGTGGCCGGGAAATCCTTTTGTTACAGCAAGGGAGTGAAGGAGCCTTTCGAGGTCCAAGAGGGAAATGGTGATTTCCCACGAGACGCCCGATCGGATAAGGGTGTTACCCCGCTTGCAAGGGAGAAGCTTCTGGTGTTTCTCGAGTTGTGGCGGGGTTTCTTGAGTTACAACGGGGAGCCCAGGGACACAACCCTGTGGCCTCAGGAGAGGACAGTCTCTGTGCTAGTTGCCAGGCACCTCTGGGGATTCCTCCCCAATCGTATCTGGGTGCCCTGTCCTTGAGTTGTGCTGAGGTCAGTGCCTGAGCTTCCCTCGAAAGTCCTGACCTAGGTCTTGGGGATTCCCCTGAGGCTCCCGCAAAGGAGACAGGCTTGGTCTCACCTGGACAGGTGCCCGGCTACTTGCCTGACCAGCTGCAGCAGCAGGAGAGGCCAGTCTTCTTGCCAGTTGCCATGTGCCTTTGTGGATTCCTCCCCAGTCATCGCCGAGTCCTCAGTCCTCGTCTGGTGGTGAAGCTGTTACATGAGCTTACCTCACCCATGCTGACATAAATCTTGGGGTTCCCATGGAGCCCCCACAGGAAAGTCAGGCTTTGTCTTGCTTGGAGACGTACACTTGCACTTGCCCCTGCAGCTGCAGCAGCTGTGAAAGGCTCCCAGTCGAGTGGACACAGGGATCTGTGCCTTGACCTCGAGGTACCACCCAGGTGGGTCACACGTGCCAGTGTGTCAGGCTTCGAGCCTCGGGGTGACAGTCGACCTAGTGCAGGGAAGTCAGGTTCATCTGGAGTGAACGAGGTATTCGGGGATATTGGGGAATGGTGGCAAGACCCCTGACGCTGCTCTCGACAGTCCTGGTTCGAATGTCTCCTGTTGGGATGTGAGGGAAGTGCTGGGAACCCTTTCCCGACAGAGCAGGAAAGGGACCCGCATTTGGAGCTCAGCAGGGATACTGGGGCTCCTTTACATTCATGGCGGGATCCTCGGTGTTCCCCTCGCGTGAGTACGGGCGGCGCGAGAATCTTCTTGGGTCACAGCAAGAATGTGAACGACACTTTGGAGGTCCAAGAGAGAAGAGGTTCTTTCCCCCGAGATGCCCCAGCAGACAAGGTCCTCACCCCGCTTGCAGGGGAGAATCTTTTGGTTTTTCTCAAGTCTTGGCGGGGTCCTCTGGAGTTACAAAGGGGAACCCAGGGACTCGCCCGTGTGCACTCAGGATAGGATAGTCTCCATGCGAGTTGCCAGGCACCTCTGTGGATTCTTCCCTAATCGTCTCGGTGCTCAGTCCTCGACTTTTGCTGAGGCCCGAACCTGAGCTTTCCTCGATCGTCCTGACCTAGGTCTTGGTGTAACTCTGAGGGCTCCACAGAGGAGAGAGGCCTCGTCTCGCCTGTACACGTGCTCAGCTACTTGCCTGACCAGCTGCAGCAGCAGTGTCAGGCTACGTGTCGAGCGGACACAGGGATCTGTGGTTTGCCCTCGAGGCCCAAAGTGCTATCACACGTGCAGGTGTTTCGGGCGTCGAGCCTCGGGGTTACAGTCAAGGCAGTGCAGGGCAGACAGGTTCATCTGCAGTGGGCAAGGCATTTGGGGGTCTTGTAGAATGGCGGCCGGAACCCAGATGCTCCTCCCGACTTTCCTACTGCGAGTACCTCCATTTGGGATGCGACGGAAGCCCCAGGACACCTTAGACTAAGGAGCAGGAAAAGGGACTATCATCTAGAGCATAGCAGGATAAAACTGGGCTCCTCTTGACTCGCAGCGGGTCCACTGGGGTTCCTCCTGGGTGTGACGGTTGTGGCCAGGAACTCCTTGTGTCACAGCAAGGGAGTTAAGGAGCCCTTCGAGGTCCAAGAGGGAAGGGGTGATTTCCCCAGAGATGCTGCAGGGGATAAGGACCTCACCCCGCTTGCAAGGGAGAAGCTTCTGGTATTTCTCGAGTTGTGGCGGGGTTTCACGAGTTACGACGGGTAGCCCAGGGACCCGCCTCTGTGGCCTCAGGAGAGGCCAGTCTCCTTGCCAGTTGCCATGACCCTTTGTGGATTCCTCCCCTGTCATCGCCGAGTCCTCAGTCCTCGTCTAGTGCTGAGGGTGTTACCTGATCTTACCTCGCCCATGCTGACATAAATCTTGGGGTTCCCATGGAGCCCCCACAGGAAAGTCATGCCTGGTCTTTCCAGGAGACATACACTTGCGCTTGCCTCTGCAGCTGTAGCAGCTGTGAAAGGCTCCCCGTCCAGTGGACACAGGGATATGTGACTTGACCTCGAGGTACCACCCAGGTCTGTCACACGTGCCAGTGTGTCAGGCTTCGAGCCTCGGGGTGACAGTCGACCCAGTGCAGGGCAGTCAGGTTCATCTGGAGTGAACGAGGTATTTGGGGGTCTTGGGAAATGGTGGCAAGACCCCTGATGCTGCTCCGGACAGTCCTGGTTTGAGTGTCTCCTGTTGGGATGTGAGGGAAGTGCTGGGAACCCTTTCCCGACAGAGCAGGAAAGGGACCCGCATTTGGAGCTCAGCAGGGATACTAGGGCTCCTTTACATTCATGGCCGGACCCTCGGTGTTCCCCTCGAGTGAGGACGGGCGGCGTGAGAATCTTCTTGTGTCACAGCAAGAAGGTGAACGACACTTTGTAGGTCCAAGAAAGAAGAGGTTCCTTCCCCTGAGACGCCACAGAAGATGAGGTCCTCACCCCGCTTGCAGGGGAGAATCTTTTGGTTTTTCTCAAGTTGTGGCGGGGTCCTCTCGAGTTACAACGGGGAGCCCAGGGACGCACCCCTGTGACCTCAGTAGAGGACAGTCTCCATGCCAGTTGCCAGTCACCTCTGGCGATTCCTCTCCAATCGTCTCTGGGTGCCCTGTCTTCTACTTATGCTGACGCCAGTGCCTGAGCTTCACTCGACCATCCTGACCTAGGTCTTGGGGGTTCCCCTGAGGCTCTGACAGAGGAGACAGGCTTCGTCTCACCTTGACACGTGCACGGCTACTTGCCTGACCAGCTGCAGCAGCAGGGTCAGGCTCAATGTCGCGGGGACTGAGGGATCTGTGGCTTTCTCTCGAGGTCCAAAGTGCTGTCACACATGCCATTGTGTCTGGCGTTCAGCATCGGGATGACAGTCAAGGCAGTGCCAGGCTGTCAAGTTCATCTGCAGTGGACAAGGCATTTGGGGGTCTTTTTATATGGTGGTCGAACCCCTGATGCTCCTCCCGACTTTCCTGTTGTGAGCACCTCCTCTTGGTATCCGAGCGAAGCTTCACGGAACATGTCCCTATGGGGCAGAGAAAGGGACGATCATCTGGAGCTTTGGAGGGGCAAACAGGGCTCTGTTGAGTCGCAGCCGATTCCTTGTTGTTCCTCTCGAGTGGAGACGGGTAGGGCGGGGAAATTCCTGTGTCTCAGCAAGGGGGTGAAAGAGCCCTTCGAGGTCCAAGAGGGAAGGAGTGATTTCTCCAGAGATGCCACAGTGGTTAAGGGCCTGATCCCGCTTGCAAGGGAGAATCTTCTGGTATTTCTCGAGTTGCGATGGGGTTTCTCGAGTTATGACGGGGAGCCAATCAATCCGCCCCTGTGGCCTCAGGGGAGACCAGTCTTCTTGCCAGTTGCCATTGCCTTTGAGGATTCCTCCCCAGTCATCGCCGAGTCCTCAGTCCTCGTCTGGTGCTGAAGCTCCTACCTGAGCTTTCGTCGCCCATGCTGACATAAATCTTGGGGCTCCCATGGAGCCCCAACAGGAAAGTCAGGCCTCGTCTTGCCTGGGGACGTACACTTGCGATTGCCTCTCGAGTTACAACGGGGAACCCAGGGACTTGCCTCTGTGCACTCAGGATTGGACAGTCTCCGTGCCAGTTGCCAGGCTCCTCTGGGGATTCTTCCCTAATCGTCTCGGTGCTCAGTCCTCGCCCTTTGCTGAGGCCAGAGCCTGAGCTTTCCTCGACTGTCCTGACCTAGGTCTTGGTGTACCCTTTAGGGCCCCACAGAGGAGGCAGACCTTGTCTCGCCTGGACACGTGCACGGCTACTTGCCTGACCAGCAGCAGCAGCAGTGTCAGGCTCCATGTCGAGTGGACACAGGGGTCTGTGGCTTGTCCTTGAGGCCCAAAGTGCTGTCACATGTCAGGTGTTTTGGGCATGGATCCTCGGGGTGACAGTCAAGGCAGTGCGGGGCTGTCAAGTTCACCTACAGTGGACAAAGCATTTGGGGGTCTTGGAGAATGGTGTCCGAACCCCAGATGCTCCTCCCGACTTTCCTACTGTTAGCACCTCCTATTGGGATGCGAGGGAACCCCTAGAAACCTTTCCCTAAGGAGCAGGAAATGGGACCATCATCTGTAGCTTAGACGTGTCAAACGGGGCTCCTATTGAGTCACAGCGGGTCCCTTGGGGTTCCTCTCGAGCTGAGACGGGTGTGGCGGGGAATTTCTTGGGTCACAACAAGGGGGTGAAAAAGCCCTTGGACAACCAAGAGGGAAACTGTGGTTTCCCCCGAGACACCGCAGCGGATAAGGGCCTCAACCCGCTTGCAGGGAGAATCATTTGATTTTTCTCTTGTTGTGGTGGTGTCCTCTCGAGTTAAGAAGGGGAGGCCAGGGACTCGCACCTGTGGCCTCAGGAGAGGCCAGTCTCTGTGCCAGTTGCCAGGCGCCTCTGTGCATTCCTCCCCAATCGTCTCAGAGTGCTCAGTCCTCCAACTGTACTGAGGTAGGAGCCTGAGCTTTCTCCTGAGACGCCTCAGCAGATAAAGGCCTCACCCTGCTTGCAAGGGATAAACTTCTGGTTTTTCTCGATTTGCGACGGGGTTTCTCATGTTACGATGGGGAGAGCATGGACCCACCCTTGTGCTTCAGTAGTGGGCAGTCTCTGTGCCAGTTGCCATACGCCTTTGGGGATTCCTCCCCAGTCATCGCCAGGTCCTCAGTCCCCGTCTGGTGCTGAAGTCGGTACCGGAGCTTCCTCGCTCATGCTGACATAAATCTTGGGGTACCCATGGAGCCCCCACAGGGGAGTCAGGCCTCGTCTCGCCTGGAGACGTCCACTTCCGCTTGCCTCTGCAGTTGCAGCAGCAGTGTAAGGCTCCCTGTCGAGTGGACACTGGGATCTGTTACTTGAGCTCGAAGTACTACGCAGGGCTGTCAAACGTGCCAGTGTGTCAGGATTGGAACCTCGGGGTGACAGTCGACGAAATGCAGGGCAGTCAGGTTCATCTGGAGTGAACGAGGGATTTGGGGGTCTTGGGGAATGGTGGCAAGACCCCTGATGCTCCTCCCGGCTGTCCTGGTGCCACTGTCTCCTGTTGGGATGTGAGGGGAGCGCTGGGAACCCTTTCCTGACAGAGCAGGAAATGGACCCTCATCTGGAGCTCAGCAGGGGACAATGGGGCTCCTTTTCATTCTTGGCGGGTCCCTCAGTGTTCCTCTCGAGTGTGGACGGGTGGGGAAGGGAACTTCTTGGGTCACAGCAAGAATGTGAATGACCTTTTGAGGTCCAAGAGAGAAGGGGTGATTTCCCCCGAGACGCCAGAACGGACAAGGTCCTCAACTCGCTTGCAGGGAGAATCAATTGGTTTTTCTCAAGTTGTGGCGGTGTTCTCTCGAGTTACAAAGGGGAGGCCAGGGACTCGCCCCTGTGGCCTCAGGAGAATCCAGTCTCTGTGCCAGTTGCCAGGCGCCTCTGTGGATTCCTCCCCAATCGTCTCAAAGTGCTCAGCCCTCGAATTGTGCCTGAGCTTTCCTCGATCGTCCTGACCTAGGTCTTGGTGTTTCCACGGAGCCCCCACAGGGGAGTCAGGCCTCATCTCGCCTGGAGACGTGCACTGCCGCTTGCCTTCGCAGCTGCAACAACAGTGTAAGGCTCCCCATCAAGATGACACAGGGATCTGTGACTTGAACTCGTGTCACTAACCAGGAATGTCACATGTGCCAGGGTGTCAGGATTGGAGCCTCGGGGTGACAGCCCACGCAGTGCAGGGCAGTCAGGTTCATCTGGAGTCAATGAGGTATTTGGGGGTTTGGGGAATGGTGGCAATACCCCTGGTGCTCCTCTCAACTGTACTGGTACCAGTGTTTCCTGTTGGGATGTGAGGGGAGCGCTGGTAACCCATTCCAGACAGAGCAGGAAAGGAACCCTCATCTGGAGCTCAACTGGTATAACGGGGCTCCTTTTGCTTCTTGGCATGACCCTCTGTGTTCCTCTCAAGGGGTGACGGGTGGGGTGGGGAAATTCTTGGGTCACAGCAAGCAGGCGAACGATCGTTTAGAGGTCGAAGAGAGAAGGTGTGATTTCCCCTGAGACACCAGAGTGGACAAGGTCCTCACCCCTCTTGCAGGGCAGAATCTTTGGTTTTTCTCAAGTTGTGGTGGGGTCCACTCGAGTTACAATGTGGATCCCAGGCTCTTGCCCCTGTGGCCTCAGGAGAGGACAGTCTCCTTCCCAGTTGGAAGGCGCCTCTGGGGATTCCTCCCCAATTGTCTCAGGATGCTCAGTCCTCGACTTGTTGTGAGGATGGAGCCTGAGCTTTCCTCGACCATCCTGACCTAGGCCTTGGGGTACCCTTGTGGCCCCACAGAGTAGACAGGCCTCGTCTCGCCTGGACACGTGCATGGCTACTTGCCTGGCCAGCTGCAGCAGCAGTGGAAGGCTCCATGTCGAGCGGACACAGGGATCTGTGGCTTGCCCTTGAGGCCCAAAGTGCTGTTACACGTGCCAGTGTGTCAGGCGTCGAGCCTCGGGGTGACAGCCAAGGCAGTGCAGGGCAGACAGGTTCATCTTCAGTGAACAAGGTATTTGGGGGTCTTGGAGAATGGTGGTCGAACTCCAGATGCTCCTCCCGACTTTCCTAGTGCGATCACCTCATTGTGGGATGCGAGGGAAACCCCAGGAAACCTTAAACTAAGGAGCAGGAAATGGGACCATCATCTGGAGCTTAGCAGAGGCAAACGGGGCTCCTCTTGAGTTGCAGCCATTCCCTTGGGGTTCCTCTCGAGTTGAGACGGTAGGGGAGGGGAACTCCTTGTGTCACAGCAAGGGGATGTAGGAGCCCTTCGAGGTCCAAGAGGGAAGGGTTGATTTCCCCCGAGACGACGCAGCAGATAAGGGCCTCAACACGCTTTCAAAGGAGAAGCTTCTGGTTTTACTCGAGTTGCAATGGGGTTCTCGAGTTATGACAGGGAGCCCATGGAGCCGCCCCTGTGGCCTCAGGAGAGGCCAGTCTCCGTTCCAGTTGGCAGGCTCCTCTGGGGATTCCTCCCCAATCGTCTCAGGGTGCTCAGTTCTGGACTTGTGCTGGGGCCGGTGCCTGAGCTTTCCTCGACCTTCCTGACCTAGGTCTTGGGGTAGCCTGAGGGCCCCACAGAGGAGAGAAGCCTCGTCTTGCCTGGACACTTACACGGCTACTTGCCTGACCAGCTGCGGCTGCAGTGACAGGCTCCATGTTGAGCGGAAACAGAGATCTGTGGCTTACCCTCGAGGTAGTACCCAGGGCTGTCACACGTGCCACTGGGTCAGGAATCGAGCCTCTGGGTGACAGTCAAGGCAGTACAGGGCTGTCAGGTCCATCTGACGTGGACTAGGCATTTGTTAGTCTTGGTGAATGGTGTCCCAACCCCTGATGCTCCTCCCGAATTTCATGGTGCGAGCACCTTGTATTGGGATGAGAAGGGAGCCATGGGAAACCTTTCCTTAGGGAGCAGAGAAAGGGACCATCATCTGGAGCTTAGCAGTGGCAAATGGGGCTCCTCTTGAGTCGCAGCAGATCCCTTGGGGTTCCTGTCGTGTTGAGACGGGTGGGGTGGGGAACTTCTTGGGTCACAGCAAAGGGGTGAAAAAGCCCTTCGAGGTCCAAGAGGGAAGGGGTGATTTCCCCCGAGATGCTACAGTGGATAAGAGCCTCACCCCACTTGCAAGGGAGAAGCTTATGGTACTTCTCGAGTTTTGGCTGGGTTTCTCGAGTTATGACGGGGAGCACATGGACCAGCCCCTGTGGCATCAAGAGAGGCCAGTCTCCGTGCCAGTTGCAATGTGCCTTTGGGATTCCTCCCCAGTCCTGCCGGGTCCTCAGTCCTCGTCTGGTGCTGAAGCCAGTACCGGAGCTTCCTCGCTCATGCTTACATAAATCTTGGGGTTCCCATGGAGCCCGCACAGGGGAGTCAGGCCTCGTCTCACCTGGAGATGTACACTGCCGCTTGTCTCCGCAGGTGCAGCAGCAGTGTAAGGATCCCCGTCGAGTTGACACTGGGATCTGAGACTTGACCTAAAGGTACTACAGAAGGCTGTCAAACGTTCCAGTGTGTCAGGCTTGGAGCCTCGGGGTGACAGTCGACGCAGTGCAGGGCAGTCAGGTTCATCTGGAGTGAACAAGGTATTGGGGTCTTGGGGAATGGTTGCAAGACCCCTGATCCTCATCCCGACTGTCCTGGTGCGAGTGTCTCCTGTTGGAATGGGAGGGGAGCGCTGGGAACCCTTTCCCGAGAGAGCATGAAAGGAACCCTCATCTGGAGCTCAGCAGGGTATAATGGACCTCATTTTCATTCTTGGCGGGACTCACGGTGTTCCACTCGAGTGGGGAAGGGTGCTGCAGGAAACTTCTTGGGTCACAGCAAGAAGGTGAACGACCCTTTTGAGGTCTAGTAGATAAGGTGTGATTTCCCCCGAGAAGCCACAGCAGACATTGTCCTCACCCCACTTGCAAGGGAGAATTTTTTGGTTTTTCTCAAGTTGTGGCGGGGTACTCTCGAGTTACGATGGGGACATCAGGTTCTCGCCCCTGTGGCCTCAGGAGAGATCAGTCTCCATGCCAGTTGAAAGGCGCTTCTGGGGATCCTC
The DNA here is from genome assembly GCA_006408755.1 of Eudorcas thomsonii. NCBI lineage: Eukaryota > Metazoa > Chordata > Mammalia > Artiodactyla > Bovidae > Eudorcas > Eudorcas thomsonii. Next base: position 131,472 of record SJYE01000866.1, on the reverse strand, counting down.
CCCAATCGTTTTAGGGTGCTCAGTCCCCGACTTGTGCTGAGGCCGGAGCCTGAGCTTCCCTCGACCGTCCTGACCTAGGTCTTGGGTTACCACTGCATTCCCTGAAGAGAAATTAGGCCTCGTCTTGCCTGGACATGTGCATGGCTACTTGCCTGACCAGCTGCAGCAGCAGTGGCAGGCTCCATGCTGAGCAGACACAGGGATCTATGGCTTGCCCTCGAGGACCAGTGTGCTGTCACACGTGCCAGTGTGTTGGGCATCGAGCCTCGGGTGAGAGTCCAGGCAGTGCAGGGCAGTCAGGTTCTTCTGCAGTGGACAAGGCATTTGGGGGTCTTGGGGAATGGTGGCCCAAACCCTGATGCTCCTTCCGACATCCTGGTGTGAGCACCTCCTTTTGAGATGCGAGGGAAGCCCCAGGTAACATTTACCTAAGGAGAAGGAAAAGGGACCATCATCTGGACCTTAGCAGGGGAAAACGGGGCTCCTCTTGAGTCGCAGCGGGTCTCTGTGTTTTCGTCTCTCCTTGAGACGGAAGGGGCGGGGAGTGCCTTGTGTCACAGCAAGGGGGTGAAGGAGCCCTTCGAGGCCCAAGAGGGAAGGGGAGATTTCACCCGAGACGCCGCACAGATAAGGGCCTTACCTTGCTTGCAAGGGAGAAGCTTCTGGTTTTTCTCGAGTTGCAACGGGGCTCTCGAGTTACAACGGGGAGGCCATGGAGCCGCCCTGTGGCCTCAGGAGATTCCAGTCTCCGTGCCAGTTGCAAGGCGCCACTGGGGATTCCTCCCCAATCGTATTCAGGGAGCTCAGACCTCAACTTGTGCTGAGGCCGGAGCCTGAGCTTTCCTCGACCGTCCTGACCTAGGTCTTTGGGTACCCCTGAGGCCCCCACAGAGGAGACAGTCCTCGCCTGGACACGTGCACAGCTACTTGCTGACCATCTGTAACAGCAGAGACAGGCTCCATGTCGAGCAGACACAGGGATCTGTGGCTTGCCCTCGAGGTCCAATGTACTGTCACCTGTGCCAGTGTGTCAGGCGTCGAACCTCGGGGAAACAGTCAAGGCAGTGCAGGGCAGTCAGGTTCATCTGCAGTGGACAAGGCATCTGGGGTCTTGGGGAATGGTGGCCCAACTCCTCATGCTCCTCCCGACTGTCCTGGTGCGAGCACCTCCTCTTGAGGTGCGAGGGAAGCCCCAGGAAAACTTTCCCTAAGGAGCAGGAAAAGGGACAATCATCTGGAGCTTAGCAGGGGCAAACCAGGCTCTGTTGAGTTGCAGTGGATCCCTTGGGGTTCCTCTAGAGTTGAGACGGTGGGGCGGGGATCTTCCTTCGTCACAGCAAGGGTGTGAAGGAGCCATTCGAGGTCCAAGAGGGAAGGGTGATTTCCACCAAGACGCCGCAGCAGATAAGGGCCTCAGGCCGCATGCAAGGAAGAATTTTCAGGTTTTTCTCAAGTTCCGACGGGGTTTCTCGAGTTAAGACGGGGAGCCCATTTAGCTGCCCCTGTGTCCTCAGGAGAGGCCTTTCTCCGTGCCAGTTGCCATGTGCCTTTGGGGATTCCTCCCCAGTCATCTCTGGGTCCTCAGTCCTCGTCTGGTGCTGAAGCTGGTATATGAGCTTTCCTCGCCCATGCTGACATACATCTAGGGGTTCCCATGGAGTCCCCACAGGGGAGTCAGGCCTCGTCTCTCCTGGAGACCTACACTACTGCTTGCCTCTGCAGCTGTAGAAGCAGTGTAAGACTCCCCGTCGAGTGGACACAGGGATCTGTGACTTTACCACGAGGTATTTCCCAGGGCTGTCAAACGTGCCCATATGTCAGGCTTCGAGCCACGGTGTGAAAGTCGACGCAGTGCAGGGCAGTCAGATTCATCTGGATTGAACGAGGTATTTGGGGGTCTTGCGGTATGGTGGCAAGAACACTGATGCTCCTCCCGACTGTCCTGGTGCCAGTGTCTCCTGTTGGGATGTGAGGGAAGCGCTGGGAACCCTTTCCAGACAGAGCAGGAAATGGAAACTCATCTGGAACTCAGCATGGGAAAACGGGGCTCCTTGTCATTCCTGGCCGGACCCTCAGTTTTCCCCTCGCGTGGGGAAGAATGGGGTGGGGAACTTCTTGGGTCACAGCAAGAACGTGAACGACCCTTTCGACGTCCAAGAGAGAAGGGGTGACGTCCCCCGGGATGCCACAGCGGACAAGGTCCTCACCCCGCTTGCAGGGGAGAATCTTTCGGTTTTACTCAATTTGTGGGGGAGTCTTATCGAGTTACAATGGGGACCCCAGGGATTCGCCCCTGTGGCCTCAAGAGAGGCCAGTCTCTGTGCCAGTAGCAGGCACCTCTCGTGGATTCCTCCCCATTCGTCTCAGGGTGCACAGTCCTCGAATTGTGCTGAGGCCGGAGCCTGAACTTTCCTCAACAGTCCTGACCTAGGTCTTGAGGTATTCCTGAGGCCCCCCCAGAGGAGACAGGCCTGGTCTTGCCTGGACACATGCACGGCTACTTGCCTGACCAGCTGCAGCAGCAGTGTCAGGCTCCATGTCGAGCAGACACAGGGATTGTGGCTTTGACTCGAGGTACTACCCAAGGCTGTCAGATGTGCCAGTGTGTCACACGACGAGTGTCGGGGTGACAGTCAAGGCAGTGCAGGGCAGTCAGATTCATCTGCAGTGGACAAGGCTTTTGGGGGTCTTGGGGAATGGTGGCCCAAACCCTGATGGTCCTCCGGAATTTCCTGGTGCGATAACCTCCTCTTGGGATGCGAGGGAATCCCCAGGAAAACGTTCCCTAAGGACCAGGAAAAGGGAACATCATCTGGAGATTTGCAGGGGCAAACGGGACTCCTCTTAAGTTGCAGCAGGTCCCTTGGGGTTCCTCCCGAGTTGAGAAGGTTAGAGTGGGTAACTTCTTGGGTCACAGCAAGGGAGTGAAGGTATCCTTCCCAGACCAAGAGGGAATTGGTGATTTCCCCCGAGACGCCCCAGCAGATAAGGGCCTCACCCTGCTTGCAAGGGAGAAGCTTCTGGTTTTTTTCCGAGGAGGGGCGTGGTTTCTTGAGTTACAACGGGTAGCCCATGGACGGGCCCCTGTGGCCTCCGGAGAGGCCAGTCTCCGTGCCAGTTGCCATGTGCCTTTGGGGATTCCTCCCCAGTCATCGCCGGGTTCTCAGTCCTTGTCTAGTGCTGAAGCCTGTATATGAGCTTTCCTCGCCCATGCTGACATAAATCTTGGGGTACCGATGGAGCCCCCACAGGGGAGTCAGGCCTCGTCTCGCCTGGAGACGTGCACTGCCGATTGCCTTCAAAGCTGCAAGAGCAGTGTAAGGCTCCCCGTCGAGTGGACACAGGGATCTGTGACTTGAACCCAGGGCTGTCACACGTACCTGTGTGTCAGGCTTCGAGCCTCGGTGTGACAGTCGATGCAGTGCAGGGCAGTCAGGTTCATCTGGAGTGAACGAGGTATTTGGGGGTCTTGGGGAATGGTGGTAAGACCCTGATGATCCTCCTGACTCTCCTGGTTTGAGTGTCTCCAGTTGGGATGTGAGGGGAGCACTGGGAACTCTATCCCGACAGAGCAGGAAAGAGACCTTCATCTGGAGCTCAGCAGGGATTAACGGGGCTCCTTTCCATTCCTTGCGGGACTCGTGGTGTTCCTCTCGAGTGGGGAAGGTTGGGGCAGGCAACTTCTTGGGTCACAGCGAGCAGGTAAACGACCCTTTTGAGGTTCAAGAGAAAAGAGGTGATTTCCCCCTAGACGCCACAGCAGAGAAGGTCCTCACCCCGCTTGTAGGGGAGAATCATTTGGATTTTCTCAAGTTGTTGCAGGGTCCTCATGAGTTAAGACGGGGACCACAGGGACTCGCCCCTGTGGCCTCAGGTGAGGACAGTCTCCGTGCCAGTTGCCAGGCCCCTCTGGGGATTCCTCCCCAATCGTTTCAGTGTGCTCAGTCCTCGACTTGTGCTGAGGCCAGAGCCTGAGCTTTCCTCGACCGTCCTGACCTAGGACTTTCGGTACCCCTGAGGCCCCCACAGAGGAGACCTGCCTCGTCTCGCCTGGACACGTGCACAGCTAATTGCCAGACCAGCTGCAGCAGCATAGTCAGGCTTCATGTCGAGCGGACACAGGGATCTCTGGCTTGACCTCGAGGTCCAATGTGCTATCACACGTGCCAGTGTGTCCGGGGTCAAGCCTCGCCATGACAGTCAAGGTAGAGCAGGGCAGTCAGGTTCATCTGCAGTGGACAAGGCATTTGGGTGTCTTGGGGAATTGTGGCCCAATCCCTGATGCTCTTCCCAACTTTCCTGGTTTGAGCACCTCCTCATCGGATGCGATGGAAGTCCCCAATTACATTTCCCTAAGGAGCATCTGGAGCTGAGCAGGGGCAAACGGGGCTCCTCTTGAGTCGCACCGGGTCCCTTGCGGTTCCTCTCGAGTTGACACGGATGGGGTGGGGAACTTCTTGGATCATAGCAAGGGGGTGAAGGAGCCTTTTGAGGTCAAAGAAGGAAGCGGTGATTTTCCAAGAGACGCTGCAGCAGATAAGGGCCTCACCAGGCTTGCAATGGAGAAACTTCTGGTTTTCCTCGAGTTGCAGTGGGGTACTCGAGTTACGACAGGGAGCCCATGGACACGCCCCTGTGGCCCCAGGAGAGGCCAGTCTCCGTTCCAGTTGGCAGGCGCCTCTGGGGATTCCTCCCCAATCGTCTCAGGGTGCTCAATCCTCGACTTGTGCTGGGGCCGGTGCCTGGGCTTTCCTCGACCGTCCTGTCCTAGGTCTTGGGGTACCCTGAGGGCCCCACAGAGGAGAGGAGCCTCGTGTCGCCTGGACATCTGCATGGCTATTTGCCTGAGCAGCTGCAGCAGCAGTGACAGGCTCCATGTCGAGCAGAAACAGAGATCTGTGGCTTGCACTCGAGGTAGTACCCAGGGCTGTCACACATGCCAGTGGGTTGGGCATCAAACCTCGTGGTGACAGTCAAGGCAATACAGGGAAGTCAGGTCCATCTGAAGTGGACTAAGCATTTGTTGGTCTTGGGGAATGTTATCTCAACCCCTGATGCTCCTCCCGACTTTCATGGTGTGAGCACCTCCTATTGGGATGAGAGGGAAGCCCCAGGAAACCTTTCCCTAAGGAGCAGAAAAAGGGACCCTCATCTGGAGCTCAACAGGGGAAAACAGGGCTCTATTTCATTCTTAGCAGGACCCTCGGTGTTCGTCTCGAGTTCAGACGGGTGGGGAAGGAAACTTCATGGGTCACCGCAAGAAGGTGAATGACTCTTTTGAGGGCCAAGAGAGAAGGGGTGATTTCCGCAGAGACAGCACTGCCGATAAAGTCCTCACCACGCTTGCAGGGGAGAATCTGTTGGCTTTTCTCAAGTTGTGGCGGGGTCCTCTCGAGTTACAATGGAGACACCAGGTACTCGCCCCTGTGTCCTCAGGAGAGGCCAGTCTCCATGCCAGTTCCTAGGCACGTCTGTGGATCCTCCACAATCGTCTCAGGGTGCTCAGTCCTCGACTTGTGTTGACGCCGGAGCCTGAGCTTTCCTCGACAGGCCTGACCTAGGTCTTGGGGTACCACTGAGTCTCTCGAAGACACAATAGGCCTTGTCTCGCCTGAACACTTGCACGGCTACTTGCCTGACCAGCTGCAGCAGCAGTGTCAGGCTCCATGTCTAGCGGACACAGAGACCTGTGGCTAGCTTTCGAGGTCCAAAGGGCTGTCACACGTCCAAGTGTGTCAGGCGTCGAGCCTCAGGGTGACAGTCAAGGCAGTGCAGGGCAGTCAGGTTCATCTGCAGTGGACAAGGCATTTGGGGTTCTTGGGGAATGGTGGCCAAAACCCTGATGCTCCTCCTGGATTTCCTGGTGCCAGAACATCCACTTTGGAATGCCAGGGAAGCTCCAGGAATCCTTTCCTATGGAGTAAAAAAAAAAGGAGCAACATCTGGAGCTTAGCAAGGGCAAACGGGGCTCCTCTTGAGTTGCAGCGGTTTCTTGGGGTTCCTCTCGAGTTGAGACTGGTAGTGTGGGGAACTTCTTGGGTCATAGAAAAGGGGTTAAGGAGCACTAGGAGATCCAAGACGGTAGGGGTGATTTCTCCTGAGACACCACAGTGGATAAGGGCCTCACCCTGCTTGCAAGGGAGAAGCTTCAGGTTTTTCACGAGTTGCGGTGGTGTTTCTCGAGTTACGACAGGGAGCGCATTGACCCGCCCTTGTGGCCTCAGTAGAGCGCAGTCTCCGTGCCAGTTGCCATGCGCTTTTGGGAATTCCTCCCCAGTCATCGTCGGGTCCTCAGTCCTCGTTTGGTGCTGAAGTCAGTACCGGAGCTTTCCCCGCTCATGCTGACATAAATCTTGGGGTTCCCCTGGAGCCCCCACAAGGGAGTCAGGCCTCGTCTCGCCTGGAGACGTGCACTGCCACTTGCCTCCACAGCTGCAGAAGCAGTATAATGCTCCGAGGCGAGTGGACACAGGGGTCTGTGACTTGAGCTCGAGGTACTACCCAGGGCTGTCACACGTGCCACTGTGTCAGGCTTGGAGCCTTGTGGTGACAGTCGATGCAGTGCAGGTCAGTCAGGTTCATCTGGAGTGAACCAAGTATTTGGGGGTCTTGGGGAATGGTGGCAAGACCCCTGATGCTCCTGCCTACTCTCCTGGTGCTAGTGTCTCCTGTTGGGATGTGAGGGGAGCACTGGGATCCCGTTCCCGACAGAGCAGGAAAGGGACCCTCATCTGGAGCTCAGCAGGGAATAACGGGCTCCTTATCATTCTTGGCAGGACCCTCGGTGTTCCTCTCCAGTAGGGACGGTTGGGGCGGGGATCTTCTTGGGTCACAGCAAGAAGGTGAACGACGCTTTTGTTGTCCAAGAGAGAAGGGGTGATTTCCCCAGAGTCAGCACTGTGGATAAGGTCCTCACCCTGCTTGCAGGGGAGAATATTTAGGTTTTTCTCAAGTTGTGACGGGGTCCTATCGAGTTAAGACGGGGACCACAGGGATTCGCCCCTGTGGCCTCAGGTGAGGCCAGTCTCCGTGCCAGTTGCCAGAAGCCTCTGGGGATTCCTCCCCAATCGTCTCAGTGTGCTCAGTCCTCGACTTGTGCTGAGGCCGGAGCCTGAGCTTTCCTCGAACGTCCTGAACCAGGACTTGGGGTACCCCTGAGGCCCCCACAGAGGGGACCCGCCTCATCTCGCCTAGACACATGCTCGGCTTCTTGCCTGACCAACTGCAGCAGCAGTGTCAGGCTCCATGTCTAGCAGACACAAAAATCTGTGGCTAGACTTCGAGTTCCAAAGTGCTGTCACACGTGCCAGAGGGTCGGGTGTCGAGCCTCGGGGAGACAGTCAAGGCAGTGCAGGGCAGTCAGGATCATCTGAAGTGGAAAAGGAATTTGGGTCTTGGGAAATGGTGGCCCAAACCCTGATGCTCCTCCCGACTTTCCTGGTGCGAGCACCTCCTCTTGGGATGGGAGGGAAGCCCCAGGAAAACTTTCCCTAAGGAGCAGGAAAAGGGACAATCATCTGGAGCTTAGCAGGGGCAAACGGGGCTCTGTGAAATTGCCGCGGATCTCTTGGGGTTCCTCTCGAGTTGAGAAGGGTGGGGCGAGGAACTCCTTGTGTCACAGCAAGGATGTGAAGAAGCCCTTCGAGGTCCAAAAGGGAATGGGGTGATTTCCCCCAAGACGTCGCACCAGATAAGGGCCTCACCCTGCTTGCAAGGGAGAAGCTTCTGGTTTTTCTCGAGATGCGGCGGGGTTTCTCGAGTTAGGACGGGGAGCCCATGGACCCGCCCCTGTTACCTCAGGAGAGGTCAGTGTCCGTGCCAGTTGCCATACGCCTTTGGGGATTCTCCCCAGTCATCGCGGGGTCCTCAGTCCTCGTCTGGTGCTGAAACCATTACCTCAGCTTTCCTCGCCCATGCTGACATAAATCTTGGGGTTCCCATGGTGCTCCCACAGGAAAGTCAGGCCTTGCCTCGCCTGGAGACGTGCACTGCCAATTGCCTCCGCAGATGCAGCAGCAGTGTAAGGCTCCCAGTTGAGTGGACACAGGGTTCTGTGACTTGAACTCGATGTATTACCCAGGTCTGTCACACGTGCCAGTGTGTCAGGCTTATAGCCTCGAGGTGACAGTCAACAGAGTGCAGGGCAATCAGGTTCATCTTTGAGTGAACAAAGTATTTGGGGGTCTTGGGGAATGGTGGCAAGACCCCTGATTCTCCTTTCGACTGTCCTGGTGCGAGTATCTCCTGTTGGTATGTGATGGGAGCACAGAGAACCCTTTCCCCACCGAGCAGGAAAGGGACCCTCATCTGGAGCTCAGAAGGGGATAACGAGGCTCCTTTTCATTCTTCGCCAGACACTCGGTGTTCCTCTCCAGTTGGGACGGGTTGTGCGGGGAACTTCTTGGGTCACAGCAAGAAGGTGAACGACTTTTTTCTGCTTTAAGAGTGAATGGGTGATTTCCCCCAAGACACCACAGCGGACAAGGTCCTCACCCCGCTTGCAGGGGAGAATCTTTTAGTTTTTCTCAAGTTGTGGCGGGGTCCTTTCGAGTTCCGACAGGGACCCCAGGGACTCGCCCCTGGGGATTCAGGAGAGTCCAGTCTCTGTTCCAGTTGCCAGGCGTCTCTGGGGATTCCTCCCCAATCGTCTCGGTGCTCAGTCTTCGAATTTTCCTGAGGCCTCAACGTGAGCTTTCCTCGACCATCCTGACCTAGGTCCTGGGGTTCCCCTGAGGTCCAAACAGAGGAGACAGGCCTCGTCTCACCTGGACACGTGCATGGCTACTTGCCTGACTAGTTGCAGCAGCAGTGTCAGGTTCCATGTCGAGCAGACAGAGGGATCTGTGTCTTGCCCTCGAGGTCCAAAGTGCTGTAACACGTGCCAGTGTGTCGGGCGTTGAGCCTCGAGGTGTCAGTCAAGAAAGTACAGGGCAAGGAAGTTCATCTGCAGTGGACAAGGCATTTGGGTGTCTTGGGGAATGGTGGCCCAACCCCTGATTCTCCTCCCGACTTTCCTGTTTAGAACACCTCCTCTTGGGATGCGAGGGAAGCCCCAGGGATCTTTTCATAAGGGGCAGGAAAGGGACAATTATCTGGAGCTTAGCAGGGGCAAACGGGGTTCTGTTGAGTCGCAGCAGATCCCTTGAGGTTCCTCTCGATATGAGACGGGTGGGGCGGGGAAGTTCTGGGGTCACAGCAAGGGCTTGACGGAGCTCTTCGAGGTCCAAGAGGGAAGGAGTGATTTCCCCAGAGACGCCGCAGTGGATAAGGCGCTCAATCCGCTTGCAAGGGAGAGGCTTCTGGTTTTTCTCGAGTTGTTCTGGAGTTTCTCGAGTTACGATGGGGAGCCCATGGACCCGCCCCTGTGGCCTCAGGAGAGGCCAGTCTCTGTGCCAGTTGCCATGCGCCTTTGGGGATTCCTCCCCAGTCATCGCCGGGTCCTCCATCCTGGTCTGGTGCTGAAGCCGGTACCTGAGGTTTCTTCACCCATGCTGACATAAATCTTCGGGTTCCCATGGAGCCCCCACAGGAAGGTCAGGCCTCGTTTCTCCTGGAGACGTACACTTGCGCTTGCCTCTGAAGATGCAACAGCCGTGTATGTCTCCTCATCGAGTGGACACATGGATCTGTGACTTGACCTCGAGTTACTACCCAGGGCTGTCACATGTGCCAGTGTGTCAGGATTGGAGCCTCGGGGTGACATTCGACCAAGTGCAGGGCATTCAGGTTCATCTGAAATGAACAAGGTATTTGGGTTTCCTGGGGAATGGTGGCAAGACCCCTGATTCTCCTCCAGACTGTCCTGGTGTGAGTGTCCCTTCTTGGTATGTGACGGGAACACTGGGAACCCTTTCCCAACAGAGCAGGAAAGGGACCCTCATCTCGAGCTCAGCAGGGGATTACGGGGCTCCTTTTCATTCTTGGCGGGACACTCGGTGTTCCTCTCCAGTGGGGACCGGTTGGGTGGGGAACATCTTGGGTCAGAGCAAGAAGGTGAACTACACTTTTGTGCTTTAAGAGAGAAGGGTTGATTTCCCCCAAGACGCTAGAGCGGACAAGGTCCTCACCTTGCTTGCAGGTAAGAATATTTTGGTTTTTCTCAAATTGTAATGGGGTCCTCTTGAGTTATGACGGGGACCCCAGGGACAAGCCCCTGATGCTCAGGAGAGGCCAGTCTCCATGCCAAATGTCAGTCTCCACTGGGAATTCCTCACCAATGGTCTCGGTACTCAGTCCTCGAATTGTGCTGAGGCCGGAGCCTGAGCTTTCCTCCACCGTCCTGATGTAGGTCTTGGGGTACCCCTGAGGCCCTCACAGAGGAGACAGGCCTCGTCTCGCCTGGACATGTGCACGGCTACTTGCCTGACCAGGTGCAAGAGCAGAGTCAGGCTCCATGTCGAGCAGACACAGGGATCTGTGGCTTGCCCTCAACCTCCAAAGTGCGGTCACACGTGCCAGTGTGTGGGGCGTCGTGCCTAGGGGTGACAGTCAAGGCAGTGCATGGCAGTGAGGTTCATCTGAAGTGGACAAGGCATTTGGGGTTCTCGGGGATTGGTGGCCAAAACCCTGATGCTCCTCCCGACTTTCCTGGTGAGATCACCTCCTCGTGAGATGCGAGGGACGCCCCAGGAAACCTTTCCCTAAGGAGCAGGTAAAGGGACCATCATCTCGAGCTGAGCAGTGGCAAACGGGGCTCCAGTTGAGTCGCAGCAGGTCCCAAGGGGTTCCTCTCGAGTTGAGACAGGTGGGGTGGGGAACTTCTTGGGTCTCAGCAAGGTGCTGAAGGAGCCCTTCGAGGTCCAAGAGGTTAGGGGTGATTTTCCCAGAGACGTCGCAGTGGATAAGGGCCTCAGCCTGCTTGCAAGGGAGAAGCTTCTGGTTTCTCTCTAGTTGTGGCGGGGTTTCTCGAGATACGACGGGGAGCCCATGGACCCACCCCTGTGGCCTCAGGAGAGGCCAGTCTCCATGCCAGTTGCCATGCGCCTTTGGGGATTCTTCCCCAGTCATCACCGGGTCATCTGGCCTCGTCTGGTGCTGATCTGGTACCTGAGCTTTCCTACCCATGTTGACATAAATTTGGGGTTCCCATGAAGCCCCCACAGGAGAGTCAGGCCTCGTCTCGCCTGGAGAAATGGCCTGCCGGTTGCCTCCGCAGCTGCAGCAGCAGTGTAAGTCTCACCGTCAAGTGGACACAGGGATCTGTGACTTGGCCTCGAGGTACTACCCAGGGCTGTCACAGGTGCCCATGTGTCAGGCCTCGAACCTCAGGGTGAGAGTTGATGCATTGCAGGGCAGTCAGGTTCATCTGGAGTCAACGAGGTATTTGGGGGTCTTGTAGAATTGTGGCAAGACCCCTGATGCTCCTCCCGCCTGTCCTGGTGCGAGTGTCTCCTGTTGGGATGTGAGGGGAGCGCTGGGAATCCTTTCCCGACAGAGCAGGAAAGGGATCCTAATCTGGAGCTCAGCGGGGGATACTGGGGCTCCATTTCATTCTAGGTGGGACCCTCGGTGTTCCTTTCGAGGTGGATGCGTGGGGCGGGGAACTTCCTGGTTCACAGCAAGAAGGTGAACGACCCTTTTGAGGTCCAAGAGAGAAGGGGTGATTTTCACCGAGAAGCCACTGCAGACAAGGTCCTCACCCCACTTGCTGGGGAGAATATTTTGGTTTTTCTCAAGTTGTGGCCGGGTCCTCTCGAGTTACAAAAGGGACCCCAGGGACTCCACCCTGTGGCCTCAGGACAGGCCAGTCTCCGTGCTCGTTGCCAGGCACCTCTGGGGATTCCTCATAATCAACTCACGGTCCTCAGTCCTGAACTTGTGCTGAGGCCAGAGCCTGAGCTTTCCTCGACCGTCCTGACCTAAGTCTTGGGGTACCCCTGTGGCCCCCACAGAGGAGACAGGCCTCATCTTGCCTGGAGAGGTGCACAGCTACTTGCATGACCAGCTGCAGCAGCAGTGTCAGGCTCCATGTCGAGCGGACACAGGGATCTGTGGCTTGCCCTGGATGTCCAAAGTGCTGTCACACGTGCGAGTGTGTCGGGCGTCAAGCCTCGGGGTGACAGTCAGGGCAGTGCAGGGCAGTCAGGTTCATCTGCAGTGGACAAGGCCTTTGTGTGTCTTGGGGAATGGTGGCCCAAACCCTGATTCTCCTCCCGACTTTCCTGGTGCCAGCACCTCCACTTTGGATGCGAGGGAAGCCCCAAGAATCCTTTCCCTAATGAGTAAAAAAAAAGGAACAACATCTGGAGCTAAGCAGGGGCAAACGGGGCTCCACTTGAGTTGCAGCGGTTCCCTTGGGGTTCCTCTCGTGGAGACCTGTGGGGCGGGAAACTTCATGGTTCACAGCAAGGTGCTGAAGGAGCCCTTTGAGGTCCAAGTGGGAAGGGGTGATTTCCCCCGAGACGCTGCAGCGGATAAGGGCCTCACCCCGCTGGCAAAGAGAAGCTTCTGGTTTTTCTCGAGTTGCAGCAGGGTTTCTCGAGTTACGTCGGGGAGCCCATGGACCCGCCCTTGTGGCCTCAGGAGAGACCAGTCTCCCTGCCAATTGTCATGCGCCTTTCGAGATTCTTCCCCAGTCATCGCCGGGTACTCAGTCATCGTCTGGTGCTGAAGGCGGTACCGGACCTTTCCTCGCCCATGCTGACATAAATCTTGGGGTTCCCATGGTGCTCCCACAGGGGATTCAGGCCTTGTCTCGCCTGGAGATGTGCAGTACGGCTTGCCTCTGCAGATGCAGCAGCAGTGTAAGGCTCCCCGTCGAGTGGACACAGGGATCTGTGACTCGACCTCGAGGTACTACCCAGGGCTGTCACACGTGCCAGTGTGTCAGGCTTCGAGCCTACGGGTGACAATCAACACAGTACAGGGCTGTCAGGTTCATCTGGAGTGAACAAGGTGTTTAGAGGTCTTGGGGAAAGGTGGCAAGACCCCTGATACTCCTCCTGACTGTCCTGGTGCGAGTGTCTCCTGTTGGTGTATGAGGAGAGTGCTGGGAACCCTTTCCAGACAGAGCAGGAGACTGATCCTCATCTGGAGCTCAGCAGGGGATAACGGGGCTCATTTTCATTCTTGGCCAGACCCTCGGTGTTCCTCTCCAGTGGGGACGGGTGGGGCGGGGATCTTCTTGGGTCACAGCAAGAAGGTGAACGAAATTTTGAGGTCCAAGAGAGAAGAGATGATTTCCCCTGTTTCGCCTCAGCGGACAAGGTTTTCAACCATCTTGCAGGGGAGAATTTTTTGGTTTTTGTCGAATTGTGACGGGCTTTCTCGAGTTACGATGGGGACCCCAGCGACTCACCCCTGTGGCCTCAGGAGAGGCCAGTCTTGGTGCCAGTTGCCAGGAGCCTCTGGGGATTCCTCTCCAATAGTCTCAGGGTGCTGAGTCCTCATCTTGTGCTGAGGCCGGAGCCTGAGCTTTCCTCGACCAACCTGACCTAGGTCTTGGGGTACCCCTGTGGCCCCCACAGAGGAGACAGGCCTCATCTCATGTGAACATGTGCATGGCTACCTGCATGAACAGCTGCATCATCAGTGTCAGGCTCCATGTCGAGCGGACACAGGGATCTGTGGCTTGCCCTGGACGTCCAAAATGCTGTCACACGTGCGAGTGTGTCAGGCGTCGAGCCTCGGGGTGACAGTCAAGGCAGTGCAGGGCAGTCAGGTTCATCTGCAGTGGACAAGGCCTTTGGGGGTCTTGGGGAATGGTGGCCCAAACCCTGATTCTCCTCCCAACTTTCCTGGTGCCAGCACCTCCACTTTGGATGCGAGGGAAGCCCCAAGAATCCTTTCCCTAATGAGTAAAAAAAAAGGAACAACATCTGGAGCTAAGCAGGGGCAAACGGGGCTCCACTTGAGTTGCAGCGGTTCCCTTGGGGTTCCTCTCTCGTGGAGACCTGTGGGGCAGGGAACTTCATGTTTCACAGAAAGGTGCTGAAGGAACCCTTCGAGGTCCAAGTGGGAAGGGGTGATTTCCCCCGAGATGTTGCAGCCGATATGAGCCTCACCCTGCTGGCAAAGGAAAAGCTTCTGGTTGTTCTCGTGTTGCGGCGGGGTTTCTCGAGTTACGACGGGGAGCCCATGGACCCACCTCTGTGGCCTCAGGAGACGCCAGTCTCCGTGCCAGTTGCCATGAGCCTTTGGGGATTCCTGCCCAGTCCTCGCAGGATCGTCCGTGCTCATCTGGTTCTGATCTGGTACCTGAGCTTTCCTACCCATGCTGACATAAATCTTGAGGTTCCCATGGAACCCTCACAGGGGTGTCAGGCCTCGTCTTTCCTGGAGACGTGCCCTGCCGGTTGCCTCCGCAGCTGCAGCAGCAGTGTAAGTCTCCCCGTCGAGTGGAAACAGGGATCTGTAACTTGGCCTCGAGGTACTAACCAGGGCTGTCACACATGCCAGTGTGTCAGGCTTCGAGCCTCGGGGTGACAGTCGACGCAGTGCAAGGCAGTCAGGTTCATCTGGAGTCAACGAGGTATTTGGGGGTTTTGGGGAATGGTGGCAAGACTCCTGATGCTCCTCCCGACAGTCCCGGTGGGAGTGTCTCCTGTTGGGATGTGAGGGGTGCGCTGGAAATCCTTTCCCGACAGAGCAGGAAAGGGACCCTAATCTGGAGCTCAGCAGGGGATACCAGGGCTACATTTCATTCTGGTGGGACCCTCGGTGTTCCTCTCGAGTGGGGGCGGTTGGTTCAGGGAACATCTTGGTCCACAGCGAGCAGGTGAACGATCCTTTTGAGGTTGAAGAGATAAGGTGTGATTTCTCCAGAGACACAAGAGCGGACAAGGTCCTCACTCCGGTTGCTGGGGAAAATCTTTGGTTTTTCTCAAGTTGTGCCGGGGTCCTCTCGAGTTACGATGGGGAACCCAGGCTCTCTCCCCTGTGGCCTCAGGAGAGGACATTCTCAGTGCTAGTTGCAAGGCGCCTCTGAGGATTCCTCCCTAATCGTCTCAGGGTGCTCAGTCCTCGACTTCAGCTGAGGCAGGAGCCTGAGCTTTCCTCAACTGACCTAACGTAGGCCTTGGGGTACCCCTGTGTCCCCCACTTAGGAGACAGGCCTCCTCTCGCCTGGACACGTGCACAGCAACTTGCCTGACCAGCTTCAGCAGCAGTGGCAGGCTCCATATCGAGCAGACACAGGGATCTGTGGCTTGCCCTCATGGTCCTACCCTGGGCTGTCACACGTGCCAGTGTGTCGGACGTCGAGCCTTGGGGTAATGGTCAAGGAAGTGCAGGGAAGTCAGGTTCATATGCAGTGGACAAGGCATTTAGGGGTCTTGGGGAATGCTGTCCCAAACCCTGATGCTCCTCCAGACTTCCCTGGTGCGAGCAGCTCCTCTTGGGATGCGAGGGAAGACCAAGGAAACCTTTCCCTAAGGGGCAGGACAAGGGAAAATCATCTGGAGATTAGCAGGGAAAAACGGGGCTCTTCTTGAGTCCCAGCGGGTCCCTTGGCGATCCTCTCCAGTTGAGACGGGTGGGGCAGGGAACTTCTTGGGTCACAGCAAGGGGGTGAAAGAGCCATTCGTGGTCGAGAGGGAAAGGGTGATTTCCCCCGGGACGTCGCATTGGATAAGGGCCTCACCCCGCTTGCAAGGGAGAAGCTTTTGGTATTTCTCGAGTTGCAGCGAGGTTTCTCGAGTTACCATGGGGAGCCCATGGACCCGCCCCTGTGGCCTCAGGAGAGGCTAGCTTCCATGGCTGTTGCCATGCGCCTTTGGGAATTCCTCCCCAGTCATCGACGGGTCCTCAGTCCTCATCTGGTGCTGAAGTCGGTACATGAGCTCATGCTGACATAAATCTTGGGGTACCCATGGAGCAACCACAGGGGAGTCAGGCCTCGTCTCGCCTGGAGACGTGCACTGCCGCTTGCCTCCAGAGCTCCAGCAGCAGTGTAAGGCTCCCCATCAAGTGGACACAGGGATCTGTGACTTGACCTCGAGGTACTAACCAGGGATGTCACATGTGCCTGGGTGTCAGGATTGGAGCTTCGGGGTGTCAGCCGACGCAGTGCAGGGCAGTCAGCTTCATCTAAAGTCAGTGAGGTATTTGGGGATTTGGGGAATGGTGGCAATAATCCTGGTGCTACTCCCGACTGTACTGGTGCCAGTGTTTCCTGTTGGGATATGAGGGGAGCGCTGGTAACCCTTTCCCGACAGAGCAGGAAAGGGACCATTATCTGGAGTTAAGCAGGGGCAAAAAGGGGCTCCTCTTGAGTTGCAGCCATTCCCTTGGGATTCCTGTCCAGTTGAGACGGTAGGGGCGGGGAACTCCTTGTGTCACAGCAAGGGGATGTAGGAGCCCTTTGAGGTCTAAGAGAGAAGGGGTGATTTACCCCGAGACGCCGCAGCAGATAAGGGCATCACCACGCTTGCAACGGAGAAGCTTCTGGTTTTTCTCGAGTTGCAACAGGGTTGTCGAGTTACGACGGGGAGCCCATGGAGCCACCCCTGTGGCCTCTGGAGAGGCCAGTCTTCCTTCCAGTTGGCAGGCTCCTCTGGGGATTCCTCCCCAATCGTCTCAGGGTGCTCATTCCTCGACTTGTGCTGGGGCTGGTGCCTGATCTTTCCTCAACCGTCCTGACCTAGGTCTTGGGGTACCCTGAGGGCCCTACAAAGGAGAGAAGCCTCGACTCCCTTGGACACGTGCACAGCTACTTGCCTGAGCAGCTGCAGCAGCAGTGACAGGCTCCATGTCGAGTGGAAACAGAGATCTGTGGCTTGCCCTTGAGGTAGTACCCAGGGCTGTCACACGTGCCAGTGTGTTGAAAATCGAGCCTGGGGGTGACAATCAAGGCATTACAGGGCTGTCAGGTCCATCTCAAATGGACTAGGCATTTGTTGGTCTTGGGGAATGGTGTCCCAACCCCTGATGCTCCTCCCGAATTTCATGGTGCAAGCAACTCTTATTGGGATGAGAAGGAAGCCACGGGAAACCTTTCCTTAAGGAGAAGAAAAAGGGACCATCATCTGGAGCTTAGCTGGGGCAAATGGGTCTCCTTTAGAGTCGCAGCGGGTCCCTTGGGGTTCCTGTCGTGTTGAGACGGGTGGGGTGGGGAACTTCTTGGGTCACTGCAAGGGGGTGAAAAAGTCCTTCGAGTTCCATGAGGGAAGGGGTGATTTCCCCCGAGACGCTACGGCGGATAAGGGCCTCACCCCGCTTGCAAGGGAGAAGCTTATGGTTTTTCTCGAGTTTGGGCGGGTTTCTCGAGTTACGACTGGGAGCACATGGACCAGCCCCTGTGGCCTCAGGAGAGGCCAGTCTCCGTGCCAGTTGCAATGCGCCTTTGGGGAATCCTCCCCAGTCATGCCGGGTCCTCAGTCCTCATCTGGTGCTGAAGCCGGTACCTGAGCTTTCCTCGCCCATGCTGACATAAATCTTGGGGTTCACCCCCACGGGGGATTCAGGCCTTGTCTCGCCTATAGATGTACACTGCCGCTTGCCTCCGCAGGTGCAGCAGCAGTGTAAGGATCCCCGTCGAGTCTACACACGGATCTGAGACTTGACCTCGAGGTACTACCCAAGGCTGTCACACGTTCCAGTGTGTCAGGCATGGAGCCTCGGTGTGACAGTCGACGCAGTGCAGGGCAGTCAGGTTCATCTGGAGTGAACAAGGTATTGGGGGTCTTGGGGAATGGTGGCAAGACCCCTGATGCTCCTCCCGACTGTCCTTGTGCGAGTGTCTCCTGTTGGAATGTGACGGGAGCGCTGGGAACCCTTTCCCGAGAGAGCAGAAAAGGGACCCTCATCTGGAGCTCAGCAGGGGAAAATGGCCCTAATTTTCATTCTTGGCGGGACTCACGGTGTTCCACTCGAGTGGGGACGAGTGGGGCAGGGAACTTCTTGGGTCACAGCAAGAAGGTGAACGACACTTTTCAGGTCTAATAGCTAAGGTGTGATTTCTCCCGAGAAGCCACAGTGGACATTGTCCTCACCCCGCTTGCAGGGGAGAATCTTTTGGTTTTTCTCAAGTTGTTGCAGGGTCCTTTCGAGTTACAACAGGGACACCAGGTACTCACCCCTGTGGCCTCAGGAGAGGCTAGTTTCCGTGCCAGTTGACAGGCGCCTCTGGGGATCCTCCCCAATCGTCTAAGGGTGCTCAGTCCCTGACTTGTGCTGAGGCCAGAGCCTGAGCTTCCCTCGACCATCCTGACCTAGGTCTTGGGGTACTACTGAGTCCCCCAAAGAGAAAATAGGCCTCGTCTCGCCTGGACACGTGCACGGCTATTTGCCTGACCAGCTGCAGCAGCAATGTCAGACTCTATGTCTAGCGGACACAGGGATTATGGCTAGCATTCGAGGTCCAAAGTGCTGTAACACGTGCCAGTGTGTCAGGCGTCGAGCCTCGGGGAGACAGTCAAGGCAGTGCAGGGCAGTCAGGTTCATCTGCAGTGGACAAGGCATTTGTGTGTCTTGGGAAATGGTGGCCCAAACCCTGATGCTCCTCCCGACTTTCCTGGTGTGAGCATCTCCTTTTGGGATGCGAAGGAAGCCCCAGATAACATTTCCCTAAGGAGCAGGAAAAGGGACCATCATCTGGAGCTTAGCAGGGGCAAAATGGGCTCCTCTTGAGTCGCACCGTGTCCCTTGGGGTTCCTCTGGAGTTGAGACGGATGGGGTGGGGAACTTCTTGTGTCATAGCAAGGGGGTGAAGGTGCCGTTTGAGGTCCAAGAGGGAAGGGGTGATTTCCCACGAGACGCCACATCAGATAAGGGCCTCAGCCCGATTCAAAGGGAGAAGCATCTGGTGTTTTTCAAGTTGCGCAGGGTTTCTCGAGTTACGACGGGGAACCCATGGACCCGCCCCTGTGGTCTCAGGAGAGGACAGTCTCCGTGCCAGTTTCCAGTTGCCTCTGGGGATTCCTCTCCAATCGTCTCAGGGTGCCATGTCCTGGACTTGTGCTGAGGCCAGTGCCTGAGCTTTCCTCGACCGTCCTGACGTAGGTCTTGGGGAACCCCTGAGGCCCCCACAGAAGAGACAGTCCTGGTCTCGCCTGGACACCTGCACGGCTACTTGCCTGACCAGCTGCAACAGCAGTGACAGGCTCCAGGTCGAGCGGACACAGGGATCTTTGGCTTGCCCTTGATGTCCTACTCAAGGCTGTCACACGTGCCATTGGGTCGGGCATTGAGCCTCTGGGTGACAGTCAAGACAGTGCATGGCAGTCAGGTTCATCTGAAGTGGACAAAGCATTTGGGGGACTTAAGTTATGGTGGTCCAACACCTGATGCTCCTCCCGACTTTCCTGGTGCGAGCACCTCCTCTTGAGATGCGAGGGAAGCCCCAGGAAACCTTTTCCTAAGGAGCAGGAAAAAGGACAATCATCTGGAGGTTAGCAGGGGTAAACGGGGCTCTGTTGAGTTGCAGCGGATCCCTTGGGGTCCCTTTTCCCTAAGGAGCAGGAAAAGAGACCATCATCTGGAGCTTAGCAAGGGCAAACGGGGTCCTCTTGAGTTGCAGCAGGTCTCTTGGAGTTCCTCCCGAGTTAAGACGGGTAGGGTGGGTAAATTCTTGGGTCGCATCAAGGGAGTGAAGGAGCTCTTCCCAGTCCAAGAGGAAATTGGTGATTTCCCCCGAGACGCCGTAGCGGATAAGGGCCTCACCCTGCTTGCAAGGGAGAAGCTTCTGGTTTTTTCGAGGTGGGGCGGGGTTTCACGAGTAACGACGGGGAGCCCATTGACCCTCCCATGTGCTCTCGGGAGAGGCCAGTCTCCGTGCCAGTTGCATTGTGCCTTTGGGGATTCCTCCCCAGACATTGCCGGGTCCTCAGGCCTCGTCTGGTGCTGAAGCCGGTACCTGAGCTTTCCTCGCCCATGCTGACATAAATATTGGGGTACTGATGGAGCCCCCTCAGGGGAGTCAGGCCTCGTCTCGCCTGGAGACGTGCACTGCCAATTGCCTCCATAGCTGCAACAGCAGTGTAAGGCTCCCCGTCGAGTGGACACAGGGATCTGTGACTTGAACCCAGGGCTGTCACACGTGCCAGTGTGTCAGGCTTCGAGCCTTGGGGTTACAGTCGACGGAGTACAGGGCAGTCAGGTTCATCTGGAGTGAACGAGGTATTTGGGGGTCTTGGCGAATGGTGGCAAGAACTCTGATGCTCCCCTCGACTGTCCTGGTGTGAGTGTCTCCTGTTGGCATGTGACGGGAGCGCTGGGAACCCTTTCCCGACAGAGCAGGAAATGGACCCTCATCTGGAGCTCAGCAGGGGATAACGGGGCTCCTTTTCATTCGGTGTTCCTCTCTAGTGGGGATGGGTGGGGCGGGGAACTTCATGGGTCACAGGAGGAAGGTAAACGACCCTCTTGTGCTTTAAGAGAGAATGGGTGATTTCCCTCAAAACGCCACAGTGGACAAGGTACTCAAACATTTTGCAGGAGAGAATTTTTTGGTTTTTCTCAAGTTGTGGCCGGGTCCTCTCGAGTTACGACGGGGACCCCAGGCACTCGTCCCTGTGGCCTCAGGAAGGCCAGTCTCTGTGCCAGTTGCCAGGCTCCTCTGGGGATTACTCCCCAATCGTCTCTGTGCTCAGTCTTTGACGTTTGCTGAGGCCTGAGCCTGAGATTTCCTCGACCGTCCTGACCTAGGTCTTGTGGTTCCCCTGAGGCTTCCACAAAGGAGACAGGCTTCGTCTCGCCTGGAAACATGCACGGCTACTTGCCTGATCAGCTGCAGCAGCAGTGTCAGGCTCCATTGGAGTGGACAGAGAGATCTGGGTCTTGCCCTCGAGGTCCAAAATGCTGTCACACCTGCCAGAGTGTCCTGCATCGTGCCTCGGGGTGACAGTCAAGGTAGTGCGGGGCTGTCAAGTTCATCTGCAGTGGACTAGGCATTTGTGGGTCTTGGGGAATGGTGGCCCAACACCTGATGCTCCTTCCGACTTTCTTGTTGGGAGCACCTCCTCTTGGTATTCGAGCGAAGCCCCAGGGAACCTATCCTTAAGGGGCAGGAAAAGGGATGATCTTCTGGAGCTTAACAGGGGCAAACAGGGCTCTGTTGAGTCGCAGCGGATCCCTTGTTGTTCCTCTCGAGTTGAGACGGGTGTGGAAGGGAAATTCCTGTGTCACAGCAAGGGGGTGAAAGAGCCCTTTGAAATCCAAGAGGGGGGGAGTGATTTCAACAGAGATGCCACAGTGGATAAGGGCCTCACCCTGCTTGCAAGGGAGAATCTTCTGGTATTTCTCGAGTTGCGGCGGGGTTTCTAGAGTTATGACGGGTAGCCCATGAACCCGCCACTGTGGCCTCAGGAGAGGCCAGTCAACTTGCCGGTTGCCATGCACCTTTTGGGATTCCTCCCCAGTCATTGCTGAGTCGTCAGTCCTCGTCTGGTGCTGAAGCCGGTACCTGAGGTTTCCTCGCCCATGCTGACATAAATCTTGGGGTTCCCATGGAGCCCCCACAGGAAAGTCAGGCCTCCTTTTGCCTGAAGACATACACTTGCGCTTGCCTCTGCAGCTGCATCAGCTGTGAAATGCTCCCCTTCGAGTGGAAACAGGGATCTGTGACTTGACCTCGGTGTAACACCCAGGGCTGTCACACTTGCCAGTGTGTCAGGCTTCGAGCCTTGGGGTGACAGTCGACGCAGTGCAGGACAGTCAGGTTCATCTGGAGTGAACGAGGTATTTGAGCGTCTTGGGGAATGGTGGCAAGACCCCTGATGCTCCTCCCGGCAGTCCTGTTTCGAGCATCTCGTGTTGGGATGAGAGGGGAGCGCTGGGAACCCTTCCCCAACAGAGCAGGAAAGGGACCCTATCTGGAACTCAGCAGGGATATTGGGGCTCCTTTTCATTCATGGTGGGACCCTCAGTGTTCCTCTCGAATGGGGACGGGTGGGGCGGGGAATTTCTTGGGTCACAGCAAAAAGGTGCATGACCCTGTTGAGGTCCAAGTGAGAAGGGGTGATTTTTCCTGGGACGCCACAGCGGACAGCATCCTCTCCCCGCTTGCAGGGGAGAATCTTTTGGTTCTTCTCAAGTTGTGTTGCGTTCCTTTCTAGTTACGACGGGGAACCCAGGGACTCGCCCCTGTGGCCTCAGGAGAGGCCAGTCTCCATGCCAGTTGCCATACTCCTTTGGGGATTCCTCCCCAGTCATCGCCGGGTCCTCAGTCCTCGTCTGGTGCTGAAGCTGGTGCCTGAGCTTTCCTTGCCCATGCTGACATAAATCTTGGGGTTCCCTTGGAACTCCCACAGGGGAGTCAAGCCTCCTTTCTCCTGAAGAAATGCACTGTCGCTTGTCTCCACAGGTGCAGCAGCAGTGTAATGTTCCCCGTCGAGTGGACACATGGATATGTGACTTAACCTTGGGGTACTACCCAGGGCTGTCACATGTGCCAGTGTGTCAGGCTTCGAGCCTCGGGGTGACAGTTGACGCAGTGCATGGCAGTCAGGTTCATCTGTACTTAAGGAGGTATTTGGGTTTCCTGGGGAATGGTGGCAAGACCCCTGATGCTCACCCCAACTGTCCTGATGTGAGTTTCTCCTGTTGGGATGTGAGGGGAGAGCCAGGAACCCTTTCCCGACAGAGCAGTAAAGGGACCCTCATCAGGAGCTAAGCAGGGGATAATGGGGCTCCTTTTCATTCTTTGCGGGACCCCCGGTGTTCCTTTCAAGGTGGACGGGTGTGGCGGGTAACTTCCTGGTTCACAGCAAGAAGGTGAATGACCCTTTTGAGGTCCAAGAGAGAAGGGGTGATTTCCACCGAGAGGCCACAGCAGACAAGGTCCTCAACCCACTTTCTGGGGAGAATCTTTTCGTTTTCCTCAAGTTGTGGCGGGGTCCTCTCGAGTTATGGCTGGGAGCCTTGGACACGCCCCTGTGGCCTCAGGAAAGGCCAGTGTCCGTGCCAGTTGACATGTGCTTTTGGGGATTCCTCCTCAGTCATCGCTGGGTCCTCAGTCCTTGTCTGGTGCTGAAGCCGGTACCGGAGCTTTCCTCGCTCTTGCTGACATAAATCTTGAGGTTCCCATGGAGCCCTCACTGGGAGTCAGGCCTCGTCTTGCATGGAGACATGCACTGCCGCTTACCTCCACAGCTGCAGCAGCAGTGTAACACTCCGAGGCAAGTGGACAAAGGGATCTGGAATTTGACATCGAGGTACTACCCAGGGCTGTCATACGTGCCAGTGTGTCAGGCTTTCAGCCTCGGGGTGACAGTCGACGTAGTGCAGGGCGGTCAGGTTCATCTGGAGTCAACGAGGTATTTGGGGGTCTGGGAAATGGTGGCAAGATAGCTCATGCTGCTCGCAACTGTCCTGGTGCGAGTGTCTCCTTTTGGGATGTGTGGGAAGCCCTGGGCTCCCTTTCCCGACAGAGCAGGCAAGGGACCCTCATCTGGAGCTCAGCAGGTGATAACAGGTCCCATTTCATTCTTGGCGGGACCCTCGGTGTTCCTCTCGAGTGGGGACGGGTGGGGTGGGGAATTTCTAGCGTCACAGCAATAAGGTGAATGACCCTTTTGAGGTCCAAGTGAGAAGGGGTGATTTCTCCTGAGACGCCAAAACGGACAACGTCCTTTCCCCACTTGCATGGGAAAATCTTTTGATTCTTCTCAAGTTGTGTTGGGTTCCTCCCTAGTTATGACGGGGACCCCAGGAACTCGCCCCTGTGTCCTCAGGAGAGGCCAGTCTCTGGGCCAGTTTCCAGGTACCTCTGGGGATTCCTCCCCAATCATCTCAGGGTGCTCAGTACTCGACTTGTGCTGAGGCCCCAGCCTGCCCTTTCGTCGACCGTCCTGATCTAGGCCTTTGGGTACCCCTGTGGCCCCCACAGAGGAGACAGGCCTCATCTCGCCTGAACATGTCCATGGCTACTTGCCTGACCAGCTGCAGCAGCAGTGGTGGGCTCCATGTCGAGCGGACACAGGGATCTGTGGCTTGCCCTCGAGGTCCTATTCCGGGCTGTCAAATGCCAGTGTGTCAGGCGTCGGGCCTCGGAGTGATGGTCAAGGCAATGCAGGGCTGTCAGGTTCATGTGCAGTGGACAAGACACTTGCGGGTCTTGGGGAATGGTGGCCTAACCCCTGATGCTCCTCTGAACTTTCCTGGTCCCAGCACCTTCTCTTGGGATAAGCCCCAGGAAACCTTTCCCTAACGATCAGGAAAATAGACCATCATCTGGAGGTTGGCAGGGGCAAACGGGGCTCCTCTCGAGTCGCAGCGGGTTCCTTGGGTTTCCTCTCGAGTTGAGACGGGTGGGGCGGGGAACTTCTTGGTCACAGCAAGTGGGTGAAGGAGCCCTTCGAGGTCCAAAAGGGAAGGGGTGATTTCCCCTGAAACACCACAGCAGATAAGGGCCTCACCCCGCTTGCAAGGGAGAAGCTTCTGGATTTTCTCGAGATGCGGCAGGGTTTCTCGAGTTATGATGGGGAGCCCATGGACCCGCTTCTGTGGCACCAGGAGACACCAGTCTCCGTGCCAGTTGCCATGCGCCTTTGGGGATTCCTGTCCAGTCATCGTCGTGTCCTCAGTCCTCTTCTGGGGCTGAAGCCAGTGCCTGAGCTTTCCTCGCCCATGCTGACATAAATCTTGGGGTTCCCTGGAGCCCCCACAGGGGAGTCAGGCCTCGTCTCTCCTGAAGAAGTGCACTGCCGCTTGTCTCCACAGCTGCAGCAATTGTGTAAGGTTCCCCGTCGAGTGGACACACGGATCTGTGACTTGACCTGGAGGTACTACCCAGGGCTGTCACACGTGCCTGTGAGTCAGGGTTTGAGCCTCATGGTGACAGTCGACGCAGTGCAGGGCAGTCAGGTTCATCTGCACTCAATGAGGTATTTGGGTTTCCTGGGGAATGGTGGCAAGACCCCTGATGCTCATCCCAACTGTCCGGGTGTGTGTCTCCTGTTGGGATGTGAGGGGAGCGCCGGGAACCCTTCCCGACAGAGCAGGAAAGGGACCCTCATCCGGAGCTCAGCAGGGGATAATGGGGTTCCTTTTCATTCATGGCGGGACCCTCTGTGTTCCTTTTGAGGTGGACGGGTGTGGCGGGGAGCTTCCTGGTTCACAGCAAGAAGGTGAACGTCCCTTCTGAGGTCCAAGAGAGAAGGGATGATTTCCACCGAAACGCCAAAGCGGACAAGGTCCTCACCCCACTTGCTGGGGAGAACCATTTGGTTTTTCTCAAGTTGTGGCGGGGTCCTCTCGTTTTACGATGGGGCCCCCAGGTACTCGACCCTGTGGCCTCAGGAGAGGCCAGTCACCGTGCCAGTTGCCAGGCGCCTCTGTGGATTCCACCCTAATTGTGTCAGTGTGCTCAGTACTCAACTTGTGCTGAGGCCAGAGCCTGAGCTTTCCTTGACCGTCCTGACCTAGGTCTTGGGGTACCCATGTGGCCCCCACAGAGGAGACAGGCCTCATCTCGCCTGGACAGGTGCACGGCTACTTGCCTGACCAGCTGCAGCAGAAGTGTCAGGCTCCAGGTCGAGTGGACACAGGGATCTGTGTCTTATCCTCTAGGTCCAAAGTGCTGTCACACGTGCAAGTGTGTCAGGCATCGAGCCTGGGGTGACAGTCAAGGCAGTTCAGGGCAGTCAGGTTCATCTGCAGTGGACAAGGCATTTGGAGGTCTTGGGGAATGGTGGCCCAAACCCTGATGCTCCTCCCGACTTTCCTGTTGGGAGGACCTACTTTTGAGATGCGAGGTAAACCCCAGGAAAACTTTCCCTAAGGAGCAGAAAAGGGACAATCATCTGGAGATCTGCAGGGGCAAACGGGGCTCTGCAGCGGATCCTTTGGGTTCCTCTCCAGTTGAGACGGGTGGGGCAGGGCACTCCTTGGTCACAGCAAGGGGGTGAAGGAGTCCTTCGAGGTCCAAGAGGGAAGGGTTGATTTCCACCTATACGCCGCAGCGTATAAGGGCCTCTCCCCGCGTGCAACGGAGAAGCTTCAGGTTTTTCTCGAGTTGCAACAGGGTTTCATGAATTAAGACGGGGAGCCCATTTAGCCGCCCCTGTGGCATCAGGAGAGGCCAGTCTCCATGCCAGTTGCCATGCACTTTTGGGGATTCCTCCCCAGTCATCGCTGGGTCCTCAGCCCTCGTCTGGTGCTGAAGCCGGTACCTGAGCTTTCCTCGCCCATGCTGACATAAATCTAGGGGTTCCCACGGAGTCCCCACAGGGGAGTCAGGCCTCGTCTCACCTGGAGACGTACACTACCGCTTGCCTCTGCAGCTGCAGAAGCAGTGTAAGACTCCTCGTCGAGTGGACACAGGGATCTGTGACTTGACAACGAGGTATTACCCAGGGCTGTCACACGGGCCAGTATGTCAGGCTTCGAGCCTCGAGGTGAAAGTCAATGCAGTGCAGGGCAGTCAGATTCATCTGGATTGAACGAGGTATTTGGGGGTCTTGTGGAATGGTGGCAAGAACACTGATGCTCCTCCAGACAGTCCTGGTGCGAGTGTCTCCTGTTGGGATGTGAGGGAAGTGCTGGAAACCCTTTCCAGACAGAGCAGGAAATGGAAACTCATCTGGAACTCAGCAGGGGATAACGGGGCTCCTTATCATTCATGGCGGGATCCTCAGTTTTCCCCTCGCGTGGAGACGGGTGGCATGGGGAACTTCTTGGGTCTCAGCAAGAAGGTGAACGACCCTTTTGAGGTCCAAGAAAGAAGGGATGATTTCCCCCGAGACGTCACATAGGACCAAGTCCTCACCCCGCTTGCAGGGGAGAATCTTTTGGTTTTTCTCAATTTGTGGAGGAGTCCTCTCGAGTCATAATGGGGAACCCAGGGATTTGCCCCTGTGGCCTCAGGTGAGGCCAGTCTCCGTGCCAGTAACCAGGCGCCTCTGGGGATTCCTCCCCAATCGTCTCAGGGTGCTCAGTCCTCGACTTGTGCTGAGGCCAGAGCCTGAGCTTTCCTCAACAGTCCTGACCTAGGTCAGGGGTACCCCTTAGGCCCCCACAGAGGAGACAGGCCTCGTCTCGCCTGGACACATGCACAGCTACTTGCCTGACCAGCTGCAGCAGAAATGTCAGGCTCCAGGTCTAGCAGACACAGGGATCTGTGGCTTGCACTCGAGGTACTACCTAAGGTTGTCAGACGTGCCAGTATGTCACACGACGAGCCTCGGTGTGACAGTCAAGGCAGTGCAGGGCAGTCAGATTCATCTGTAGTGGACAAGGCATTTGGGGTTGGGGAATGGTACCCCAAACCCTGATGCTTCTCCCCAATTTCTTGGTGCCAGAAGCTCCTCTTGGAATGCGAGGGAATCCACAGGAAAATGTTCCTTTAGGACCAGGAAAAGGGACCATCATCTGGAGGTTAGCAGGGGCAAACGGGGCTCCTCTTGAGTCACAGTGGGTCTCTTTGGGTTCCTCCCGAGTTGTGACGGGTAGGGTGGGTAACTTCTTGGGTCACAGCAAGGGAGTGAAGGAGCCATTCCCAGTCCAAGAGGGAATTGGTGATTTCCCCCAGGACGACACAGCGGATAAGGGCCTCACCCTGCTTGCAAGGGAAAAGCTTCTGGTTTTTTTCGAGGTGGGGAGGGGTTTCTCGAGTTATGATGGGGAGCCCATGGACCCGCCCCTGTGGCCTCAGGAGAGGCCAGTCTCCGTGCCAGTTGCCATGTGCTTTTGGGGATTCCTCCCCAGACATCGCCTTGTCTTCAGTCCTCGTCTGGTGCTGAAGCCAGTACTTGAGTTTTCCTCGACCATGCTGACATAAATCTTGGGGTACCCGTCGAGCCCCCACAGGGAAGTCAGGCCTCTTCTCGCCTGGAGACATGCACTGCCGATTGCCTCCATAGCTGCAAGAGCAGTAAGGCTCCCCATCGAGTGGACACAGGGATCTGTGACTTGAACTCGAGGTATTACCCAGGGCTGTCACACGTGCCAGTCTGTCAGGCTTCGAGCCTCGGGGTGACAGTCTACGGAGTGCAGGGTAATCAGGTTCATATGGAGTGAACGAGGTATTTGGGGGTCTTGGGGAATGGTGGCAAGAACCCTGATGCTCCTCCCGTCTGTCTTGGTGCGAGTGTCTCCTGTTGGTATGTGACAGGAGCGCTGAGAACCCTTTCCTGACAGAGCATGCAAGGCACCCTCATCTGGAGCTCAGCAGGGGATAAGGGGCTCCTTTTCATTCTTGGTGGGACACTCGGTGTTCCTCTCGAGGGGGGATGGGTGGGGTGGGGAACTTCTTGGGTCACAGCAAGAAGGTGAATTACCCTCTTGTGCTTTAAGAGAGAATGGGTGATTTCCCTCAAGATGCCACCGCGGACAGGGTACTCAACCTGCTTGCAGGGGAGAATCTTTTGGTTTTTCTCAAGTTATGGTGGGGTCCTCTCGAGTTACGACAGGGACCACAGGGACTCGCCCCTCTGGCCTCAGGAAAAGCCAGTCCCCGTGCCAGTTGCTAGGCTCCTCTGGGGATTACTCCCCAATCGTCTCAGTGCTCAGTCTTCAACTATTGTTGAGGCCTGAAATTGAGATTTCCTAGACTGTACTGACCTAGGTCTTGGGGTAACCCTGAGGCTCCCACAGAGGAGACAGGCTTCGTCTCGCCTATAAACGTGCACAGCTACTTGCCTGACCAGCTGCAGCAGCAGTGTCAGGCTCCATGTCGAGTGGACACAGAGATGTGTGGCTTGCCCTCGAGATCCAAAGTGCTGTCACTCGTACCATTGTGTCGTACATCGAGCCTCAGCGTGACAGTCAAGGCAGTGTGGTGCTGTCAAGTTCATCTGCAATGGACAAGGCATTTGGGGGTCTTGGGGAATGGTGGCCCAACCCCTGATGCTCCTCCCGACTTTCCTGTTGTGAGAACCTCCTCTTGGTATTGGAGCGAAGCTCCAGCGAATCTTTCCCTAAGGGGCAGGAAAAGGGACGGTCATCTGGAGCTTAGCAGGGGCCAACAGGGGTCTGTTGAGTCGCAGAAGATCCCTTGTTGTTCCTCTCGAGTTGAGATGGGTGGGGCAGGGTAATTCCTGGGTCACAGCAAGGGGGTGAAAGATCCCTTCGAGGTCCAAGAGGGAAGGACTGATTTCCCCAGATATGCTGAATTGCATGAGGGCCTCACCTCGCTTGCAAGGGAGAAGCTTCTGGTTTTTCTTGAGTTGCCCCGGGGTTCCTCGAGTTACGACGGGGAGCCCATGGACCCGCCCCTGTGGCCTCAGGAGAGGCCAGTCTCCGTGCCAGTTGCCATGCGCCTTTGGGGATTCCTCCCCAGTCATCGCCGAGTCTTCAGTCCTCGTCTGGTGCTGAAACCGGTACCTGAGGTTTCCTCGCCCATGCTGACATAAATCTTGGGGTTCCCATGGAGCCCCCACAGGAAAGTCACGCATCATCTTACCTGGAGACATACATTTACGCTTGCCACTGCAGCTTCAGCAGCTGTGAAATGCTCACCATCGAGTGGACACAGGGATCTGTGACTTGACATCGGTGTAACACCCAGGGCTCTCACACTTGCTAGTGTGTCAGGCTTCGAGCCTCGGGGTGACAGTCGACGCAGTGCAGGGCAGTCAGGTTCATCTGGAGTGAACGAAGTATTTGGGGGTCTTTGGGAATGGAGGCAAGACCCCTGATGCTCTTCCCGGCAGTCCTGGTTCGAGTGTCTCCTGTTGGGATGTGAAGGGAGAGCTGGGAACACTTTTCCGACAGAGCAGGAAAGGGACCCTCATCTGGAGCTCAGGAGGGATAATGGGGCTTCTTTTCATTCATGGCTGGACCCTCGGTATTCCCCTCGAATGCGGATGAGTGAGGCAGGAAACTTCTAGGGTCACAGCAAGAAGGTGATCAACCCTTTTGAGGTCCAAGAGAGAAGAGGTGCTTTCGCCCGAGACGCCATAGCAGACAAGGTCCTCACCCCGCTTGCAGGGGAGAATCTTTTGGTTTATCTCAAGTTGCATCCGGGCCTCTCGAGTTACAACGGGGAACCCAGGGACTCGCCCCTGGGCCTCAGGCTTGGACAGTCTCCGTGCCAGTTGCCAGGCGCCTCTGCGGATTCTTCCCTAATCGTCTCGGTGTTCAGTCCTCAACTTGTGCTGAGGCCGAAGCCTGAGCTTTCCTCGACCTTCCTGACCTAGGTCTTGAGGTACCCCTGAGGCCCCCACAGAGGAGAAAGGCCTCATCTCACCTGGACACGTGCACGGCTACTTGCCTGAAGAGCTGCAGCAGCAGTGTCAGGCTCCATATCGAGTGGACACAGGGATCTCTGGCTTGACCTCGAGGTCCAATGTGCTATCACACGTTCCAGGGTGTCTGGTGTTGAGCTTCTCCCTAACAGTCAAGGCAGTGCTGGGCAGTCAGGTTCATCTGCAGTGGACAAGGCATTTGGGGGTCTTGGCGAATGATAACCCAAACCCTGATGCTGCTCCTGACTTTCCTGGTGCCATCACCTCCTATTGGGATGCGAGGGAAGCCCCTGGAAACCTTTCCCTAAGGAGCCGGAAAAGGGACCATCTTCTGTAGCTTAAAAGGGGCAAATGGGGATTCTCTTGAGTCACAGCGGGTCCCTTGGTGTTCCTCTAGAGTTGAGACGGTTGGGGAGGGGAACTTCTTGGGTCACAGCAAGGGGGTGAAAAAGCCCTTTGAGGTCCAAGTGAGAAGGTTTGATTTCTCCCGAGTCGCCAGCACGGACAAGATCCTCAACTCGCTTGCAGGGAGAATCATGATTCTGGCCTTGTCTCGCCTGGAGATGTTCACTGTCACTTGCCTCCTCAGCTACAGCAGCAGTGTAAGGCTCACCATCAAGTGGACACGGGGATCTGTGACTTGCCCTCGAGGTCTTAACCAGGGATGTCACATGTGCCAGGGTGTCACGATTGGAGCCTCAGGGTGACAGCCAATGCAGTGCAGGGCAGTCAGGTTCATCTGGAGTCAACGAGGTATTTGGGGGTTTGGGGAACTGTGGCAATATCCCTGATGCCTCTTCTGACTGTACTGGTGACAGTGTTTCTTGTTGGGATGAGAGGGGAGCACTGAGAACCCTTTCCCGACAGAGCAGGAAAGGGACCCTCATCAGGAGCTCAGCAGGGGATAATGGGGCTCCTTTTCATTTTTGGCGGTACACTCGGTGTTCCTTTTGAGGTGGACGGGTGTGGCGGGGAGCTTCCTGGTTCACAGCAAGCAGGTGAACAATCGTTTTGAGGTTGAATAGAGAAGGTGTGATTTCCCCTGAGACGCCAGAGCTGACAAGGTCCCCACCCCTCTTGCAGGGCAGAATCTTTGGTTTCTCTCAAGTTGTGATGGAGTCCTCTAGAGTTACAAAGGTGAGGCCAGGGACTTGCCCCTGTGGCTTCAGGAGAGGCCAGTCTCCGTGCCAGTTGCCAGGCGCCTCTGGGGATTCTTCCCAATCGTCTCAAGATGCTCAGTCCTCGACTTGTGCTGAGGCCGGTGCCTGAGCTTTCTTCGACCATCCTGACCTAGGCCTTGGGGTACCCCTGTGGCACCCACTTAGGAGACAGGCCTCGTCTCGCCTGGAGACGTGCACAGCTACTTGCCTGACCAGCTGCAGCAGCAGTGGCAGGCTCTATGTCGAGTGGACACAGGGATCTGTGGCTTGCCATTGAGGTCCTACCCAGGGCTGTCACATGCCAGTGTATCGGGTGTCGGGCCTCGGGGTGATGGTTAAGGCAGTGCAGGGCTGTCAGGTTCATGTGCAGTGGACAAGGCATTTGCGGGTCTTGTGGAATGGTGGCCCAACCCCTGATGCTCCTCTCGACTTTCCTGGTGCGAGCACCTCCACTTGGGATGTGAGGGAAGCCTCAAGAAACCTTTCATTAAGGAGCAGGAAAAGGGACCTTCATCTGGAGCTTAGCAGGGGCAAACGGGGCTCCTCTGGAGTCGCAGCGGGTCCCTTGGGTTTCCTCTCGAGTTGAGACGGGTGGGGCGGGGAACTTCTTGGTCACAGCAAGTGGATGAAGGAGCCCTTCGAGGTCCAAAAGGGAAGGGGTGATTTCCCCTGAAAGCCCACAGCGGATAAGGGCCTCACCCTGCTTGCAAGGGAGAAGCTTTTGGAATTTCTGGAGTTGCGGCGGGGTTTCTCGAGTTACGACGGGGAGCCCATGGACCCGCCCCTGTGGCCTCAGGAGAGGCCAGTCTCCGTGCCAGTTGCCATACTCCTTTGGGGATTCCTCCCCAGTCATCGCTGGGTCCTCAGTCCTAGTCTGGTGCTGAAGCCGGTGCCTGGGCTTTCCATGCCCATGCTGACATAAATCTTGGGGTTCCCATGGAGCCACCACAGGGGAGTCAGGCCTCCTCTCTCCTCAAGATGTGCACTTCCGCTTGTCTCCGCAGCTGCAGCAGCAGTGTAAGGCTCAGAGGCGAGTGGACACACGGATCTGTGACTTGACCTCGAGGCAGTACCCAGGGCTGTCACACGTGCCAGTGTGTCAAGCTTCGAGCCTTGGGGTGACAGTCGATGCAGTGCAAGGCAGTCAGGTTCATCTGCACTCAACAAGGTATTTGGGTTTCCTGGGGAATGGTGTCAAGACCCCTGATGCTCATCCCAACTCTCCTGGTGTGTCACCTGTTGGGATGTGAGGGGAGCGCCGGGAACACTTTCCTGACAGAGCAGGAAAGGGACCCTCATCTGGAGCTCAGTAGGGGATAACGGGGCTCATTTCATTCTTGGCGGGACTCTCAGTGTTCCTTTCAAGGTGGTCTGGTGTGGTGAGGTACTTCCTGGTTCACAGCAAGAAGGTGAACGACCCTTTTGAGGTCCAAGAGAGAAGGGATGATT
Organism: Eudorcas thomsonii; assembly: GCA_006408755.1. NCBI lineage: Eukaryota > Metazoa > Chordata > Mammalia > Artiodactyla > Bovidae > Eudorcas > Eudorcas thomsonii. The sequence goes on along the minus strand of SJYE01000866.1, from coordinate 98,801 downwards.
TACACCGAGACGCCACAGCGGACAAGGTCCTCACCCCACTTGCTGAGGAGAATCTTTTGGTTATTCTCATGTTGTGGCGGGGTCCTCTTGTGTTACTACGGGGACAACAGGGAATCGCCCCTGTGGCCTCAGTAGATTCCAGTCGCCGTGCCAGTTGCCAGGCACCTCTGGGGATTCCTTCCCAATCGTCTCAGCGTGCTCAGTCCTCAACTTGTGCTGAGGCCGGAGCCTGAGCCCTCTTCGACCGTCCTGACCTAGGTTTGGGGTACCCCTGTGGCCCCCACAGAGGAGACAGGCCTCGTCTCGCCTGGACATGTGCAAGGCTACTTGCTTGAGGAGCTGCAGCAGCAGTGTCAGGCTCCATTTCGAGCGGACCCAGGGATCTGTGGCTTGCTCTCAAGGTCCAAAGTGCTGTCACACTTGCGAGCGTGTCGGGCGTCGAGCCTCGGTGGGACAGTCAAGGCAGGGTAGGGCAGTAAGGTTCATCTGCAGTGGACAAGGCATTTGGGGGTCTTGGGGAATGGTGGCCCAAATCCCGAAGCTCCTCCCGACTTTCCTGGTGCCAGCACCTCCACTTTGGATGGGAGGGAAGCCCCAGGAATCCTTTCTCTAACTAGTAAAAAAAGGAACATCTGGAGCTTAGCAGGGGCAAACCAGGCTTCTCTTGAGTTGCAGTGGTTCCCTTGGGGTTCCTCTCGAGTTGAGACTGGTAGTGTGGGGAACATCTTGGGTCATAGCAAGGGGGTTAAGAAGCCCTAGGAGATCCAAGACGGAAAGGGTGATTTCTCCTGAGATGCCGCAGCGGATAAGGGCCTCACCCCGCTTGCAAGGGAGAAGCCTCTGGTTTTTCTTGAGTTGCTGCGGGGTTTCTCGAGTTACGTCGGGGAGCTCATGGACCCGCCCTTGTGACCTCAGTATAGGGCAGTCTCTGTGCCAGTTGCCATGCGCCTTTGGGGATTCCTCCCCAGTCATCCCTGGTTCCTCTGTCCTCGTCTGGTGCTGAAGCCGGAGCTTCCTCGCTCATGCTGACATAAACCTTGGGGTTCCCATGGAGCCCCCACAAGGGAGTCAGGCCTTGTCTCACCCGGAGACGTGCACTGCCGATTTCCTTCGCATCTGCAGCAGCCTGTGTCCGAGGCAAGTGGACACAGGGATTTGTGACGTGAGCTCGAGGTACTACCCAGGGCTGTTACATGTGCCACTGTGTGAGGCTTGGAGCCTCGTGGTGACAGTCGATGCAGTGAAAGTCAGTCAGATTCATCTGGAGTGAACGAGGTATTTGGGGGTTTTGGGGAATGGTGTCAAGACCCCTGATGCTCCTCCCGACAGTCCTGTTTTGAATGTCTCCTTTTGGGGTGTGAGGGGAGCACTGGGAACCCTTTCCTGACAGAGCAAGAATGGGACCCTCATCTGGAGCTCAGCAGGGGATAACGGGGCCCCTTTTAATTCTTGGCGGGACCCTCGGTGTTCCTCTCCAGTGGGGAAGGGAGGGGCGGGGAACTTCTTGGGTCACAGCAAGAAGGTGAACGACCTTTTTGAGGTCCAAGAGATGGGTGATTTACCACGAGACACCACAGCGGACAAGGTCCTCACCCGCTTGCAGGGGAGAATATTTAGGGTTTTCTCAAGTTGTTCCGGGATCCAATCGAGTACAACAGGGAACCAATGATCTCGTCCCTATGGACTCAGGAGAGGACTGTCTCCGGGCCAGTTGACAGGCGCCTCTGGGGATTTCTCCCCAATCGTCTCTGAGTTCTCAGTCCTCGACTTGTGCTGAGAACTGAGACAAAGCTTTGCTCAACAGTCCTGACCTAGGTCTTGGGGTACCCCTGAGGCCCCCACAGAGAAGACAGGTCTCGTCTGGCCTGGACACGTGCAAGGCTACTTTCCTGACCAGCTGTAGCTGCAGTGTCAGGATCCATGTTGAGCGGACACAGGGATCTGTGCCTTGCCCTCGAGGGCCAAAGTGCTGTCACATGTGCCAGTGTGTCAGGGGTCGAGCCTTGGGGTGACTGTCAAGGCAGTGCAGGGCAGTCAGGATCATCTGCAGTGGACACGGCATTTAAGGGGTCTTGGGGAATGGTGGCTCAATCTCAGATGCTACTCCCGACTTTCCTGGTGAGAGCACCTCCTCTTGGGATGCGAGGGAATCCTCAGTAAACCTTTCCCTAAGGAGCAGGAAAAGGGACCATCATCTGGAGCTTAGCAAGGGCAAACGGGGCTCTTCTTGAGTCGCAGCTGGTCCCTTGGTGTTCCTCTCGAGATGAGATGGGTGGGGCAGGGAATATCTTGGGTCACAGCAAGGGGGTGAAGGAGCCCTTCGAAGTCCAAGAGGGAAGAAGTGATTTCCCCCGAGATGCCACAGCGGATAAGGGCCTCTCCCCGCTTTCAAGGGAGAAGCTTCTGATTTTTCTCGAGTTGGGGCGGAGTTTCTCTAGTTATGACGGGGAGGCAATGGAGCCGCCCCTGTGGCCTCAGGAGAGGCCAGTCTCCGTGGCAGTTTCCAGGCGCCTCTGGGAATTCCTCCCCAATCGTATCAGGGTGCTCTGACCTCGACTTGTTCTGAGGCCAGTGCCTGAGCTTTCCTCGACAGACCTGACCTTGGCCTAGGGGTAACCCTCAGGCTCCCACAGAGGAGACAGTCTTCGTCTCGCCTGGACACGTGCACGGCTACATGCTCACCAGCTATATCAGCAGTGACCGGCTCCGTGTCATTCGGACACAGGTATCTGTGGTTGCCCTAGAGGGTCAATGTGCTGTCACACGTGCCAGTGTGTCGGGTGTCGAGCCTCAGGGTGACAGTCAAGGCAGTGCAGGGCAGTCAGGTTCATCTGCACTGGACATGGCATTTGGGGGTCTTGGGGAATGGTGGCCCAAACCCTGATGCTCCTCCCGACTTTCCTGGTGCAAGCACCTCCTCCTGGGATGCGAGGGAAGCCCCAGATAACATTTCCCTAAGGAGCAGGAAAAGGGACCATCATCTGGAGCTTAGCAGGGGCAAACGGGGCTCTTCTTGAGTTGCAGCGGGTCCCTTTTTGTTCATCTCATGATGAGACGGTAGGGGGGCAGGGAAATCTTTGTGTCACAACAAGGGGGTGTAGGAGCCCTTCAAGGTCCAAGTGTGAAGGGGTGATTTCCCCCGACACACCGCAGCAGATAAAGGCCTCACCTCGCTTGCAAGGGAGAAGCTTTTGGTTTTTCTCGAGTTGCAACGGGGTTCTTGAGTTACGATGGGGAGCACATGGAGCCGACCCGGTGGCCTCAGGAGAGGACAGTCTCCATGCCAGTTGCAAGGCGCCTCAGGGGATTCCTCCCCAATCGTCTCAGGGTGGTCAGACCTCGACTTGTGCTGAGGTCAGAGCCTGACCTTTCCTCGACTGTCCTGACCTAGGCCTTGGGGTACCCCTGAGGCCCCCACAGAGGAGACAGTCCTCGTCTCGCCTGGATATGTGCACGGCTACTTGCTGACCAGCTGTAGCAGCAGTGACACGCTCCATGTCGAGCAGACACAGGGATCTGTGGGTTGACCTCGAGGTACAATATGCTGTCACACGTGCCAATGTGTCGGATGTCGAGCCTCGGGGTGACAGTCAAGGCGTGCAGGTCAGTCAGGTTCATCTGCAGTGGACAAGGCATTCGGGGGTCTTGGGGAATGAGGGCTCAAACCCTGATGCTCCTCCCGACTTTCTTGGGGCGAGCACCTCCTATTGGAATGGGAGGGAAGCCCCAGGAAACCTTTCCCTAAGGAGCATGAAAAGGGACCTTCATCTGGATTTTAGCAGGGGCAAACGGGGCTCCTCTTGAGTCACAGCTGGTACCTTGGGGTTCCTCTCGAGTTCAGCGGGGGNGGGGGGGGTGCGTGGAACTTCTTGGGTTACAGCAAGGGGGTGAAAAAACCCTTCAAGGTCCAAGAGGGAAGGGGTGATTTCCCCCAAGACGCTGCAGTGGATAAGGGCCTCAAGCCGCTTGCAAGGGAGAAGCTTCTGGTTTTTCTCAAGTTGCGGCAGGGTTTCGCTAGTTACAACTGGGAGCCCATGGACCCGCCCCTGTGGCCTCAGGAGAGGCCAGTGTCCGTGTCAGTTGCCATGCGCTTTGGGGATTCCTCCCCAGTCATCGCCGGGTCCTCAGTCCTCCTCTGGTGCTGAAACCGGTACCTGAGCTTTCCTCGCTCATGCTGACATAAATCTTGGGGTTCCCATGGAGCCCCCTCTGGGGAGTCAGGCCTCGTCTCGCATAGAGACATGCACTGCCACTTGCCTCCGCAGCTGCAGCAGCAGTGTAACACTCAGAGGCGAGTGGACAAAGTGATCTGTAACTTGACATCGAGGTACTACCCAGGGCTGTCAAACGTGCCAGTGTGTCAGGCTTCGAGCCTCGGGGTGACAGTCGACGCAGTGCAGGGCGGTCAGTTTCATCTGGAGTCAACGAGGTATTTGGGGGTCTTGGGAAATGGTGGCAAGACCCCTGATGCTCCTCCCAGCTGTCCTGGTGCGAGTGTTTCCTTTTGCATGTGATGGGAGCCCTGGGATCCCTTTCCCGACAGAGCAGGAAAGGGACCCTCATCTGGAGCTCAGTAGGGGATAACGGGGCTCATTTCATTCTTGGCGGGACTCTCAGTGTTCCTTTCAAGGTGGTCTGGTGTGGTGAGGTACTTCCTGGTTCACAGCAAGAAGGTGAACGACCCTTTTGAGGTCCAAGAGAGAAGGGATGATTTACACCGAGACGCCACAGCGGACAAGGTCCTCACCCCACTTGCTGAGGAGAATCTTTTGGTTATTCTCATGTTGTGGCGGGGTCCTCTTGTGTTACTACGGGGACAACAGGGAATCACCCCTGTGGCCTCAGTAGATTCCAGTCGCCGTGCCAGTTGCCAGGCACCTCTGGGGATTCCTTCCCAATCGTCTCAGCGTGCTCAGTCCTCAACTTGTGCTGAGGCCGGAGCCTGAGCCCTCTTCGACCGTCCTGACCTAGGTTTGGGGTACCCCTGTGGCCCCCACAGAGGAGACAGGCCTCGTCTCGCCTGGACATGTGCAAGGCTACTTGCTTGAGGAGCTGCAGCAGCAGTGTCAGGCTCCATTTCGAGCGGACCCAGGGATCTGTGGCTTGCTCTCAAGGTCCAAAGTGCTGTCACACTTGCGAGCGTGTCGGGCGTCGAGCCTCGGTGGGACAGTCAAGGCAGGGTAGGGCAGTAAGGTTCATCTGCAGTGGACAAGGCATTTGGGGGTCTTGGGGAATGGTGGCCCAAATCCCGAAGCTCCTCCCGACTTTCCTGGTGCCAGCACCTCCACTTTGGATGGGAGGGAAGCCCCAGGAATCCTTTTCCTAAGGAGTAAAAAAGAGGAACAACATTTGGAGCTTAGCAGGGGCAAACGGGGCTCCTCTTGAGTTGCAGCAGTTCCCTTGGGGTTCCTCTTGAGTTGAGACTGGTAGTGTGGAGAACTTCTTGGGTCATAGCAAGGGGGTTAAGGAGCCCTAGGAGATCCAAGACGGAAAGGGTGATTTCTCTTGAGATGCCGCAATGGAAAAGGGCCTCACTCCGCTTGCAAGGGAGAAGCTTCTGGTTTTTCTCGAGTTGCAGCGGGGTTTTTCGACTTACGATGGGAAGCACATGGACCCGCCCTTGTGGCCTCAGTAGAGGGCAGTATCCGTGCCAGTTGCCATGCGCCTTTAGGGATTCCTCCCCAGTCATCGCTGGGTCCTCAGTCCTCGTCTGGTGCTGAAACCGGTACCGGAGCTTTCCTCACTCATGCTGACATAAATCTTGGGGTTCCCATGGAGCCCCCACAAGGGAGTCAGGCCTTGTCTCGCCTTGAGACGTGCACTGCTGCTTGCCTCCGCAGCTGCAGCAGCACTGTAACGCTCCGAGGCGAATGGACACAGGGATCTGTGAGTTGAGCTCAAGGTACTACCCAGGGCTGTCACATGTGCCACTGTGCCAGGCTTGGAGCCTCGTGGTGACAGTCGACGTAGTGCAGGGCAGTCAGGTTCATCTGGAGTGAACGAGGTATTTGGGGGTGTTCGGGAATGGTGGCAAGACCCCTGATGCTCCTGCGACTCTCCTGATGCGAGTGTCTCCTCTTGGGATGTGAAGGAGTCACTGGGATCCCGTTCCCGACAGAGCAGGAAAGGGACCTTCATCTGGAGCTCAGCAGGGGATAACGGGGCTCCTTTTCTTTCTTTGCGGGACCCGTGGTGTTCCTCTTGAGTGGGGAAGGGTGGGGCGGAGAACTTCTTGGGTCACAGCGAGCAGGTGAACGACCTTTTGAGGTTCAAGAGAAAAGGGGTGATTTCCCCCGAGGCGCCAAAGCGCAGAAGGTCCTCATCCCACTTTCAGGGGAGAATCTTTTCTATTTTCTCAAGTTGTGGCGAGATTCTCTCGAGTTAAGACGGGGACCACTGGGGCTCGCCCCTGTGGCCTCAGAACAGGACAGTCTCCGTGCCAGTTGCCAGGCGCCTCTGGGGATTCCTCCCCAATCGTCTAAGTGTGCTCAGTCCTCGAATTTGCTGAGGCCGGAGCCTGAGCTTTCCCGCCGCCTTACCTAAGACTTGGGGTACCAGTGAGGTCCCCACAGAGGAGACCCGCCACAACTCACCTGGACACGTGCACGGCTACTTGCCTGACCAGCTGCAGCAGCAGTGGCAGGCTCCATGTCGAGTGGACACAGGGATCTGTGGCTTGACCTCGAGGTCCAAATTGCTGTCACAAGTGCCAGTGTGTCGGGGGTCGAACCTCGCTATGACAGTCAAGGCAGTGCAGGGCAGTCAGGTTCATCTGCAGTGGACAAGGCCTTTGGGTTTCCTGGGGAATGGTGGCCCAAACCCTGATGCTCTTCCCGACATTCCTGATGTGAGCACCTCCTCGTGGGATGCGAGAGAAGCCCCAGATAACATTTCCCTAAGGAGCAGGAAAAGGGACCATCATGTGGAGCTGAGCAGGGGCAGTCGGGGTTCCTCTTGTGTCGCACCGGGTCCCTTGCGGTACCTCTCGAGTTGAGAAGGGAAGGGTGGGCAACTTCTTATGTCATAGCAAGGGGGTGAAGGAGCCCTTTGAGGTCCAAGATGGAAGGGGTGATTTCCCATGAGACGCCACAGCAGATAAGGGCCTCAACCCGCTTGCAAGGGAGAAACTTCTGGTTTTCCTCGAGTTGCTGGGGGGTTTCCAGAGTTACCACGGGGAGCCCATGGACCCGCCCCTGTGGCCCCAGGAGAGGTCAGTCTCCGTTCCAATTGGCAGGCGCCTCTGGGGATTCCTCCCCAATCGTCTCAGGGTGCTCAGTCCTCGACTTGTGCTGGGGCCGGTGCCTGAGCTTTCCTTGACCATCCTGACCTAAGTCTTGGGGTACCCTTAGGGCCCCACAGAGGAGACAAGCCTCGTCTCAACTGGACACGTGCACGGCTACTTGCCTGAGCAGCTGCAGCAGCAGTGACAGGTTCCATGTCGAGCAGAATCAGAGATCTGTGGCTTGTCCTCGAGGTAGTACCCAGGGCTGTCACACGTGCCATTGGGTCGAGCATCGAGCCTCTGGGTGACAGTCAAGGCAGTAAGGGCTGTCAGGTCCATTTGAAGTGGACTAGGCATTTGTTTGTCTTGTTGAATGGTGTCCCAACCCCTGATGCTCTTCCCGACTTTCATGGTGGAACACCTCCTATTGGGATGAGAGCACCAGGAAACCTTTCCCTAAGTAGCAGAAAAAGGGACCTTCATCTGGAGCTTAGCATGGGCAAACGGGGCTCCTCCCGTGTTGCAGCGGGTCCTGTGGGGTTCCTCATGAGTTTGGAAGGGTGGGTTGAGGAACTTCTTGGGTCACAGCAAGGGGGTGAAGGATCACTTTGAGGTCCAAGAGGGAAGGGGTGATTTCACCCAAGACGCTACAGTGGATAAGGGCCTCACCCCACTTGCAAGGGAGAAGCTTCTGGTTTTTCTCGAGTTAATCCCCGGTTTCTAGAGTTAGGAAGAGGAGCCCATGGACCCGCCCATTTGGCCTCAGGAGATGCCATTCTCCGTGCCAGTTGCCATGCGCCTTTGGGGATTCCTCCACAGTCATCGCAGGGTCCTCCGTGGTCGTCTGGTGCTGAAGCCGGTAAACGAGGTTTCCTCGCCCATGCTGACATAAATTTTGTGGTTCCCATGGAGCACACAGAGGGGAGTCAGNACACACAGGGGAGTCAGGCCTCGTCTCGCCTGGAGACGTGCACTGCCTCTTGCTTCTGCAGCTGAACAGCAGTGTAAGACTCCCTGTCGTGTTGACACAGGGATCTATGACTTGACATAGAGGTACCCCCTAGTGCTGTCATGCCTGCCAGTGTGTCAGCCTTCGAACGTCTTGGTGACAGTCGACACAGTGCATGGCAGTCAGATTCTTCTGGAGTAAACGAGGTATTTACGGATCTTGGGGTATAGTGGCAAGTCACCTGATTGCCCTCTCGACTGTCCTGGTGCGAAGGTCTCCTGTTGGGATGTGAGGGGAATGCTGGGAATCCTTTCCCGACAGAGCAGGAAAGGGACCCAAATCTGGAGCTCCGCAGGGGATAATGGGGCTCCATTTCATTCTAGGCGGAACCCCAGCTGTTCCTCTCGAGTGGGGACGGGTGTGGCGTGGAACATCTTGGGTCACAGCAAGAAGGTGAGTGAAACTTTGAGGACCAAGAGAGAAGGGGTGATTTCCCCAGAGACGCAACAGCGGACAAGGTCCTCACCACGATTGCAGGGGAAAATATTTTGGCCTTTCACAACTTGTGGTGGGGTCCTCTCGAGTTATGACAGGGACCCCAGGGACTCGCCCCTGTGGCCTCAAGAGAAGCCTGTTCCCACGTCAGTTGCAAGGGGCCACTGGGAAATCCTCTCCAATCGTCTCAGGGTGCTCAAACCTCGACTGGTGCTGAGGCCGGAGCCTGAGCTTTCCACGACCGTCCTGACCTAGGTCTTGGGGTACCCCTGAGGCCCCGACAGAGGAGACATGCCTCGTCTCGCCTGGATACATGCACGGCCACTTGCTGGACTAGCTGCAGCAGCAGTGTCAGGCTTCATTTCAGGTGGTCATAGGGATCTGTGGCTTGACGCCTGGTCCAACCGAGGACTGTCACACTTGCCAGTGTGTCGGCCTTCGAGCCTTGGGGTGATAGTCAAGGCAGTGCAAGGCAGTCAGGTTCATCTGCAGTGGACAAGGCATTTGGGGCTCTTTGGGAATGGTGTCCCAAAACCTGATGCTCCTCCCGACTTTCCTGGTGCGAGCACCTCCTCTTGGGATGCGAGGGAAGCCCCAGGAAACCTTTCCCTAAGGAACAGGAAAAAGGACCATAATATGGAGCTTAGCAGGGGCAAACGGGTCTCCTATTGAGTCGCAGCGGGTCCCTTGGTGTTCCTCTCCTGTTCAGACAGGTGAGGTGGGGAACTTCTTGCGTCTCAGCAGGGGGGTGAAGGATCCCGTCCAGATCAAGATGGAAGGGGTGATTTCCCCCAAGACGCCTCAGCGGATAAGGGCCTCACACAGCTTGTAAGGGAGAAGCTTCTGGTTTTTCTCGAGTTACAGCGGGGTTTCTCGAGTTACGACTGGCAGCCCATAGACCCGCCCCTGTGGACTCAGGAGAGCCCAGTCTCCGTGTCAGTTACAATACGTCTTTGGGGATTCCTCCCCAGTCATCGCCAGGTCTTCGGTCCTCGTCTGGTGCTGATCTGGTACCTGAATTTCCTCGTCCATGGTGACAGAAAATTTGGGTTGCCTTTGGAGCCTCCACAGCGGAGTCAGGCCTCTTCTCGCCTGGAGACTTGCACCGACGCTTGACTCTGCTGCTGCAGCAGTGGAAGGCTCCCTGTCAAGTGGTCACAGGGCTCTGTGACTTGGCCTCAAAGTACTACGCTGGGCTCTCACACGTGCCAGTGTTCAAGGCTTCAAAGCTCAAGGTGACAGTCGATGCAGTGCAGGGTAGTCAGACCCTTATGGAGTGAAGGCGCTATTGGGGGTCTTGGGGAATGGTGGCAAGACCCCTGATCCTCCTCCGGACTGTCCTGGTGCCAGTGTCTCCTATGGGGATGTGAGATGAGCGGTGGAAACCTTTTCCCGACAGAGCAGGAAAGGGACCCTCATATGGAATTCAGCACGTGATAACAGGGCTTATTTTCATTCATGGCGGGACCCTTGGTGTTCCTCTCGAGTCGGGACGTGTGGGGTGGGGAACTTCTTTGGTCACCCCAAGAAGTTGAAAGACCCTTTTGAAGTCCAAGAGAGAAGGGGTGATTTCCCCCGAGACGCCACATCAGACAAGGTACTCTCCTCGCTTGCAGGCGAGTATCTTGTGGTTTTTCTCAAGTTGTGCCGGGGTCCACTCGAGTTACGACTCGGAGGCCAGGGATTCGATCCTGTGGCCTCAGGAGAGGCCAGTCTCTGTGCTAGTTGCCAGGCGCCTCTGGGGATCGTCCCCAAACGTCTCATGGTACTCAGTCTTCGACTTGTGCTCTGGCCGGAGCCTGAGCATTACTCGACCGTCCTGACCTAGGTCTTGGGGTACCGCGGAGGCCCCCACAGAGGAGACAGGCCTCGTGTCGCCTGGACACGTGCATGGATACGTGCCTGACCAGTTGCAGCAGCAGTGTCAGGCACCATGTCATGCGGAAACCGGGATCTGTGGCTTGCCCTCGAGGTAAAAAGTGCTGTTACAGCTGCCAGTGTGTCGGGGGTCGAGCCTCGGTGTGACAGTCAAGGCAGTGCATGGAAGTCAGGTTCATCTGCAGAGGACAAGGCATTTGGGGGTCTTGGGAAATGGTGGCCAAACACCTGATGTTCCTCCCAACTTTCTTGGGGCTAGGACCTCCTTTTGGCATCCGAGGGAAGCCCCAGGAAACCTTTCCCTAAGGAGCAGGGAATTTGAACATCATATGGAGCTTAGCAGGTGCAAACGGGGCTCCTCTTGAGCCACAGCGTGTCCCTTGGGGTTTCCCTCACCTTGAGACGGTGGGGCGGGGAACTTCTTAGGTCACAGCGAGGGGGTGAAGTATACCTTCGAGATCCAATAGGGAAGCGGTGATTTACCCTGAGACGCTGCAGTGGATAATTGTCTCAACCCGCTTGAAAGGGAGAAGCTTCTGTTTTTTCTCGAGATGCGGCGGGGTTTCTCGAGTCACGATGGGGAGTCCATGGACCCGCCCCTTTGGCCTCAGGGGAGTCCAGTCTCGGGGCCAGTTGCCAGGAGCCTCTGGGGATTCCTCCCCAATCGTCTCAGGGTGCTCAGACCTCGAATTTTGCTGAGACGGGAGCTTGATCTTTCTTCGTCCGTTCTGACCTAGGTCTTGGGGAACCCTTGAGATCCCCCAGAGGAGACAGGCCTCATCTCGCCTGGACATTTGCACTGCTACTTGCCTGACCAGCTGCAGCAGCAGTTTCAGCTCCATGTCGAGCAGACACAGGGATCTGTGGGTTGCCCTCGATGTCCAAAGTGCTGTCACACGTGCCAGTGCGTCGTGCCTCTAGCCTCGGGGTGACAGACAAGGCAGTGCAGGGCAGTCAGGTTCATCTGCAGTGGACAAAGCATTTGAGGTCTTGGAGAATGTTGGTCCAATCCCAGATGCTCCTACCGATATTCCTAGTGCAAGCACCTCCTCTTGGGATGAGAGGGACGACACAGGAGAACTTAACATAAGGAGGAGGAAATGGGCTCTTCATGTGGAGATTAGCAGGGGTAAACGGGGAACTTCTTGAGTCGCAGTGAGTCCCTTGGGGTTCCTCTCTCATAGAGACAGGTGGGGCGGGGAACTTCAGGGTTCACTGCAAGGAGGTGAAGGAGCCATTCGAGGTCCAAGACGGAAGGGGTGATTTCCCCAGAGACTCCACAGTGGATAAGGGCCTCACCCCGCTTGCAAGGGAGAAGCTTCTGAGATTTCTTGAGTTAGTGCCCGGTTTCTGGACTTACGACGGGTAGTCCATGGACCCGCCCCTTTGGCCTCAGGAGAGATCATTCTCCGTGCCAGTTGCCATGCACCTTTGGGGATTCCTCCCCAGTCATCGCCGGGTCCTCAGTGGTCGTCTGGTGCTGAAGCGGTACCCGAAGTTTCCTCGCCCGTGCTTACATAAATTTTGTGGTTCCATTGGTGCACACACAGGGGAGTCAGGCCTCATCTCGCCTGAAGGCGTGCACTGCCACTTGCCTCCGCAGCTGCACAGCAGTGTAAGACTCCCTGTCCTGTTGACACAGGAATCTATGAATTGACTTTGAGGTGCTCCCTAGTGCTGTCACGTGTGCCAATGTGTCAGGCTTCGAACCTCTTGGTGACAGTGGATGAAGTACATGGCAGTCAGGTTCTTCTGGAGTAAACGAGGTGTTTAGAGATCTTGGGGAGTAGTGGCAAGTCCCCAGATTCCCCTCTGGACTGTCCTGGTGCGAGGGTCTCCTGTTGGGATGTGAGGGGAATGCTGGGAATCCTTTCCTGACAGAGCAGGAATGGGACCCAAATCTGGAGCTCCGCAGGGGATAACGGGGCTCCATTTCATCCTAGGCGGAACCCCAGCTGTTCCTCTCGAGTGGGGATGGGTGTGGCGTGGAACTTCTTGGGTCACAGCAAGAAGGTGAGTGAAACTTTGAGGTCAAAGAGAGAAGGGTGATTTCCCCAGAGACGCAACAGCGGACAAGGTCCTCACCACGATTGCAGGGGAAAGTATTTTGGCATTTCACAACTTGTGGTGGGGTCCTCTCGAGTTACGACGGGGACCCCAGGGACTCAGCCCTGTGGCCTCAAGAGAAGCCTGTCACCATGTCAGTTGCAAGGGGCCACTGGGAAATCCTCTCCAATCGTCTCAGGGTGCTCAGACCTCGATTGGTACTGAGGCTGGAGCCTGAGCTTTCCACGACCATCCTGACCTAGGTCTTGGGGTACCCCTGAGGCCCCGACAGAGGAGACATGCCTCGTCTCGCCTGGATACATGCACGGCCACTTGCTGGACTAGCTGCAGCAGCAGTGTCAGGCTTCATTTCAGGAGGTCATAGGGATCTGTGGCTTGACTCCTGGTCCAACCAAGGACTGTCACACTTGCCAGTGTGTCGGCCTTCGAGCCTCGGGGTGATAGTCAAGGCAGTGCAAGGCAGTCAGGTTCATCTGCAGTGGACAAGGCATTTGGGGCTCTTTGGGAATGGTGTCCCAAACCCTGATTCTCCACCCAACTTTCCTGGTGCGAGCACCTCCTATTAGGATGCGAGGGAAGCCCCAGGAAACCTTTTCCTAAGGAACCGGAAAAGGGACCATCATATGGAGCGTAGCAGGGGCAAACGGGTCTCCTCTTGAGTCGCAGTGGGTCCCTTGGTATTCCTCTCGTGTTCAGACTGGTGAGGCGGGGAACTTCTTGGGTCACAGCAGGGGGGTGAAGGATCACGTCGAGATCAAGATGGAAGGGGTGATTTCCCCCAAGACGACTCAGCGGATAAGGGCCTCACACAGCTTGTAAGGGAGAAGCTTCTGGTTTTTCTCGAGTTGCAGCGGGGTTTCTCGAGTTACGATTGGGAGCCCATAGACCCGCCCCTGTGGACTCAGGAGAGCCCAGTCTCCGTGTCAGTTTCCATACGTGTTTGGGGATTCCTCCCCAGTCATCGCCAGGTCTTTGGTCCTCGTCTGGTGCTGATCTGGTACCTGAATTTCCTCGCACATGGTGACAGAAAACTTGGGTTCCCTTTGGAGCCTCCACAGCGGAGTCAGGCCTCTTCTCGCCTGGAGACGTGCACTGACGCTTGACTCCGCTGCTGCCGCAGTCGAAAGCTGCCCGTCGAGTGGCCAAAGGGATCTGTGACTTGGCCTCGAGGTACTACGCAGGGCTCTCACACGTGCCAGTGTGCAAAGCTTCAAACCTCGGGGTGACAGTCGATGCAGTGCAGGGCAGTCAGGTTCTTATGGAGTGAAGGAGGTATTGGGGGTCTTGGGGAATGGTGGCAAGACCCCTTATGCTCCTCCCGACTGTCCTGGTGCCAGTGTCTCTTATGGGGATGTGAGATGTATGGTGGAAACCCTGTCCTGACAGAGCAGGAAAGAGTCCCTCATATAGAACTCACCACGGGATAACAGGGCTCAGTTTCATTCATGGCGGGACCCTCGGTGTTCCCCTCTAGTGGGGACGGGTGGGGTGGGGAACTTCTTGGGTCACCCCAAGAAGGTGAATGATCGTTTACCGTTCCAAGAGAGAAGGGGTGATTTCCCCCGAAACGCCACATTATACAAGGTCCTCTCCTCGCTTGCAGGTGAGAATCTTGTGGTTTTTCTCAAGTTGTGGCGGGGTCCACTCGAGTTATGACTCGGACCCCAGGGATTCGCTCCTGTGGCCTCAGGAGAGGCCAGTCNGCTACAGTGGATAAGGGCCTCAACCCGCTTGCAAGGGCGAAGCTTCTGGTATTTTTCGAGTTGAGGCGGGGTTTCTCCAGTTATGATGGGTAGACCACGGACCCGCCCCTTTCACCTCAGTAGAGGCCAGTCTCGGGGCCAGTTGCAAGGATCCTCTGGGGATTCCTCCCCAATCGTCTCAGGGTTCTCAGACCTCGACTTGTGCTGAGAGGGGAGCTTGAGCTTTCCTCGTCCGTTCTGACCTAGGTCTTGGGGATCCCTTGAGGTCCCCCACAGGAGACAGGCCTCGTCTCGCCTGGACATTTGCACTGCTACTTGCCTGACCAGCTGCAGCAGCAGTTTCAGCTCCATGTCGAGCGGACACAGGGATCTGTGGCTTGCCCTCGAGGTCCAAAATGGTGTCACACGTGCCAGTGCGTCGGGTGTCTAGCCTCGAGGTGACAGAAAAGGCAGTGCAGGGCAGTCAGGACATCTGCAGTGGACAAAGCATTTGAGGGTCCTGGAGAATGTTGGCCCAATCCCAGAGGCTCTTACAGACGTTCGTAGTGTGAACACCTATTCTTGGGATGAGAGGGAAGACAAAGGAAACCTTAACCTAAGGAGGAGGAAATGGGCCCGTCGTCTGGAAATTAGCAGGGGTAAACAGAAAACCACTTGAGTCGTAGTGAGTCGCTTGGGGTTCCTCTCGCGTGGAGACCCGTGGGATGGGGAAGTTCAGGGTTCACAGCAAGGGGGTGAAGGAACCCTTCCAGGTCCAAGAGGGAAGGGGGGGATTTCCCCAGAGACACCACAGTGGAAAAGGGCCTCACCCCGCTTGCAAGGGAGAAGCTTCTGGTTTTTCTCGAGTTACTGCCCGGTTTCTGGATTTACGAAGAGGAGCCCATGGACCCGCCCCTTTGGCCTCAGGAGAGGCCATTCTCCGAGCCAGTTGCCATGCGCTTTGGAGATACCTCCCCAGTCATCGCCAGGTCCTCAGTGGCCGTCTCGTGCTGAAATCGGTACCCGAGGATTCCTCGTCCATGCTGACATAAATTTTGTGGTTCCCATGGACCACACACAGGGGAGTCAGGCCTCATCTCTCCTGGAGACGTGCACTGCCGCTTGCTTCTGCAGCTGTACAGCAGTGTAAGACTCCCTGTCGTGTTGACACAGGGATCTGTGCCTTGACCTAGAGGTACTCCCTAGTGCTGTCACGCGGGCCAGTGTGTCAGGCTTCGAACCTCTTGGTGACAGTCGATGCCGTGCCAGGCTGTCAGGTTCATCTGGAGTAAACGAGGTATTTAGGGATCTTGGGGAATAGTGGCAAGTCACCCGATTCCCCTCTCGACTGTCCTGGTGCGAGTGTCTCCTGTTGGGATGTGAGGGGAATGCTGGGAATCCTTTCCCGACAGAGCAGGAATGGGACCCAAATCTGGACCTCCGCAGGGGATAATGGGGCTCCATTTCATTCTAGGTGGGACCCCAGGTGTTCCTCTCGAGTGGGACGGGTGTGGCATGGAACTTCTTGGGTCACAGCAAGAAGGTGAGTGAAAGTTTGAGGTCCAAGAGAGAAGGGGTGATTTCCCCAGAGACGCCACAGTGGACGCCACACCCCGATTGCAGGGGAAAATATTTTGGCATTTCACAACTTGTGGCGGGGTCCTCTCGAGTTACGACGGGGACCCCAGGGACTCGCCCCTGTGGCCTCAAGAGAGGCCCATCTCCATGCCAGTTGCAAGGGGCCACTGGGAAATCCTCTCCAATCGTCTCAGGGTGCTCAGACCTCGACTGGTGGTGAGGCCGGAGCCTGAGCTTTCCTTGACCGTCCTGACCTAGGCCTTGGGGTACCACTGATGTCCCAACAGAGGAGACAGTCCTCGTCTTGCCTGGACACGTGCACGGCCACCTGCATGACTAGCTTAAGCAGCAGTGTCAGGCTTCATGTCAGGCAGTCATAGGGATCTGTGGCTTGACTCCTGGTCCAACCGAGCACTGTCACATGTGCCAGTGTGTCGGGCTTCGAGCCCTGGGGTGACAGTCAAGGCAGTGCAGTGCACTCAGGTTCATCTGCAGTGGACAATGCATTTGGGGGTCTTTGGAAATGGTGTCCCAAACCCTGATGCTCCTCCAGACTTTCCTGGTGCGAAAACCTCCTCTTGGGATGCGAGGGAATCCCCAGAAAACCTTTCCCTAAGGAACAGGAAAAGGGACCATCATATGGAGCTTAGCAGTGGCAAACGGGTCTCCTCTTGAGTCGCAGTGGGTCCCTTAGTGTTCCTCTCGTGTTCAGACTGGTGAGGCGGGAAATTCTTGGGCCACAGCAGCGAGGTGAAGGATCCTGTCGAGATCAAGATGGAAGGGGTGATTTACCCCAAGATGCCTCAGCGGATAAGGGCCTCACACAGCTTGTAACGGAGAAGCTTCTGGTTTTTCTCGAGTTGCGGCGGGTTTTCTCGAGTTACGACTGGGAGCCCATAGACCCGCCCCTGTGGACTCAGGAGAGCCCTGTCTCCGTGTCAGTTGCCATACGTCTTTGGGGATTCCTCCCCAGTCATCGCCAGGTCTTCGGTCCTCGTCTGGTGCTGATCTGGTACCTCAGTTTCCTCGCCCATGGTGACAGAAAACTTGGGTTTCCTTTGGAGCCTCCACAGCAGAGTCAGGCCTCTTCTCGCCTGGAGACCTGCACTGACGCTTGACTCCGCTGCTGCAGCAATGGAAGGCTCCCCGTCGAGTGGCCACAAGGATCTGTGACTTGGCCTCGAAGTACTACGCTGGGCTCTCACACGTGCCAGTGTGCAAGGCTTCAAAGATCAAGGTGACAGTCGATGCAGTGCAGGGCAGTCAGGTCCTTATGGAGTGAAGGCGCTATTGGGGGTTTTGGGGAATGCTGGCAAGACCCCTGATGCTCCTCCCGACTGTCCTGGTGCCAGTGTCTCCTATTGGGATGTGAGATGAGCGGTGGCAACCTTTTCCTGACAGAGCAGGAAAAGGACACTCATATGGATTTCAGCACGTGATAACAGGGCTCATTTTCATTCATGGCGGGACCCTCGGTGTTCCTCTCGAGTAGGGACGTGTGGGGTGCAGAACTTCTTTGGTCACCCCAAGAAGTTGAAAGCCCGTTTTGAGGTCCAAGAGAGAAAGGGTGATTTCCCAAGAGACGTCACATCAGACAAGGTCCTCTCCTTGCTTGCAGGCGAGAATCTTGTGGTTTTTCTCAAGTTGTGGTGGGGTCCACTCGGATGCCAGGGATTCGCTCCTGTGGCCTCAGGAGAGCCCAGTCTCTGTGCTAGTTGCCAGGCGCCTCTGGGGATTCTCCCCAAACGTCTCATGGTACTCAGTCTTCGACTTGTGCTCTGGCCGAAGCCTGAGCATTACTCGACGGTCCTGACCTAGGTCTTCGGGTACCGCTGAGGCCCCCACAGAGGAGACAGGCCTCGTCTCGCCTGGAGACATGCATGGCTCCTTGCCTGACCAGCTGCAGCAGCAGTGTCAGGCACCATTTCGTGCGGAAACAGCAATCTGTGGCTTGCCCTCGAGGGCCAAAGTGCTGTCACACCTGCCAGTGTGTCGGGGGTCGAGCCTCGGTGTGACAGTCAAGGCAGTGCAGGGCAGTCAGGTTCATCAGCAGAGGACAAGGCATTTGGGGGTCTTGTGAAATGGTGGCCTAACTCCTGATGCTCCTCCCGACTCTCTTGGTGCTAGCACCTCCTCTTGGCATGGGAGGGAAGCCCCAGGAAACCTTTCCTTAAGGAGCAGGAAATGTGAAGATCATATGGAGCTTAGCAGGTGCAAACGGGGCTCCTCTTGAGTCGCAGCGCATCCCTTGCGGTTCCTCTTACGTTGAGACGGGTGGGGCAGGGTACTTCTTAGGTCACCACAATGGGGTGAAGGATACCTTGGAGATCCAGTAGGGAAGGGCTGATTTCCCCTGAGACGCTGCAGTGGATAAGGGCCTCAACCTGCTTGCAAGCGAGAACCTTCTGTTATTTCTCGACTTGAGGTGGGGTTTCTCGAGTTATGATGGGGAGACCAGGGACCCGCCCCTTTCGCCTCAGGAGAGGCCAGTCTCGGGGCCAGTTGCCAGGAGCCTC
The DNA here is from genome assembly GCA_006408755.1 of Eudorcas thomsonii. NCBI lineage: Eukaryota > Metazoa > Chordata > Mammalia > Artiodactyla > Bovidae > Eudorcas > Eudorcas thomsonii. Next base: position 80,414 of record SJYE01000866.1, on the reverse strand, counting down.
TGGGGATTCCTCCCCAATCATATCAGGGTTCTCAGACCTCGACTTGTGCTGAGAGGGGAGCTTGAGCTTTCCTCGTCCGTTCTGACCTCGGCCTTGGGGAACCCTTGAGGTCCCCCAGAAGAGACAGGCCTCGTCTCGCCTGGACATTTGCACTGCTACTTGCCTGACCAGCTGCAGCAGCAGTTTCAGCTCCATGTCAAGCAGACACAGGGATCTGTGGGTTGCCCTCGATGTCGAAAGTGCTGTCACACATGCCAGTGCATCAGGGGTCTAGCCTCGGTGTGATAGACAAGGCAGTGCAGGGCAGTCAAGTTCATCTGCAATGGACAAAGCATTTGAGGGTCTTGGAGAATGTTGCCCAATCCCAGATGCTCCTACCGACATGACTAGTACGAGCACCTCCTCTTGGGATGCGAGGGAAGACACAGGAAACCTTAACCTAAGGAGGAGGAAATGGGCCCGTCATCTGGAGATTAGCAGGGGTAAACGGGGATCCTCTTGAGTCACAGTGAGTCCCTTGGGGTTCGCCTGGAGACGGGTGGCACGGGGAACTTCAGGGTTCACAGCAAGGGGTTTAAGGAGCCCTTCGAGGTCCAAGAGAGAAGGGGTGATTTCCCCAGTGACACCACCGTGGATAAAGGCCTCACCCCGCTTGCAAGGGAGAAGCTTCTGGTTTTGCTCGAGTTACGGCACGGTTTCTGGAGTTACGACGGGGAGCCCGTGGACCCACCCCTTTGGCCTCAGGAGAGGCCATTCTCCGTGCCAGTTGACATGTGCCTTTGGGGATTCCTCCCCAGTCATCGCCGGGTCCTCAGTGGTCGTCTGGTGCTGAAGCCGGTACCCGAGGTTTCCTCGCCCATGCTGACATAAATTTTGTGTTTCCCATGGATCACACACATGGGAGTCAGGCCTTGTCTCGCTTGAAGACATGCACTGCCGCTTGCCTCCGCAGCTGCACAGCAGTGGAAGACTCCCTGTCGTGTTGACACAGGGATCTATGACTTGACCTAGAGGTACTCCCTAGTGTTGTCACGCGTGCCAATGTGTCAGGCTTCGAACCTCTTGGTGACAGTCGACGCAGTGCAGGGCAGTCAGGTTCATCTGGAGTAAACGAGGTATTCAGAAATCTTGCGGAATAGTGGCAAGTCCCCTGATTCCCCTCTCGACTGTCGTGGTTGGAGTGTCTCCTGTTGGGATGTGAGGGGAATGCTGGGATTCCTTTCCCAAAGGAGCAGGAATGGGACCCACATCTGGAGCTTCGCAGGGGATAACGGGGCTCTATTTCTTTCTCAGCGGGACCCCAGGTGTTCCTCTCGAGTGGGGACGGGTATGGCGAGGAACTTCTTGTGTCACAGCAAGAAGGTGAGTGAAACTTTGTGGTCCAAGAGAGAAGGAGTGATTTCCCCAGAGACGCCACAGCGGACAAGGTCCTCACCCCGATTGCAGGGGCATATATTTTGGCATTTCACAACTTGTGGTGGCGTCCTCTCTAGTTACGACGGGGACCACAGGGATTCGCCTCTCTGGCCTCAAGAGAGGCCAGTCTCCATGCCAGTTGCAAGGGGCCACTGGGAAATCCTCTCCAATCATCTCAGGTTGCTCAGACCTCGACTGGTTCTGAGGCCAGAGCCTGAGCTTTCCTCGACTGTCCTGACCTAGGACTTGGGGTACCCCTGAGGCCCCCACAGAGTAGTAGACTGGCGTCATCTCGACTGGACATGTGCACGGCCACTTGCATGACTAGCTGCAGCAGCAGTGTTAGGCTTCATGTCAGGCGGTCATAGGGATCTGTGGCGTGACTCCTAGTCCAAACGAGGACTGTCACACGTGCCAGTGTGTCGGGTTTTGAGCCTCGAGGTGACAGTCAAGGTTGTGCAGGGAAGTCAGGTTCATCTGCAGTGGACAAGGCATTTGGTGGTCTTTGGGAATGGTGTCCCAACCATGATGCTCCTCCCGACTTTCCTGGTGCGAGCACCTCCTCTTGGAATTTGAGGGAAGCCCCAGGAAATCTTTCCCTAAAAACAGGAAATGGGACCTTCATATGGAGCTTAGCAGCGGCAAACGGGTCTCCTCTTGAGTCGCTTTGGGTCCCTTGGTGTTCCTCTCGTGTTCAGACTGGTGAGGCGGGAACTTCTTGGGTCACAGCATGGGGGTGAAGGATCCCGTCGAGATCAAGATGGAAGGGGTGAATTCCCCCAAGACTCCTCAGCGGATAATGGCCTCACACAGCTTATAAGTGAGAAGCTTCTGGTTTTTTTCGAGTTGCGGTGGGGTTTCTCGAGTTACGACTGGGAGCCCGTAGACCCGCCCCTGTGGACTCAGGAGAGCCCTGTCTCCGTGTCAGTTGCCATACGTCTTTGGGGATTCCTCCCCAGTCATCGCCAGGTCTTCAGTCCTCGTCTGGTGCTGAACTGGTACCTGAATTTCTTTGCCCATGGTGACATAAAACTTGGGTTTCCTTTGGAGCCTCCATTGCGGAATCAGGCCTCTTCTCGCCTAGCGGCGTGCACTGACGCTTGACTCCGCTGCTGCAGCAGTGGAAGGCTCCCCGTCGAGTGGCCAAAGGGTTCTGTGACTTGGCCTCGAGGTACTACGCAGGGCTCTCACACGTGCCAGTGTGGAAGGCTTCAAACCTCGGGATGACAGTCGATGAAATGCAGGGCAGTCAGGTCATTATGGTGTGAAGGCATTATTGGGGGTCTTGGGGAATGGTGGCAAGACCCCTGATGCTTCTCCCGACTGTCCTGGTGCCAGTGTCTTCTATGCGGATGTGAGATGAGCGGTGGGAACCCTTTCCCGACAGAGCAGGTCAGGGACCCTCATATGGAACTCTGCACGGGAATACAGGGCTCTTTTTCATTCATGCCAGGACACTCCGTATTCCTCTCCAAGGGTACAGGTGGGGTGGGGAACTTCTTGGGTCACCCCAAGAAGGTGAAAGACCGTTTTGAGGTCCAAGAGAGAAGGGGTGATTTCTCCCGAGACACCACATCAGACAAGGTACTCTCCTCGCTTGAATGCGAGAATCTTGTGGATTTTCTCAAGTTGTGGCGGGGTCCACTCGAGTTACAATGGGGACCCCAGGGACTCGCCCCTGTGGTCTCAGGAGAGGCCAGTCACTGTTCCAGTTGCCAGGCGCCTCTTGGGACTCTCCCCAAACGTCTCATGGTACTCAGTCTTCGACTTGTGCTCTGGCCAGGGCCTGAGCATTACTCGACCGTCCTGACCTAGTTCTTGGGTACCGCTGAGGCCCCCACAGAGGAGACAGGCCTCATCTCGCCTGGACACGTGCATAGCTACTTGCCTGACCAGCTCAGCAGCAGTGTCAGGCACCATGTCGTGCGGACACAGCTATCTGTGGCTTGCCCTTGATGTCCAGAGTGCTGTCACACCTGCCAGGGTGTCGGGGGTCGAGCTTCGGTGTGACAGTCAAGGCAGTGCAGGGCAGTCAAGTTCATCTGCAGAGGACAAGGCATTTGGGGGTCTTGTGAAATGGTGGCCCAAACCCTAATCCTCCTCCCGACTTTCTTGGGGCTAGCACCTCCTCTTGGGATGCGAGGGAAGCCCCAGGAAACCTTTCCCTAAGGAGGAGGAAATGTGAACATCATATGGATCTTAGCAGGTACAAATGGGGCTCCTCTTGAGTCGTAGCGCGTCCCTTGGGGTTCCTCTCACTTTGAGGCAGGTGGGACGGAGAACTTCTTAGGTCACAACGAGGGGGTGAAGGATACCTTCGAGATCCAATAGGGAAGGGAAGATTTCTCATGAGACGCTGCAGTGGATAAGGGCCTCAACCCGGTTGCAAGGGAGAAGCTTCTGGTTTTTCTCGACTTGCGGCGGAGTTTCTCGAGTTACGATTGGGAGCCCACCGACCCGCCCCTTCCGCCTCAGGAGAGGCCATCTCGGTTCCAGCTGCCAGGAGCCTCTGGGGATTCCTCCCGAATCCTCTCAGGGTGCTCAGACCTCGACTTGTGCTGAGATGGAGCTTGAGCTTTCCTCGTCCGTTCTGACCTAGGGCTTGGGGAACCCTTGAGATCCCCCAGAGGAGACAGGCCTCATCTCGCCTGGACATTTGCACTGCTACTTGCCTGACCAGCTACAGCAGCAGTTTCAGCTCCAGGTCGAGCAGACACATGGATCTTTGGCTTGCGCTCGAGGTCCAAAGTGCTGTCACACGTGCCAGTGCTTCTGGCGTCTAGCCTCGGGGTGACAGACAAGGCAGTGCAGGGCAGTCAGGTTCATCTGCAGTGGACAAAGCATTTGGGGATCTTGGAGAATGTTGGCCCAATGCCAGATGCTCCTACGGTCATTCCTACTGCAAGCACCTCCTCTTGGGTTGCGAGGTAAGAGACAGGAAACCTTAAGCTAAGGTGGAGGAAATGGGCCCATCATCTGCAGGTTAGCAGGGGTAAATTGTGTTCGACTTGAGTCGCAGTGAGTCCCTTGGGGTTCCTCTTGCGTGGAGAAGGGTGGGGCGGGGAACTTCAGGGTTCACAGCAAGAGGGTGAAGGACCCCTTCGAGGTCCAAGAGAGAAGGGGTGATTTCCCCAGAGATACCACAGTGCATAAGGGCCTCACCTTGCTTGCAAGGGAGAAGCTTCTGCTTTTTCTCGAGTTACTGCCCGGTTTTTTGGAGTTACGATGGACAGCCCATGGACTCGCCCTTTGGCCTCAAGAGAGGCCATTCTCCATGCCAGTTGCCATGCGCCTTTGGGGATTCCTCCCCAGTCATCGCCGGGTCCTCAGTGGCCGTCTGGTGCTGGAGATGGTACCCCAGGTTTCCTAGCCCATGCTGACATAAATTTTGTGGTTCCCACGGAGCACACACAGGGGAGTCTGGCCTCGTCTCGCCTGGATACGTGCACTGCCGCTTGCCTCCGCAGCTGCACAGTAGTGGAAGACTCCCTGTCGTGTTGACACAGGGATCTAGGAATTGACTTAGAGGTACTTCCTAGTGCTGTCACGCGTGCCAGTGTGTCAGGCTTCGAACCTCTTGGTGACAGTCGACGCAGTGCAGGGCAGTCAGGTTCATCTGCAGGAAACGAGGTATTTAGGGATCTTCGGGAATAGTGGCAAGTCACCTGATTCCCCTCTCGACTGTCCTGGTGCGAATGTCTCCTTTTGGGATGTGAGGGGAATGCTGGGAATCCTTTCCCGACAGAGCAGGAATGGGACCCAAATCTGGAGCTTTGCAGGGGATAACGGGGCTGCATTTCATTCTAGGCGGGACCCCAGGTGTTCCTCTCGATTGGGGATGGGTGTGGGGTGAAATTCTTGGGTCACAGCAAGAAGGTGAGTGAAACTTTGAGGTCCAAGAGAGATGCGGTCATTTGCCCAGAGACCCCACAGCGGACAAATTCCTCACCCGGTTTGCAGGGGAAAATATTTTGGCATTTCACAACTTGTGGCGGGGTCCTCTCGATTTACGACGGGGACCACAGGGACTCGCGCCTGTGGCCTCAAGAGTGTCCAGTCCCTATTCCAGTTGCAAGGGGCCACTGGGGAACCCTCTCCAATCATCTCAGGGTGCTCAGACCTCGACTGTTGCTGAGGCCGGAGACTGAGCTTTCCTCGACCGTCCTGACCTAGGTCTTGGGGTACCCGTGAGGCACCCACAGAGTAGACACGACTCGTCTCGCCTGGACATATGCATGGCCACTTGCATGGCTAGCAGCAGCAGAGTGTCAGGCTTCATGTCACCCGGTTTTAGGGATATGTGGCTTGACACCTGGTCCAACCTAGGACTGTCACACGTGCCAGTGTGTCAGACTTCGAGCCTCGGGGTGACAGTCAAGGCAGTGCAAGGCAGTCAGGTTCATCTGCAGTGGACAAGGCATTTGGGGGTTTTGGGTATGGTGTCCCAAACCCTGATGCTCCTCCCGACATTCCTGGTACGAGCACCTCCACTTGGGATGCGAGGGAAGCCCCAGGAAACCTTTCCCTAAGGAACCGGAAAAGGGATCATCATGTGTAGCTAAGCAGGGGCAAACGGGTCTCCTCTTGAGTCGTAGCGGGTCCCTTGGTGTTCCTCTCGTGTTCAGACTGGTGTGCCGGGGAAATTCTTGGGTCACAGCATGGCGGTGAAGGATCCCGTCGATATCAAGATGGAAGGGGTGATTTCCCCTAAGAAGCTTCAGCGGATAAGGGCCTCACACAGCTTGTAAGGGAGAAGCTTCTGCTCCTGGTTTTTCTCGAGTTGCGGCGGTATTTCTCGAGTTATGACTTGGAGCCCATAGACCCGCCCCTGTGGACTCAAAAGAGCCCAGGCTCCTTGTCAGTTGCCATACGTCTTTGGGGATTCCTTCCCAGTCATCGCCAGGTCTTCGGTTCTCGTCTGGTGCTGATCTGGTACCTGAAATTCCTCTCCTATGGTGACAGAAATCTTGGGTTCCCTTTGGAGAATCCACAGCGGAGTCAGGCCTCTTTTCGTCTGGAGACGTGCACTGATGCTTGACTCTGCTGCTACAGCAGTGGAAGGATCCCCGTCGAGTGGCCAAAGGGATCTGTGACTTGGCCTCGAGGTACTTCGCAGGGCTCTCACATGTGCCAGTGTGCAAGGCTTCAAACCTCGGGGTGACAGTCGATGCAATGCAGGGCAGTCAGGTTCTTATGGAGTGAAGGCGGTACTGGGGGACTTGGGGAATGCTGGCAAGACCCCTGATGCTCATCACGACTGTCCTGGTGCCAGTGTCTCCTATGGGGATGTGAGATGAGCGGTGGGAACCCTTTCCCGACAGAGCAGGAAAGGGACGCTCATATGGAACTCAGCACGGGATAACAAGGCTCATTTTCATTCATGGCGGGACGGTTGGTGTTCCTCTCGAGTGGGAACGGTTGGGGTGGGGAACTTCTTGGGTCACCCCCAGAAAGTGAATGACCTTTTTGAGGTCCAAGAGAGAAGGGGTGATTTCCCCCGAGAGGCCACATCAGACAAGGTCCTCTCCTCGCTTGCAGGCGAGAATCTTGTGGTTTTGCTCAAGTTGTGGCGGGGTCCACTCGAGTTACAACTGGGACCACAGGGACTCGCCCCTGTGGCCTCAGGAGAGGCCAGTCTCTGTGCCAGTTGCTAGGCGCCTCTGGGGATTCTCCCCAAACGTCTCATGGTACTCAGTCTTCGACTTGTGCTCTGGCCGGAGCCTGAGCATTACTCGACCGTCCTGACCTAGGTCTTGGGGTACCGCTGAGGTCCCCACAGAGGAGACAGGTCTCGTCTCGCCTGCACATGTGCATGGCTAAATGCCTGACCAGCTGCAGCAGCAGTGTCAGGCACCATGTCGTGCGGACACAGGGATCTGTGGCTTGCCCTCGAGGTCCAAAGTGCTGTCACACCTGCCAGTGAGTCGGGGTCGAGCCTCGGTGTGACAGTCAAGGTAGTGCAGGGCAGTCAGGGTCATCTGCAGAGGACAAGGCATTTGGGGGTTTTGGGAAATTTTGGCCCAACCCCTGTTGCTCCTCCCGACCTTCTTGGTGCTAGCAGCTCCCCTTGGCATGCGAAGGAAGCCTCAGGACACCTTTCCCTAAGGAGCAGGAAATGTGAACATCATACGGAGCTTAGCAGATGCAAACGGGGCTCCTCTTGAGTCGCAGTGGGTCCCTTGTGGTTCCTCTCACGTTGAGGCGGGTGGGGCTGGAAACCTCTTAGGTCACAGCGAGGGGGTGAAAGATACCTTCGAGATCCAATAAGGAAGGGGTGATCTCCCCTAAGACACTGCAGTGGATAAGGGCCTCAACCCGCTTGCAGGGGAGAAGCTTCTGGTTTTTCTCGACTTGTGGCGGGGTTTCTCGAGTTATAATTGGGAGCCCCACCGACCCGCCCCTTCGGCCTCACGAGAGGCCAGTCTCGGTGCCAGCTGCCAGGAGCCTCTGGGGATTCCTCCCGAATCGTCTCAGGGTGCTCAGATCTCGACTTGTGTTGAGATGGGAGCTTGAGCATTTCTCGTTCGTTCTGACCTAGGGCTTGGGGAACCATTGAGATCCCCCAGAGGAGACAGGCTTCATCTCGCCTGGACATTTGCACTGCTACTTGCCTGACCAGCTACAGCAGCAGTTTCAGCTCCAGGTCGAGCAGACACAGGGATCTGTGGCTTGCCCTCGAGGTCCAAAGTGCTGTCACACGTGCCAGTGCTTCTGGCGTCTAGCCTCGGGGTGACAGACAAGGCAGTGCAGGGCAGTCAGGTTCATCTGCAGTGGACAAAGCATTTGGGGATCTTGCAGATTGTTGGCCCAATCCGAGATGCTCCTACCGACATTCCTACTGCGAGCAACTCCTCTTGGGATGCGAGGGAAGAGACAGGAAACCTTAAGCTAAGGAGGAGGAAATGGGCCCGTCATCTGGAGGTTAGCAGGGGTAAACGGTGTTCCACTTGAGTCGAAGTGAGTCCCTTGGGGTTTCTCTCGCGTGGAGAAGGGTGGGGCGGGGAACTTCAGGGTTCACAGCAAGGGCGTGAAGGAGCCCTTCGAGGTCCAAGAGAGAAGGGGTGATTTCCACAGAGATACCAAAGTGCATAAGGGCCTCACCTTGCTTGCAAGGGAGAAGCTTCTGCTTCTTCTCGAGTTACTGCCCGGTTTCTGGAGCTACGATGGGGAGCCCATGGACTCGCCCTTTTGGCCTCAGGAGAGGCCATTCTCCGTGCCAGTTGCCATGCGCCTTTGGGGATTCCTCCCCAGTCATCGCCGGGTCCTCAGTGGCCATCTGGTGCTGAAGACGGTACCCCAGGTTTCCTAGCCCATGCTGACATAAATTTTGTGGTTCCCATGGCGCACACACAGGGGAGTCAGGCCTCGTCTCGCCGGGAGACGGGCACCGCCGCTTGCCTCCGCAGCTGCACAGCAGTGGAAGACTCCCTGTCGTGTTGACACAGGGATCTAGGAATTGACTTTGAGGTACTCCCTAGTGCTGTCACGCGTGCCAGTGTGTCAGGCTTCGAACCTCTTGGTGACAGTCGACGAAGTGCAGGGCAGTCAGGTTCATCTGCAGGAAACGAGGTATTTAGGGATCTTGGGGAATAGTGGCAAGTCACCTGATTCCCCTCTCAACTGTCCTGGTGCGAATGTCTCCTTTTGGGATGTGAGGGGAATGCTGGGAATCCTTTCCCGACAGAGCAGGAATGGGACCCAAATCTGGAACTCCGCAGGGGATAACGGGGCTGCATTTCATTCTAGGCAGGACCCCAGGTGTTCCTCTCGTGTGGGGACGGGTGTGGTGTGAAATTCTTGGGTCACAGCAAGAAGGTGAGTGAAACTTTGAGGTCCAAGAGAGATGCGGTCTTTTGCCCAGAGACGCCACAGCGGACAAGTCCTCACCCCGACTGCAGGGGAAAATATTTTGGAATTTCACAACTTGTGGCAGGTTCCCCTCAAGTTACGATGGGGACACCAGGGACTCGACCCTGTGGCCTCAAGGGAGGCCAGTCTCCATGCCAGTTGCATGGGGCCACTGGGAAACCCACTCCAATAGTCTCAGAGTTCTCAGACCTCGAGTGGTGCTGAGGCCGGGGCCTGAGCTTTCCTCGACAGTCCTGACCTTGGTCTTGGGGTACCCCTGAGGCCCCCACAGAGGAGACACAACTCGTCTCACCTGGACACGTGCACGTCCACATGCATGACTAGCTGCAGCAGAGTGTCAGCTTCATGTCAGGCGTTCATAGGGATATGTGGCTTGACTCCTGGTCCAACCGAGGACTGTCACAGCTGCCAGTGTGTCAGACTTCGAGCCTCGGGGTGACAGTCAAGGCAGTGCAAGACAGTCAGGTTCATCTGCAGTGGACAAGGCATTTGGGGGTTTTGGGTACGGTGTTCCAAAGCCTGATGCTCCTCCCGACTTTCCTGGTGCGAGCACCTCCTCTTGGGATGCGAGGGAAGCCCCAGGAAACCTTTCCCTAAGGAACCGGAAAAGGGACCATCATATGGAGCTTAGCAGGGGCAAACGGGTCTCCTCTTGAGTCGCAGCGGGTCCCTTGGTGTTCCTGTCTTGTTCAGACTGGTGTGCCGGCGAACTTCTTGGGTCACAGCATGGGCATGAAGGATTCGGTCGTGATCAAGATGGAAGGTGTGATTTCCCCTAAGACGCTTCAACGGATAAGGACCTCACACGGCTTGTAAGGGAGAAGCTTCTTCTTCTGGTTTGTCTCGAGTTGCGGCAGAGTTTCTCGAGTTACGACTGGGAGCCCATAGACCCGACACTGTGGACTCAGGAGAGCCAAGGCTCCGTGTCAGTTGCCATACGTCTTTGGGGATTCCTTCCCAGTCATCGCCAGGTCTTCGGTGCTCATCAAGTGCTGATCTGGTACCTGAATTTCCTCGCATATGGTGACAGAAATCTTGGGTTCCCTTTGGAGCCTCCACAGCGGAGTCAGGCCTCTTCTCGCCTGGAAACGTGCACTGACGCTTGACTCCACTGCTGCCACAGTCGAAGGCTCCCCATCGAGTGGCCAAAGGAATCTGTGACTTGGCCTCGAGGTACTTCGAAGGGCTCTCACACGTGCCAGTGTACAAGGCTTCAAACCTCAGGGTGACAGTCGATGCAATGCAGGGCAGTCAAGTTCTTATGGAGTGAAGGCGGTATTGGGGGACTTGGGGAATGCTGGCAAGACCCCTGATGCTCCTCCCGACTGTCCTGGTGCCAGTGTCTCCTATGGAGATGTGAGATGAGCGGTGGGAACCCTTTCCCGACAGAGCAGGAAAGGGACCCTCATATGGAACTCAGCACGGGATAACAAGGCTCATTTTCATTCATGGCGGGACGCTTGGTGTTCCTCTCGAATGGGAACGGTTGGGGTGGGGAACTTCTTGGGTCACCCCCAGAAAGTGAATGACCGTTTTGAGGTCCAAAAGAAAAGGGGTGATTTCCCCCGAGAGGCCACATCAGACAAGGTCCTCTCCTCGCTTGCAGGCGATAATCTTGTGATTTTTCTCAAGTTGTGGCGGGGTATACTCGAGTTACAACTGGGAACCCAGGGACTCGCCCCTGTGGCCGCAGGAGAGGCCAGTCTCTGTGCCAGTTGTCAGGCTCATCTGGGGATTCTCCCCAAACGTCTCATGGTACTCAGTATTCGACTTGTGCTCTGGCCAGAGCCTGAGCTTTACTCGACCGTCCTGACCTAGGTCTTGGGGTACCGCTGTGGCCCCCACAGAGGAGACAGGTCTCGCTCGCCTGGACACGTGCATGGCTAAATGCCTGACCAGCTGCAGCAGCAGTGTCAGGCACCATGTCGTGCTGACCCAGGGATCTGTGGCTTGCCCTCGAGGTCCAAAGTGCTGTAATACCTGCCAGTGTGTCGGGGTCGAGCCTCGGTGTGACAGTCAAGGTAGTGCAGGGCAGTAAGGGTCATCTGCAGAGGACAAGGCACTTGGGGGTTTTGTGAAATTTTAGCCCAAACCCTGATGCTCCTCCGGACTTTCCTGGTGCTAGCACCTCCCCTTGGCATGCGAAGGAAGCCTCAGGAAACCTTTCCCTAAGGAGCAGGAAATGTGAACGTCATACGGAACTTAGCAGGTGCAAACGGGGCTCCTCTTGAGTCCCAGCTGGTCCCTTGGGGTTCCTCTCACGTTGAGGCGGGTGGAGCTGGAAACTTTTTAGGTCACAGCGAGGGGGTGAAGGATACCTTCGAGATCCAATAAGGAAGGGGTGATCTCCCCTAAGACACTGCAGTGGATAAGGGCCTCAACCCGCTTGCAAGGGAGAAGCTTCTGGTTTTTTTCGACTTGTGGCGGGGTTTCTCGACTTACGATTGGGAGCACACCGACCCGCCCCTTCAGCCTCAGGAGAAGCCAGTCTCGGTGCCAGGTGCCAGGAGCCTCTGGGGATTCCTCGCGAATCGTCTCAGGGTGCTCAGACCTCTACTTGTGCTGATATGGGAGCTTGAGCTTTCCTCGTCCGTTCTGACCTAGGCCTTGGGGAACCCTTGAGATCCCCCAGAGGAGACAGGCCTCATCTCGCCTGGACATTTGCACTGCTACTTGCCTGACCAGCTACAGCAGCAGTTTCAGCTCAAGGTCGAGCGGACACAGGGATCTGTGGCTTGCCCTCGAGGTCCAAAGTTCTGTCACACGTGCCAGTGCTTCTGGCGTCTAGCCTCGGGGTGACAGACAAGGCAGTGCAGGGCAATCAGGTTCATATGCAGTGGACAGAGCCTTTGGGGTTCTTGGAGAATGTTGGCCCAATGCCAGATGCTCCGACCGACATTCCTACTGCGAGCAACTCCTCTTGGGATGGGAGCGAAGAGACAGGAAACCTTAAGCTAAGGAGGAGGAAATGGGCCCATCATCTGGAGGTTAGCAGGGGTAAACGGTGTTCCACTTGAGTCGCAGTGAGTCCCTTGGGGTTCCTCTCGCGTGGAGAAGGGTGGGGCGGGGAACTTCAGGGTTCACAGCAAGAGGGTGAAGGACCCCTTCGAGGTCCAAGAGAGAAGGGGTGATTTCCCCAGAGATACCACAGTGCTTAAGGGCCTCACCTTGCTTGCAAGGGAGAAGCTTCTGGTTTTTCTAGAGTTACTGCCCGGTTTCTGGAGTTACGATGGGGAGCCCATGGACTTGCCCCTTTGGCCTCAGGATAGGCTATTCTCCGTGCCAGTTGCCATGTGCCTTTGGGGATTCCTTCCCAGTCATCGCCGGGTCCTCAGTGGCCGTCTGGTGCTGAAGCCGGTACCCCAGGTTTCCTAGCCCATGCTGACATAAATTTTGTGGTTCCCATGGAGCACACACAGGGGAGTCAGGCCTCATCTCGCCTGGAGGCGTGCACTGCCGCTTGCCTCCGCAGCTGCACAGCAGTGGAAGACTCCCTGTCGTGTTGACACAGGGATCTAGGAATTGACTTAGAGGTACTCCCTACTGCTGTCACGCGTGCCAGTGTGTCAGGCTTCGAACCTCTAGGTGACAGTCGACGCAGTGCAGGGCAGTCAGGTTCATCTGCAGGAAACGAGGTATTTAGGGATCTTGGGGAATAGTGGCAAGTCACCTGATTCCCCTCTCGAATCTCCTGGTGCGAATGTCTCCGTTTGGGATGTGAGGGGAATGCTGGGAATCCTTTCCCGACAGAGCAGGAATGGGACCCAAATCTGGAGCTCCGCACGGATAACGGGGCTCCATTTCATTCTAGATGGGACCCCAGGTTTTCCTCTCGAGTGGGGACGGGTGTGGCGTGAAATTCTTGGGTCACAGCAAGAAGGTGAGTGAACCTTTGAGGTCCATAAGAGATGCAGTCATTTGACCAGAGACGCCACAGCGGACAAAGTCCTCACCCTGATTGCAGGGGAAAATATTTTGGCATTTCACAACTTGTGGCGGGGTGCCCTCGAGTTAAGATGGGGACACCGGGGACTCGCCCCTGTGGCCTCAAGGGAGGCCAGTCCCCAAGCCAGTTGCAAGGGGCCACTGGGAAACCCACTCCAATAGTCTCAGGGTTCTCAGACCTCGAGTGGTGCTGAGGCCGGAGCCTGAGCTTTCCTCGACAGTCCTGACCTAGGTCTTGGGGTACCCCTGAGGCCACCACAGAGGAGACACAACTGGTCTCCCCTGGACACGTGAACGGCCACTTGCATTACTAGTTGCAGCAGAGTGTCAGGCTTCATGTCAGGCGGTCATAGGGATATGTGGCTTGACTCCTGGTCCAACCGAGGACTGTCACACGTGCCAGTGTGTCAGACTTCGAGCCTCGGGGTGACAGTCAAGGCAGTGCAAGGCAGTCAGGTTCATCTGCAGTGGACAAGGCATTTGGGGGTTTTGAGTACGGTGTTCCAAACCCTGATGCTCCTCCCGACTTTCAACGTGCGAGCACCTCCTCTTGGGATGCGAGGGGAAGCCCCAGGAAACCTTTCCCTAAGGAACCGGAAAAGGGACCATCATATGGAGCTTAGCAGGTGCAAACGGGTCTCGTCTTGAGTCGCAGCGGGTCCCCTGGTGTTCCTCTCCTGTTCAGACTGGTCTGCCGGGGAACATCATGGGTCACAGCCTGGGGGTGAAGGATCCCCTCGAGATCAAGATGGAAGGGGTGATTTCCCCTAAGACGCCTCAGCGGATAAGGACCTCACACGGCTTGTAAGGGAGAAGCTTCTGCTTCTGGTTTTTCTCGAGTTGCGGCGGGGTTTCTCGAGTTACGACTGGGAACCCATAGACCCGACACTGTGGACTCAGAAGAGCCCAGGATCCGTGTCAGTTGCCATACGTCTTTGGGGATTCCTTCCCAGTCATCCCAGGTCTTCGGTTCTCGTCTGGTGCTGATCTGGTACCTGAATTTCCTCGCACATGGTGACAGAAAACTTGGGTTCCCTTTGGAGCCTCCACAGCGGAGTCAGGCCTCTTCTCGCCTGGAGACGTGCACTGACGCTTGCCTCCGCTGCTGCCGCAGTCAAAAGCTGCCCGTCTAGTGGCCAAAGGGATCTGTGACTTGGCCTCGAGTTACTACGCAGGGCTCTCACACGTGCCAGTGTGCAAAGCTTCAAACCTCGGGGTGACAGTCGATGCAATGCAGGGCAGTCAGGTTCTTATGGAGTGAAGG
>SJYE01000866.1:49904-63288 GCA_006408755.1 Eudorcas thomsonii | reverse complement strand
GAACGGAGGTAGGAGAGGCCGGAGTGGAGGGGGAGGGGGAGGGTAGAGAACCAGGGTCGGAGGAGGGGAAAGAATAGGGTTAGCTGCCGGCTGGTTGGGGGTCCTGGTTGGAGGTCGAGGGCGAGGCTGGGGCTGGGGTGGAAGGGGAGGGAGCCGTGGGAGAGGTATAGGGAGGAGGAGCCACCAGGTCTTCTGGAGGAACAGAGAAAGCAGAGGACTCAGAGACGGGAGGAGTTGACTTGGCCAGGGAAGGTGGAGTCGGGGGAGCCATGGTGAGTAGGACTTGGCTGGGAGCCACGTGGTGCACGGCGGGGGAGGGGGGGGCGAGAGCGCAACGCCCAAAAAGCCTGTACATAGGGGACCTCAGACCATTTTCCCGTTCTCCGGCAATAATTGTCCAAATCACGGAGGACGTCAAAGTCTAATATCCCTGTGGCTGGCCAGTGAGCCGTTATCTAGAGAATACTGTGGCCAGGCCTGAGAGCACAAAAAAGTAAACTGTTTAGGGCGGATATATCCCTTTAGTCTTAGGGTCCGCAAATTAGCCAGTAGGCACTTTAAAGGAGTAGAATATTGGGGGTCGGGTTTGGAGGCTGTCAATGCCATGGCGACCACGTACAGCGGAGGCGAGCCCCGGTATCCAAACGTCTTTGGACACGCTGGGGGAAGCCGGAGATCCAGGCAGCCGATCGGAACGTCTTCTTCACGGACTGTCGGACCAGAGGAGGCCGAAGCCGGAGGTCCACACAGTCGATCAGGACGTCTCCCTCACGAACTGGTGACCTGGGGAGGGGGGCCGAAGCCAGAGGCCGAAGCTGGAGGGAGGCCGAAGCCAGAGGTCTATCAGTCGCTAGGGACGTCTCCCTCACGAACTGATGACCGGGAGGGCCCAGTAAGTGCGCACCCGTTACAGGGCCCTAGGAAGTGGTCGCCAGGGAGGGCAGGCCCCAAAGCCGAAGGGACTTACCCCGTATTCTGCCATCCGGGAGGTTGGTCAGTCGCCTGGGTCCGGGGCTACCGCGGCAGTGGAGCTCGAGGGGACCTCAACGGCAAGTGCCGGAGGCCCTCACCTCGAGGCCCACGTTGGGCGCCAGATGTAAGAAAACGCCGTGGGAAGAAAAAGCCATATCTAGGACCCGTTAGTAAAAAGGCCTTTATTGGGCGGTCACTCCCGGACAGAACTCCCAGGGGCAAGCGAGTGAGGGAACACAGGGAGTCTGCGAGGCGGAGAGGGGTGCGGGAAAGTTTTATCTTGAGAGCTAGCAGACGGGTCAAGGTCTTCTTCCCACCAAGGTAGCATTTGTAGACTACAGCGGTGATTGGTGCCTATGGTTTCCCGTTGTCCCCTGATTGGATCGGGGCTTTAGGGCCGGCCCCGAGAGGCCGCTCTTCTTCTCGGCTCCGGCTGAATGACGTCAGCCAGCTTTCGGGACTAGCCGTTCTTCCCGGCTCTGGCTGAATGAGTCAGCCAGCTTTCGAGACTAGCCGTTCGGCCTATCAGTCACCTGATTCCCCTCTCGACTGTCCTGGTGCGAATGTCTCCTGTTGGGATGTGAGGGGAATGCTGGGAATCCTTTCCCGACAGAGCAGGAATGGGACTCAAATCTGGAGTTCCGCAGGGGATAACGGGGCTCCATTTCATTCTAGGAAGGACCCCAGATGTTCCTCTCGAGTGGGGACGGGTGTGACGTGAAATTCTTGTGTCACAGCAAGAAAGTGAGTGAAACTTTGAGGTCCAAGAGAGATGCGATCATTTCCCCAGAGACGCCACAGTGGACAAAGTCCTCACCCCGATTGCAGGGGAAAATATTTTGGCATTTCACATCTTGTGGCGGGGTCCACTCGAGTTACAAAGGGGACCCCAGGGACTCGCCCATGTGGCCTCAAGTGAGGCCAGTCTCCATGCCAGTTGCAAGGGGCCACTGGGAAACCCTCTCCAATCGTCTCAGGGTGCTCAGACCTCGACTGTTGCTGAGGCCGGAGACTGAGCTTTAGTCGACCATTCTGACCTAGGTCTTGGGGTACTCCTGAGGCCCCCACAGAGGAGGCACAATCGTCTCGTCAGGACACGTGCACGGCCACTTGCATTACTAGCTGCAGCAGAGTGTCAGGCTTCATGTCAGGCAGTCATAGGGATATGTGGCTTGACTCCTGGTACAACCTAGGACTGTCACACATGCCAGTGTGTCAGACTTCGAGCCACGGGGTGACAGTCAAGGCAGTGCAAGGCAGTCAGGTTCATCTGCAGTGGACAAGGCATTTGGGGGTTTTGGGTATGGTGTCCCAAACCCTGATGCTCCTCCAAACTTTCCTGGTGCGAGCACCTCCTCTTGGGATGCCAGGGAAGTCCCAGGAAACCTTTCCCTAAGGAACCGGAAAAGGGACCATCATATGGAGCGTAGCAGGGGCAAACGGGTCTCCTCTTGAGTCACAGCGGGTCCCTTGGAGTTCCTCTCGTGTTCAGACTGGTGTCCCCGGGAACTTCTTGGGTCACAGCATGGCGGTGAAGGATCCCTTTGAGATCAAGATGGAAGGGGTGATTTCCCCTAAGACGCCTCATCGGAAAAGGACCTCACAAAGCTTGTAAAGGAGAACCTTCTGCTTCTGGTTATTCTCGAGTTGCGGCGGGGTTTCTCGAGATAAGACTGGGAGCCCATAGACGCGCCCCTGTGGACTCAGGAGAGCCCAGGCTCCGTGTCAGTTGCCATACGTCTTTGGGGATTCCTTCCCAGTCATCGCCAGGTCTTCGGTTCTCATCTGGTGTTGATCTGGTACCTGAATTTCCTCGCCCATGGTGACAGAAAACTTGGGTTCCCTTTGGAGCCTCCAGAGCGGAGTCAGGCCTCTTCTCAACTGGAGACGTGCACTGACGCTTGACTCCGCTGCTGCCGCAGTCGAAAGCTCCCTGTTGAGTGGCCAAAGGGATCTGTGACTTGGCCTCGAGGTACTACGCAGGGCTGTCACACGTGAGAGTGTGCAAAGCTTCAAACCTCGGGGTGACAGTCGATGCAATGCAGGGCAGTCAGGATCTTATGGAGTGAAGGCGGTATTGGGGGACTTGGGGAAAGCTGGCAAGACCCCTGATGCTCCTCCCGACTGTCCTGGTGCCAGTGTCTCCTATGGGGATGTGAGATGAGCGGTGGGAACCCTTTCCCGACAGAGCAGGAAAGGGACCCTCATATGGAACTCAGCTCGGGATAACAAGGCTCATTTTTATTCATGGCGGGACGCTTGGTGTTCCTCTCGAGTGGGAACGGTTGGGGTGGGGAACTTATTGGGTCACCCCCAGAAAGTGAATGACCGTTTTGAGGTCCAAGAGAGAAGGGGTGATTTCCCCCGAGAGGCCACATCAGACAAGGTCCTCTCCTCGCTTGCAGGCGAGAATCTTGTGGTTTTCCTCAAGTTGTGGCGGGGTCTACTCGAGTTACAACTGGGACCCCAGGGACTCGCCCCTGTGGCCTCAGGAGAGGCCAGTCCTTGTGCCAGTTGCCAGGCGCATCTGGGGATTCTCCCCAAACGTCTCATGGTACTCAGTCTTCGACTTGTGCTCTGGCCGGAGCCTGAGCATTACTCGACCGTCCTGACCTAGGTCTTGGGGTACCGCTGAGGCCCCCAGAGAGGAGACAGGTCTCGTCTCGCCTGGACACGTGCATGGCTAAATGCCTGACCAGCTGCAGCAGCAGTGTCAGGCACCATGTCGTGCGGACACAGGGCTCTGTGGCTGGCCCTCGAGGTCCACAGTGCTCTCACACCTGCCAGTGTGTCGGGGGTCGAGCCTCGGTGTGACATTCAAGGCAGTGCAGGGCAGTCAGGGTCATCTGCAGAGGACAAGGCATTTGGGGGTTTTGTGAAATTTTGGCCCAACCCCTGATGCTCCTCTCGACTTTCTTGGTGCTAGCACCTCCCCTTGGCGGGCGAAGGAAGCCTCAGGAAACATTTCCCTAAGGAGTAGGAAATGTGAACATCATACGGAGCTTAGCAGATGCAAACGGGGCTCCTCTTGAGTCGCAGCGGGTCCCTTGGGGTTCCTCTCACGTTGTGACGGGTGGGGCTGGAAACTTCTTAGGTCACAGCGAGGGGGTGAAGGATACCTTCGAGATCCAATAAGGAAGGGGTGGTTTCCCCTGAGACACTGCAGTGGATAAGGGCCTCAACCCGCTTGCAAGGGAGAAGCTTCTGGTTTTTTTCGACTTGTGGCGGGGTTTCTGGAGTTACGATTGGGAGAACTCGACCCGCCCCTTCCGCCTCACGAGAGGCCAGTCTCGGTGCCAGCTGCCAGGAGCCTCTGGGGATTCCTCCCGAATCATCTCAGGGTGCTCAGACCTTGAGTTGTGCTGAGATGAGAGCTTGAGCTTTCCTCGTCCGTTCTGACCTAGGGCTTGAGGAACCCTTGAGATCCCCCAGAGGAGACAGGCCTCATCTCGCCTGGACATTTGTACTGCTACTTGCCTGACCAGCTACAGCAGCAGTTTCAGCTCCAGGTCGAGCGGACACAGGGATCTGTGGCTTGCCCTCGAGGTCCAAAGTGCTGTCACACGTGCCAGTGCGTCTGGCGTCTAGCGTCGGGGTGACAGACAAGGCAGTGCAGGGCAGTCAGGTTCATCTGCAGTGGACAAAGCATTTGGGCATCTTGGAGAATGTTGGCCCAATGCCAGATGCTCCTACCGACATTCCTACTGCGAGCAACTCCTCTTGGGATGCGAGCGAAGAGACAGGAAACCTTAAGCTAAGGAGGAGGAAATGGGCCCAACATCTGGAGGTTAGCAGGGGTAAACGGTGTTCCACTTGAGTCGCAGTAAGTCCCTTGGGGTTCCTCTCACGTGGAGAAGGGTGGGGCGGAGAGCTTCAGGGTTCACAGCAAGGGGGTGAAAGAGCCCTTCGAGGTCCAAGAGAGAAGGGGTGATTTCCCCAGAGATACCACAGTGCATAAGGGCCTCACCTTGCTTGCAAGGGAGAAGCTTCTGGTTTTTCTCGAGTTACTGCCCGGTTTCTGGAGTTACGATGGGGATCCCATGGACTCGCCCCTTTGGCCTCAGGAGAGGCCATTCTCCGTGCCAGTTGCCCTGCGCTTTTGTGGATTCCTACCCAGTCATCGCCGGGTCCTCAGTAGCCGTCTGGTGCTGAAGCCTGTATCCCAGGTTTCCTCGTCCATGCTGACATAAATTTTGTAGTTCCCATGGTGCACACACAGGGGAGTCAGGCCTCGTCTCGCCTAGAGACGTGCACTGCCGCTTTCCTCCTCAGCTGCACAGCAGTAGAAGACTCCCTGTCGTGTTGACACAGGCATCTATGACATTACATAAAGGTACTCCCTAGTGCTGTCACGCGTGCCAGTGTGTCAGGCTTCGAACCTCTTGGTGACAGTCGACGCAGTGCAAGGCAGTCAGGTTCATCTGCAGGAAACGAGGTATTTAGGGATCTTGGGGAATAGTGGCAAGGCACCTGATTCCCCTCTCGACTGTCCTGGTGAGAACGTCTCCTGTTGGGATGTGAGGGGAATGCTGGGAATCCTTTCCCGACAGAGCAGGAATGGGACCCAAATCTGGAGCTCCGCAGGGGATAACGGGGCTGCATTTCATTCTAGGCGGGACCCCAGGTGTTCCTCTCGAGTGGCGATGGGTGTGGCGTGAAATTCTTGGGTCACAGCAAGAAGGTGAGTGAAACTTTGAGGTCCATAAGAGATGCGGTCATTTCCCCAGAGACTCCACAGCGGAGAAGTCCTCACCCCCATTGCAGGGGAAAATATTTTGGCATTTCACATCTTGTGGCGGGGTCCTCTCGAGTTACGACCGGGACCCCAGAGACTCGCGCCTGTGGCCTCAAGAGAGTCCAGTCCCTATGCCAGTTGCAAGGGGCCACTGGGAAACCCTCTCCAGTCGTCTCAGGGTGCTCAGACCTCGACTGTTGCTGAGGCCGGAGACTGAGCTTTCCTCGACCGTCCTGACCTAGGTCTTGGGGTACCCCTGAGGCACCCACAGAGTAGACACGACTCGTCTCGCCTGGACATATGCATGGCCACTTGCATGGCTAGCAGCAGCAGAGTGTCAGGCTTCATGTCACGCGGTCTTAGGGATATGTGGCTTGACTCCTGGTCCAACCTAGGACTGTCACACGTGCCAGTGTGTCAGACTTCGAGCCTCGGGGTGACAGTCAAGGCAGTGCAAGGCAGTCAGGTTCTTCTGCAGTGGACAAGGCATTTGGGGGTTTTGGGTATGGTGTCCCAAACCCTGATGCTCCTCCCGACTTTCCTGGTATGAGCACCTCCTCTTGGGATGCGAGGGAAGCCCCAGGAAACCTTTCCCTAAGGAACCGGAAAAGGGACCATCATATGGAGCTAAGCAGGGGCAAACGGGTCTCCTCTTGAGTCGCAGCGGGTCCCTTGGTGTTCCTCTCGTGTTCAGACTGGTGTGCCGGGGAAATTCTTGGGTCACAGCATGGGGGTGAAGGATCCCGTCGATATCAAGATGGAAGGGGTGATTTCTCCTAAGAAGCTTCAGCGGATAAGGGCCTCACACAGCTTGTAAGGGAGAAGCTTCTGCTCCTGGTTTTTCTCGAGTTGCGGTGGGGTTTCTCGAGTTACGACTTGGAGCCCATAGACCCACCCCTGTGGACTCCGGAGAGCCCAGGCTCCTTGTCAGTTGCCATACATCTTTGGGGATTCCTTCCCAGTCATCGCCAGGTCTTCGGTTCTCGTTTGGTGGTGATCTGGTACCTGAATTTCCTCGCCCATGGTGACAGAAATCTTGGGTTCCCTTTGGAGAATCCACAGCGGAGTCAGGCCTCTTTTCGCCTGGAGACGTGCACTGATGCTTGACTCCGCAGCTGCAGCAGTGGGAGGCTCCCCGTTGAGTGGCCAAAGGGATCTGTGACTTGGCCTCGAGGTACTTCGCAGGGCTCTCACACGTGCCAGTGTGCAAGGCTTCAAACCTCGGGGTGACAGTCGATGCAATGCAGGGCAGTCAGGTTCTTATGAAGTGAAGGCGGTATTGGGGGACTTGGGGAATGCTGGCAAGACCCCTGATGCTCCTCCGGACTGTCCTGGTACCAGTGTCTCCTATGGGGATGTGAGATGAGCGGTGGGAACCCTTTCCCAACAGAGCAGGAAAGGGACCCTCATATGGAACTCAGCTCGGGATAACAAGGCTCATTTTTATTCATGGCAGGACGCTTGGTGTTCCTCTCGAGTGGGAACGGTTGGGGTGGGGAACTTCTTGGGACACCCCAAGAAGGTGAATGACCGTTTTGAGGTCCAAGTGAAAAGGGGTGATTTCCCCCGAGATTGCACAACAGACAAGGTCCTCTCCTAGCTTGCAGGCGAGAATCTTGTGGTTTTTCTTAAGTTGTGGTGGGGTCCACTCGAGTTACGTCTGGGACCCCAGGGACTCGCTCCTGTGGCCTCAGGAGAGGCCAGTCTCTATGCCAGTTGCCAGGCGCCTCTGGGGATTCTCCCCAAACGTTTCATGGTACTCAGTCTTTGACTGGTGCTCTGGGCGGAGCCTGAGCGTTACTCGACCGTCCTGACCTAGGTCTTTGGGTACCGCTGAAGCCCCCACAGAGGAGACAGGCCTCGTCTCGCTTAGACACGTGCATGGCTACTTACCATACCAGTTGCAGCAGCAGTTTCAGCTCCATGTCGAGCGGACCCAGGGATCTGTGGCTTGCCCTCGAGATCCAATGTGCTGTCACACCTGCCAGTGTGTCGGGGGTCATGCCTCGGTGTGACAGTCAAGGCAGTGCNGAAATTCTTGGGTCACAGCATGGGGGTGAAGGATCCCGTCGATATCAAGATGGAAGGGGTGATTTCACCTAAGAAGCTTCAGCGGATAAGGGCCTCACACAGCTTGTAAGGGAGAAGCTTCTGCTCCTGGTTTTTCTCGAGTTGCGGCGGGGTTTCTCGAGTTACGACTTGGAGCCCATAGACCCACCCCTGTGGACTCCGGAGAGCCCAGGCTCCTTGTCAGTTGCCATACATCTTTGGGGATTCCTTCCCAGTCATCGCCAGGTCTTCGGTTCTCGTTTGGTGGTGATCTGGTACCTGAATTTCCTCGCCCATGGTGACAGAAATCTTGGGTTCCCTTTGGAGAATCCACAGCGGAGTCAGGCCTCTTTTCGCCTGGAGACGTGCACTGATGCTTGACTCCGCAGCTGCAGCAGTGGGAGGCTCCCCGTCGAGTGGCCAAAGGGATCTGTGACTTGGCCTCGAGGTACTTCGCAGGGCTCTCACACGTGCCAGTGTGCAAGGCTTCAAACCTCGGGGTGACAGTCGATGCAATGAAGGGCAGTCAGGTTCTTATGAAGTGAAGGCGGTATTGGGGGACTTGGGGAATGCTGGCAAGACCCCTGATGCTCCTCCGGACTGTCCTGGTACCAGTGTCTCCTATGGGGATGTGAGATGAGCGGTGGGAACCCTTTCCCAACAGAGCAGGAAAGGGACCCTCATATGGAACTCAGCTCGGGATAACAAGGCTCATTTTTATTCATGGCAGGACGCTTGGTGTTCCTCTCGAGTGGGAACGGTTGGGGTGGGGAACTTCTTGGGTCACCCTCAGAAAGTGAATGATCGTTTTGAGGTCCAAGAGAGAAGGGGTGATTTCCCCCGAGAGGCCACATCAGACAAGGTCCTCTCCATGCTTGCAGGCGAGAATCCTGTGGTTTTGCTCAAGTTGTGGCGGGGTCTACTCGAGTTACAACTGGGAACCCAGGGACTCGCCCCTGTGGCCTCAGGAGAGGCCAGTCTCTGTTCCAGTTGCCAGGTGAATCTGGGGATTCTCCCCAAACATCTCATGGTACTCAGTCTTCGACTTGTGCTCTGGCCGGAGCCTGAGGATTACTCGACCGTCCTGACCTAGGTCTTGGGGTACCGCTGAGGCCCCCAGAGAGGAGACAGGTCTCGTCTCGACTGGACACGTGCATGGCTAAATGCCTGACCAGCTGCAGCAGCAGTGTCAGGCACCATGTCGTGCGGACCCAGGGATCTGTGGCTTGCCCTCGAGGTCCAAAGTGCTGGCACACCTGCCAGTGTGTCGGGGGTCGAGCCTCGGTGTGACAGTCAAGGCAGTGCAGGGCAGTCAGGGTCATCTCCAGAGGACAAGGCATTTGGGGAATTTGTGAAATTTTGGCCCAACCCCTGATGCTCCTCCTGACTTTCTTGGTGCTAGCACCTCCCCTTGGTATGCGAAGGAAGCCTCAGGAAACCTTTCCCTAAGGAGCAGGAAATGTGAACATCATACGGAGCTTAGCAAATGCAAACGGGGCTCCTCTTGAGTCGCAGCGGGTCCCTTGGGGTTCCTCTCACGTTGTGACGGGTGGAGCTGGAAACTTCTTAGGTCACAGCGAGGGGGTGAAGGATACCTTCGAGATCCAATAAGGAAGGGGTGATTTCCCCGGAGACACTGCGTGGATAAGGGCCTCAACCCGCTTGCAAGGGAGAAGCTTCTGGTTTTTTTCGACTTGCGGCGGAGTTTCTCGACTTACGATTGGGAGCCCACCGACCGGCCCCTTCGGCCCCAGGAGAAGCCAGTCTCGGTGCCAGCTGCCAGGAGCCTCTGGGGATTCCTCCCGAATCGTCTCAGGGTGCTCAGACCTCGACTTGTGCTGAGATGGGAGCTTGAGCTTTCCTCGTCCGTTCTGACCTAGGCCTTGGGGAACCCTTGAGATCCCCCAGAGGAGACAGGCCTCATCTCGCCTGGACATTTGTACTGCTACTTGCCTGACCAGCTACAGCAGCAGTTGAAGCTCCAGGTCGAGTGGACACAGGGATCTGTGGCTTGCTCTCGAGGTCCAAAGTGCTGTCACACGTGCCAGTGCGTCTGGCGTCTAGCCTCGGGGTTACAGACAAGACAGTGCAGGGCAATCAGGTTCATCTGCAGTGGACAAAGCATTTGGGGATTTGGAGAATGTTGGCCCAATGCCAGATGCTCCGACGGACATTCCTGCTGCTAGCAACTCCTCTTGGGATGCGAGCGAAGAGACAGGAAACCTTAAGCTAATGAGGAGGAAATGGGCCCGTCATCTGGAGGTTAGCAGGGGTAAACGGTGTTCCACTTGAGTCGCAGTGAGTCCCTTGGGGTTCCTCTTGCGTGGAGAAGGGTGGGGCAGGGAACTTCAGGGTTCACAGTAAGGGGGTGAAGGAGCCCTTCGAGGTCCAAGAGAGAAGGGGTGATTTCCCCAGCGATACCACAGTGCATAAGGGCCTCACCTTGCTTGCAAGGGAGAAGCTTCTGGTTTTTCTCGAGTTACTGCCCGGTTTCTGGAGCTACGATAGGGAGCCCATGGACTCGCCCCTTTGGCCTCAGGAGAGGCCATTCCCCGTGCCAGTTGCCATGCGCCTTTGGGGATTCCTCCCCAGTCATCGCCGGGTCCTCAGTGGCCGTCTGGTGCTGAAGCCGGTACCCCAGGTTTCCTAGCCCATGCTGACATAAATTTTGTGGTTCCCATGGAGCACACACAGGAGAGTCAGGCCTCGTCTCGCCTGGAGGCGTGCACTGCCGCTTGCCTCCGCAGCTGCACAGCAGTGGAAGACTCACTGTCGTGTTGACACAGGGATCTAGGAATTGACTTTGCGGTACTCCCTAGTGCTGTCACGTGTGCCAGTGTGTCAGGCTTCGAACCTCTTGGTGACAGTCGACGCAGTGCAGGCAGTCAGGTTCATCTGCAGGAAACGAGGTATTTAGGGATCTTGGGGAATAGTGGCAAGTCACCTGATTCCCCTCTCGACTGTCCGGGTGCGAATGTCTCCTTTTGGGATGTGAGGGGAATGCTGGGAATCCTTTCCCGACAGAGCAGGAATGGGACCCAAATCTGGAGCTCCACACGGGATAACGGGGTCCATTTCATTCTAGGTGGGACCCCAGGTGTTCCTCTCGAGTGGGGACGGCTGTGGCGTGAAATTCTTGGGTCACAGCAAGAAGGTGAGTGAAACTTTGAGGTCCAAGAGAGATGCGGTCATTTGCCCAGAGACGCCACAGTGGACAAAATCCTCACCCCGATTGCAGGGGAAAATATTTTGGCATTTCACAACTTGTGGTGGGGTCCTCTCGAGTTACGATGGGGACACCGGAGACTCGCCCCTGTGGCCTCAAGTGAGGCCAGTCCCCAAGCCAGTTGCAAGGGGCCACAGGGAAACCCACTCCAATCGTCTCAGGGTTCTCAGACCTCGAGTGGTGCTGAGGCCGGAGCCTAAGCTTTCCTCGACAGTCCTGACCTAGGTCTTGGGGTACCCCTGAGGCCCCCACAGAGGAGACACAACTGGTCTCGCCTGGACACGTGCACGGCCACTTGCATGACTAGTTGCAGCAGAGTGTCAGGCTTCATGTCAGGCAGTCATAGGGATTTGTGGCTTGACTCCTGGTCCAACCGAGGACTGTCACACGTGCCAGTGTGTCAGACTTCGAGCCTCGGGGTGACAGTCAAGGCAGTGCAAGGCAGTCAGGTTCATCTGCAGTGGACAAGGCATTTGGGGGTTTTGGGTATGGTGTTCCAAACCCTGATGCTCCTCCCGACTTTCATCGTGCGAGCACCTCCTCTTGGGATGCGAGGGGAAGCCCCAGGAAACCTTTCCCTAAGGAACCGGAAAAGGGACCATCATATGGAGCTTAGCAGGGGCAAACGGGTCTCCTCTTGAGTCGCAGCGGGTCCCTTGGTGTTCCTCTCCTGTTCAGACCGGTGTGCCGGGAAACTTCTTGGGTCACAGCATGGGGTGAAGGATCCCGTCGAGATCAAGATGGAAGGGGTGATTTCCCCTAAGACGCCTCAGCGGATAAGGACCTCACAAAGCTTGTAAGAGAGAAGCTTCTGCTTCTGGTTTTTCTCGAGTTGCGGTGGGGTTTCTCGAGTTACGACTGGGAACCCATAGACCCGACCCTGTGGACTCAGAAGAGCCCAGGCTCCGTGTCAGTTGCCATACGTCTTTGGGGATTCCTTCCCAGTCATCCCAGGTCTTCGGTTCTCGTCTGGTGCTGATCTGGTACCTGAATTTCTTCGCACATGGTGACAGAAAACTTGGGTTCCATTTGGAGCCTCCACAGAGGTGTCAGGCCTCTTCTCGCCTGGAGACGTGCACTGACGCTTGACTCCGCTGCTGCCGCAGTCGAAAGCTCCCTGTTGAGTGGCCACAGGGATCTGTGACTTGGCCTCGAGATACTACGCAGGGCTCTCACACGTGCCAGTGTGCAATGCTTCAATCCTCGGGGTGACAGTCGACGCAGTGGAGGGCAGTCAGGTTCTTATTGAGTGAAGGCGGTATTGGGGGTCTTGGGGAATGGTGGCAAGAACCCTGATGCTCCTCCCGACTGTCCTGGTGCCAGTGTCTTCTAAGGAGATGTGAGATGAGCGGTGGGAACCCTTTCCCGACAGAGCAGGAAAGGGACCCTCATATGGAACTCAGCACGGGATAACAAGGCTCATTTTCATTCATGGCGGGACGATTGGTGTTCCTCTCGAGTGGGAATGGTAGGGGTGGGGAACTTCTTGGGTCACCCCCAGAAAGTGAATGACCGTTTTGAGGTCCAAGAGAGAAGGGGTGATTTCCCCCGAGAGGCCACATCAGACAAGGTCCTCTCCTCGCTTGCAGGCGAGAATCTTGTGGTTTTTCTCAAGTTGTGGCGGGGTCCATTCTAGTTACAACTGGGACCCCAGGGACTCGCTCCTGTGGCCTCAGGAGAGGCCAGTCTCTGTGCCAGTTGCCAGGAGCCTCTGGGGATTCTCCCCAAACATCCCATGGTACTCAGTCTTCGACTTGTGCTCTGGCCGGAGCCTGAGCATTACTCGACCGTCCTGACCTAGGTCTTGGGGTACCGCTGTGGCCCCCACAGAGGAGACAGTCCTCATCTCGCCTGGACACGTGCATGGCTAAATGCCTGACCAGCTGCAGCAGCAGTGTCAGGCACCATGTCGTGCGGACCTAGGGATCTGTGGCTTGCCCTCGAGGTCCATAGTGCTGTCATACCTGCCAGTGTGTCGGGGGTCGAGGCTCGGGGTGACAGTCAAGGCAGTGCAGGGCAGTCAAGTTCATCTGCAGAGGACAAGGCACTGGGGTTCTTGTGAAATGGTGACCCAACCCCTGATGCTCCTCTCGACTTTCTTGGTGCTAGCGCCTCCTCTTGGCATGCGAGGGAAGCCTCAGGAAACCTTTCTCTGAGGAGCAGGAAATGTGAAACTCATACGGAGCTTAGCAGTTGCAAACGGGGCTCCTCTTGAGTCGCAGCGGGTCCCTTGGGGTTCCTCTCTCGTTGAGGCGGGTAGGGCGGGAAACTTCTTAGGTCACAGCGAGGGGGTGAAGGATCCCTTCGAGATCCAATAGGGAAGGGGTGATTTCCCCTGAGACACTGCAGTGGATAAGAGCCTCAACCCGCTTGCAAGGGAGAAGCTTCTGGTTTTTCTCGAC
>SJYE01000866.1:6564-48264 GCA_006408755.1 Eudorcas thomsonii | reverse complement strand
TCTCATGGTACTCAGTCTTCGACTTGTGCTCTGGCCGGAGCCTGAGCATTACTCGACCGTCCTGACCTAGGTCTTGGGGTACCGCTGAGGCCCCCAGAGAGGAGACAGGTCTCGTCTCGACTGGACACGTGCATGGCTAAATGCCTGACCAGCTGCAGCAGCAGTGTCAGGCACCATGTCGTGCGGACCCAGGGATCTGTGGCTTGCCCTCGAGGTCCAAAGTGCTGGCACACCTGCCAGTGTGTCGGGGGTCGAGCCTCGGTGTGACAGTCAAGGCAGTGCAGGGCAGTCAGGGTCATCTCCAGAGGACAAGGCATTTGGGGATTTTGTGAAATTTTGGCCCAACCCCTGATGCTCCTCCTGACTTTCTTGGTGCTAGCACCTCCCCTTGGTATGCGAAGGAAGCCTCAGGAAACCTTTCCCTAAGGAGCAGGAAATGTGAACATCATACGGAGCTTAGCAAATGCAAACGGGGCTCCTCTTGAGTCGCAGCGGGTCCCTTGGGGTTCCTCTCACGTTGTGACGGGTGGAGCTGGAAACTTCTTAGGTCACAGCGAGGGGGTGAAGGATACCTTCGAGATCCAATAAGGAAGGGGTGATTTCCCCGGAGACACTGCGTGGATAAGGGCCTCAACCCGCTTGCAAGGGAGAAGCTTCTGGTTTTTTTCGACTTGCGGCGGAGTTTCTCGACTTACGATTGGGAGCCCACCGACCGGCCCCTTCGGCCCCAGGAGAAGCCAGTCTCGGTGCCAGCTGCCAGGAGCCTCTGGGGATTCCTCCCGAATCGTCTCAGGGTGCTCAGACCTCGACTTGTGCTGAGATGGGAGCTTGAGCTTTCCTCGTCCGTTCTGACCTAGGCCTTGGGGAACCCTTGAGATCCCCCAGAGGAGACAGGCCTCATCTCGCCTGGACATTTGTACTGCTACTTGCCTGACCAGCTACAGCAGCAGTTGAAGCTCCAGGTCGAGTGGACACAGGGATCTGTGGCTTGCTCTCGAGGTCCAAAGTGCTGTCACACGTGCCAGTGCGTCTGGCGTCTAGCCTCGGGTTACAGACAAGACAGTGCAGGGCAATCAGGTTCATCTGCAGTGGACAAAGCATTTGGGGATTTGGAGAATGTTGGCCCAATGCCAGATGCTCCGACCGACATTCCTGCTGCTAGCAACTCCTCTTGGGATGCGAGCGAAGAGACAGGAAACCTTAAGCTAATGAGGAGGAAATGGGCCCGTCATCTGGAGGTTAGCAGGGGTAAACGGTGTTCCACTTGAGTCGCAGTGAGTCCCTTGGGGTTCCTCTTGCGTGGAGAAGGGTGGGGCAGGGAACTTCAGGGTTCACAGTAAGGGGGTGAAGGAGCCCTTCGAGGTCCAAGAGAGAAGGGGTGATTTCCCCAGCGATACCACAGTGCATAAGGGCCTCACCTTGCTTGCAAGGGAGAAGCTTCTGGTTTTTCTCGAGTTACTGCCCGGTTTCTGGAGCTACGATAGGGAGCCCATGGACTCGCCCCTTTGGCCTCAGGAGAGGCCATTCCCCGTGCCAGTTGCCATGCGCCTTTGGGGATTCCTCCCCAGTCATCGCCGGGTCCTCAGTGGCCGTCTGGTGCTGAAGCCGGTACCCCAGGTTTCCTAGCCCATGCTGACATAAATTTTGTGGTTCCCATGGAGCACACACAGGAGAGTCAGGCCTCGTCTCGCCTGGAGGCGTGCACTGCCGCTTGCCTCCGCAGCTGCACAGCAGTGGAAGACTCACTGTCGTGTTGACACAGGGATCTAGGAATTGACTTTGAGGTACTCCCTAGTGCTGTCACTTGTGCCAGTGTGTCAGGCTTCGAACCTCTTGGTGACAGTCGATGCAGTGCAGGCAGTCAGGTTCATCCGGATGAAACGAGGTATTTAGGGATCTTGGGGAATAGTGGCAAGTCCCCTGATTCCCCTCTCGACTGTGCTGCTGCGAGTGTCTCCTGTTGGGATGTGAGGGGAATGCTGGGAATCCTTTCCCATCAGAGCAGGAATGGGACACGAAATCTGGATCTCCCCAGTGGATAACGGGGCTCCATTTCATTCAACGCTGGACCCCAGGTGTTCCTCTCGAGTGGGGACGGGTGTGGCTTGGAACTTCTTGGGTCACAGCAAGAAGGTGAGTGAAACTTTGAGGTCCAAGAGAGAAGGGGTGATTTCCCCAGAGACGCCACAACGGACAAGGTCCTCACCCCGATTGCAGGGGAAAATATTTTGGCATTTCACAACTTGTGGTGGGGTCCTCTCGAGTTACGAGAGGGACCACAGGGACTCGCCCCTGTGGCCTCAAGTGAGGCCAGTCTCCAAGCCAGTTGCAAGGGGCAACTGGGAAATCCTCTCCAATCATCTCACGGTGCTCAGACCTCGACTGGTGCTGAAGCCAGAGCCTGAGATTTCCTCGACAGTCCTTACCTAGGTCCTGGGGTACACCTGAGGCCCCACAGAGGAGACAGGCCTCATCTCGCCAAGACACGTGCACGGTCACTTGCATGACTAGCTGCAGCAGCAGTGTCAGGCTTTATGTCAGGCTGTCATAGGGATCTGTGGCTTGACTCCTGGTCCAACAGAGGACTGTCACATGTACCAGTGTATCGGGCTTCGAGCCTCAGGGTTACAGTCAAGGCAGTGCAGGGCAGTCAGGTTCATCTACAGTGGACAAGGCATTTGGGGGTTTTGGGTATAGTGTCCCAAACCTGATGCTCCTCCTGACTTTCCTGGTGTGAGCACCTCCTCTTGGGATTCGAGGGAAGCCCTAGGAAACCTTTCCCTAAGGAACAGGAAAAGGGACCACCATATGGAGGTTAGTAGGGGCAAATGGGTCTCCTCTTGAGTCGCAGTGTGTCCCTTGGTGTTCCTGTCGTGTTCAGACTGGTGAGGCGGGGCACTTCTTGGGTCACAGCAAGGGGGTGAAGGATCCCGTCGAGGTAAAGATGGAAGGGGTGAAATCCCCCTAGACGCCTCAGCGGATAAGGGCCTGACACAGCTTGTAACGGAGAAGCTTCTGGTTTTTCTCGAGTTGCGGCGGGGTTTCTCGAGTTACGACTGGGAGCACATAGACCCGCCCCTGGGGACTCAGGAGAGCCCAGTCTCCGTGTCACTTGTCATACGTCTTTGGGGATTCCTCCCCAGTCATCGCCAGGTCTTCGGTTTTTGTCTGGTGCTTATCTGGTACCTGAAATTCCTCGCCCATGGTGACATAAAACTTGGGATTCCATTGGAGCCTCCACAGCGGAGTCAGGCCTCTTCTCGCCTGGAGACGTGCACTGATGCTTGACTCCACTGCTGCAGCAGTGGAAGGCTCCCTGTCGAGTGGCCACAGGGATCTGTGACTTGGCCTCGAGGTACTACGCAGTGTTCTCACACGTGCCAGTGTGCAAGGCTTCAATCCTCGGGGTGACAGTCGACGCAGTGGAGGGCAGTCAGGTTCTTATCGAGTGAAGGCAGTATTGGGGGTCTTGGGGAATGGTGGCAAGACCCCTGATGCTCCTCCCGACGGTCCTGGTGCCAGTGTCTTCTAAGGAGATGTGAGATGAGCGGTGGGAACCCTTTCCCGACAGAGCAGGAAATGGACCCTCATATGGAACTCAGCATGGGATAACAGGGCTCATTTTCATTCATGGCGGGAACCTCGGTGTTCTTTCCGAGTGGGGACGGGTGGTGTGGGGAACTTCTTGGGACACCCCAAGAAGGTGAATGACCGTTTTGAGGTCCAAGTGAAAAGGGGTGATTTCCCCCGAGATTGCACAACAGACAAGGTCCTCTCCTAGCTTGCAGGCGAGAATCTTGTGGTTTTTCTTAAGTTGTGGTGGGGTCCACTCGAGTTACGTCTGGGACCCCAGGGACTCGCTCCTGTGGCCTCAGGAGAGGCCAGTCTCTATGCCAGTTGCCAGGCGCCTCTGGGGATTCCCCCCAAACGTTTCATGGTACTCAGTCTTTGACTGGTGCTCTGGGCGGAGCCTGAGCGTTACTCGACCGTCCTGACCTAGGTCTTTGGGTACCGCTGAAGCCCCCACAGAGGAGACAGGCCTCGTCTCGCTTAGACACGTGCATGGCTACTTACCATACCAGTTGCAGCAGCAGTTTCAGCTCCATGTCGAGCGGACCAAGGGATCTGTGGCTTGCCCTCGAGATCCAATGTGCTGTCACACCTGCCAGTGTGTCGGGGGTCATGCCTCGGTGTGACAGTCAAGGCAGTGCAGGGCAGTCAGGTTCATCTGCAGAGGACAAGGCATTTGGGGGTCTTGTGAAATGGTGGCCCAACCCCTGATGCTCCACCCGACTTTCTTGGTGCTAGCACCTCCTCTTGGCATGCGACGGAAGCCCCAGGAAACCTTTCCCTAAGGAGCAGGAAATGTGAACATCATATGGAGCTTAGCAGGTGCAAAAGGGGCTCCTCTTGAGTCGCAGGGCATCCCTTGGGGATCCTCTCACGTTGAGACGGTTGGGGCGGGCAACTTCTTAGGTCACAGCGAGGTGGTGAAGGATACCTTCGAGATCTAATAGGGAAGGGGTGATTTCCGCTGAGATGCTGCAGTGGATAAGGGCCTCCACACGCTTGCAAGGGAGAAGATTCTGGTTTTTCTCGAGTTGCGGTGGGGTTTCTCGAGTTGCGATGGGGAGCCCACGGACCCGACCTTTTGGCCTCAGGTGAGGCCAGTCTCGGTGCCAGTTGCCAGGAGCCTCTGGGGATTCCTCCCCAAAGGTCTCAGGGTGCTCAGACCTCAGCTTGTGCTGAGATGGGAGCTTGAGCTTTCCTCGTCCGATCTGACCTAGGTCTTGAGGAACACTTGAGGTCTCCCAGAGGAGACAGGCCTCGTCTCGCTTGGACATTTGCACTGCTACTTGCCTGACCAGCTGCAGCAGCAGTTTCAGATCCATGTGGAGCGGACACAGGGATCTGTGGCTTGCCCTCGAGGTCCAAAGTGCTATCACACATGCCTGTGCGTGGGGCGTCTAGCCTCGGGAGACAGACAAGGCAGTGCAGGGCAGTCAGGTTCATCTGCAGTGGACAAAGCATTTGAGGGTCTTGGAGAATGTTGGCCCAATCCCAGATGCACCTACCGACATGCCTAGTACGAGCACCTCCTCTTGGGATGCGAGGGAAGACACAGGAAACCTTAACCTAAGGAGGAGGAAACGGTCCAGTCATCTGGAGATTAGCAGGGGTAAACTGGGAACCACTTGAGTCGCAGTGAGTCCCTTGCGGTTCCTCTCGCGGTGAGATGGGTGGGGCGGGGAACTTCAGGGTTCACAGCAAGGGGATGAAGGAGCCCTTCGAGGTCCAAAAGGAAAGGGGTGATTTCCCCAGAGACACCACAGTGGATAAAGGCCTTACCCCGCTTGCAAAGGAAAAGCTTCTGGTTTTTCTCGAGTTACTGCCCGGTTTCTGGAGTTACGACGGGGAGCCCATGGACAGGCCCCTTTGGCCTCAGGAGAGGCCATTCTCCGTGCCAGTGGCCATGCGCGTTTGGGGATTCCTCCCCAGTCATCGCCGGGTTCTCAGTGGTCGTCTGGTTCTGAAGCCGGTACCCGAGGTTTCCTCGCCCATGCTGACAAAAAATTTTGTGGTTCCCATGGAGCACACACAGGGGTGTCAGGCCTTGTCTCACCTGGAGACATGCACTGCCGCTTGCCTCCGCAACTTCACACCAGTGTAAGACTCCCTGTCGTGTTGATACAGGGATCTATGCCTTGACATAGAGGTACTCCCTAGTGCTGTCACGCGTGCCAGTGTGTCAGGCTTCGAACGTCTTGGTGACAGTCGACGCAGTGCAGAGCAGTCAGGTTCATCTGAAGTAAAGGAGGTATTTAGGGATCTTGGGGAATAGTGGCAAGTCCCCTGATTCCTCTCTCAATTGTCCTGGTGTGAGTGTCTCCTGTTGGGATGTGAGGGGAATGCTGGGAATCCTTTCCCGACAGAGCAGGAATGGGACCCAAATCGGGAGCTCCACAGGGGATAAGGGGGCTCCATTTCATTCTAGGCGGGACCACATGTGTTCTTGAGTGGGGACGGGTGTGGCGTGGTTCTTCTTGGGTTACAGCAAGAAGGTGAGTGAAACTTTGAGGTCCAAGAGAGAAGGGGTGATTTCCCAAGAGACGCCAGAGCAGACCAGTTCCTCACCCCGATTACAGAGGAAAATATTTTGGCATTTCACAACTTGTGGCGGGGTCCTCTCGAGTGACGACGGGGACCACAAGGACTCGCCCCTGTGTCCTCAAGAGAGGCCAGTCTCTACGCCAGTTGCAAGGGGCCACTGGGAAATCCCCTCCAATCGTCTTAGGGTGCTCAGAACTCGACTGGTACTGAGGCCGGAGCCTGAGCTTTCCTCAACCGTCCTGACCTAGGACTTGGGGTACCCCTGAGGCCCCCACAGAGGAGACCGGCCTCGTCTCGCCTGGACACGTCCACAGCCACTTGCATGACTAGCTGCAGCAGCAGGGTCAGGCTTCACGTCAGGCGGTCATAGGGATCTGTGGCTTGACTCCTGGTCGAAACGAGGACTGTCACACGTGCCAGTGTGTCGGGCTTTGAGCTTCGTGGTGACAGTCAAGGCAGTGCAGGGCAGTCAGGTTCATCTGCAGTGGACAAGGCATTTCGGGGTCTTTGGGAATGGTGTCCCAAACGCTGATGATCCTCCCGACTTTCCTGGTGGGAGGACCTCTTCTTGGGATGCGAGGGAAGCCCCAGGAAACCTTTCCCTAAAAAACAGGAAAAGGGACCACCATCTGGAGCTTAGCAGGGACAAACGGGTCTCCTCTTGAGTCGCAGCGGGTCCCTTGGTGTTCCTCTCGTGTTCAGACTGGTGAGGCCGAGAACTTCTTGGGTCACAGCAGGGGGAGATGGATCCCGTCGAGATCAAGATGGAAGGGGTGATTTCACCCAAGACGCCTCAGAGGATTAGGGCCTCACACAGCTTGTAAGGGAGAAGCTTCTGGTTTTTCTCGAGTTGCGGCGGGGTTTCTCGAGTTACAACTCGGAGCCCATAGACCCGCCCCTGTGGAATCAGGAGAGCCCAGTCTCCGTGTTAGTTGTCACGAGCCTCTGGGGATTCCTCTCGAGTCATCGCCAGGTCTTCAGTCCTCGTCTGGTGCTGATCTGGTACCTGAATTTCTTCGCCCATGGTGACAGAAAACTTGGGTTTCCTTTGGAGCCTCCACAGCGGAGTCAGGCCTCTTCTCGACTGGAGACGTGCACTGAAGTTTGACTCCGCTGCTGCAGCAGTGGAAGGCTCCCCGACGAGTGGCCACAGGGATCTGTGAATTGTACTCGAGGTAATACACAGGGCTCTCACAAGTGCCAGTGTGCACGGCCTAAAACCTCGGGGTGACAGTCGATGAAGTGCAGGGCAGTCAGGTTCTTATGCAGTGAAGGCGGTATTGGGGTTCTTGGGGAATGGTGGCAAAACCCCTGATGCTCCTCCCGATTATCCTGGTGCCAGTGTCTCCTATGGGGATGTGAGATGAGCGGTGGGAACCCTTTCCTGACAGAGCAGGAAAGGGACCCTCATATGGAACTCAGCACGGGAAAACATGGCTCATTTTCATTCATGGTGGGAACCTCGCTGTTCCTCTCAAGTGGGGACGGGTGGGGTGGGGAACTTCATGTGTCACCCCAAGAAGGTGAATGACCATTTTGAGTTCCAACAGAGAAGGGGTGATTTCCCCGGAGACACCACATCAGACAAGGTCCTCTCCTCGCTTGCAGGCGAGAATCTTGTGGTTTTCCTCAAGTTCTCGCTGGGTCCACTCGAGTTACGACTGGGACCCCAGGGACTCTCTCCTGTGGCCTCAGGAGAGGCCAGTCTCGGTGCCAGTTGCCAGGCGCCTCGGGGGATTCTCCTCAAACGTCTCATGGTACTCAGTCTTCGACTTGTGCTCTGGCCGGAGCCTGAGCATTACTCGACCGTCCTGACCTAGGTTTTGGGGTACCGCTGAGGCTCCCACAGAGGAGACAGGACTCGTCTCGCCTGGACACGTGCATGGCTACTTGCCTGACCAGCTGCAGCAGCAGTGTCAGGCACCATGTCGTGCGGACACAGGGATCTGTGGCTTGCCCTCGAGGTCCAAAGTGCTGTCACACCTGCCAGTGTGTTGGGGGTCGAGCCTCGGTGTGACAGTCAAGGCAGTGCAGGGCAG
The DNA here is from genome assembly GCA_006408755.1 of Eudorcas thomsonii. NCBI lineage: Eukaryota > Metazoa > Chordata > Mammalia > Artiodactyla > Bovidae > Eudorcas > Eudorcas thomsonii. The sequence goes on along the minus strand of SJYE01000866.1, from coordinate 40,114 downwards.
TCAGGTTCATCTGCAGAGGACAAGGAATTTGGGGGTCTTGTGAAATGGTGGGCCAACCCCTGATGCTCCTCCCGACTTTCTTGGTGCTAGCACCTCCTCCTGGCATGCGAGGGAAGCCCCAGGAAACCTTTCCCTAAGGAGCAGGAAATGTGAACATCATATGGAGCTTAGCAGGTGCAAACGGGGCTCCTCTTGAGTCGCAGCGCATCCCCTGTGGTTCCTCTCACATTGAGATGGATGGGGCCGGGAACTCCTTAGGTCACAGCGAGGGGGTGAAGGATACCTTCGAGATCCAAAAGGGAAAGCATGATATCCTGTGAGACACTGCAGTGGATAAGAGCCTCAACCTGCTTGGAAGGGAGAAGCTTCTGGTTTTTCTCGAGTTGCAGCGGGGTTTCTCGAGTTACGATGGGGAGCCCACGGACCCGTACCTTTGGCGTCAGGAGAGGCCAGTCTCGGTGCCAGTTGCCAGAAGCCTCTGGGGATTCCTCCCCAATCGTCTCAGGGTGCTCAGACCTCGACGTGTGATGAAACGGGAGCTTGAGCTTTCCTGTCCGTCCTGACATTCACACTGCTACTTGCCTGACCAGCTGCAGCAGAAGTTTCAGCTCCAGGTCGAGCAGACACAGGGATCTGTGGCTTGCCCTCGAGGTCCAAAGTGCTGTCACACGTACCAGTGCATAAGGCGTCTAGCCTCGTGGTGACAGACAAGGCAGTGCAGGGCAGTCAGGTTCATCTACAGTGTACAAAGCATTTGAGGGTCTTGGAGAATGTTGGCCCAATCCCAGATGCTCCTACCGAAATTCCTAGTGTTAGCACCTCCTCTTGGGATGCGAGGGAAGACACAGGAAACCTTAACCTAAAAAGGAGGAAATGGGCCTGTTATCTGGAGATTAGCAAGGGTAAACCAAGATCCTTTTGAGTCCCAATGAGTCCCTTGGTGTTCCTCTCACGTGGAGACGGGTGGGGCTCGGAACTTCAGGGTTCACAACAAGGGGGTGAAGGAGCACTTCGAGGTACAAGAGGGAAGGGGTGTTTTCCCCAGAGACACCACAATGAATAACGGTCACACCGCGCTTGCATGGGAGAAGCTTCTGGTTTTTCCGAGTTACTGCCCGGTTTCTGGAGTTACGACGGGGAGCCCATGGACCCACCACTTTGGCCTCAGGAGAGGCCATTCTCCGTGCCAGTTGCCATGTGCATTTGGGGATTCCTCCCCAGTCATCACCGGGTCCTCATTGCACGTCTGTCGCTGAAGCCCGTACCCGAGGTTTCCTCGCCCATGCTGAAATAAATTTTGTGGTTCCCATGGAGCACACACAGGGGAGTCAGGCCTCGTCTCGCCTGGAGACGTGCACTGCCCCTTGCCTCCGCAGCTGCACAACAAGTTAAGACTCCCTGTCATGTTGACACAGGGATTTATGACTTGACATAGAGGTACTCCCTACTGCTGTCACATGTGCCAGTGTGTCAGGCTTTGAACCTTTTGGTGACAGTCGACGAAGTGCAGGGCAGTCAGGTTCATCTGGAGTAAACGAGGTATTTAGGGATCTTGGGGAATAGTGGCAAGTCCCCTGATTCCACTCTTGACTGTCCTGGTGCGAGTGTCTCCTGTTGGGATGTGAGGGGAATGCTGGGAATCCTTTCCCAACAGAACAGGAATGGGACCCAAATCTGGAGCTCCACAAGGGATACCAGGGCTCCATTTCATTCTAGGCGGGACCCCAGGTGTTCCTCTCGAGTGGGCACGGGTGTGGCGTGAACTTCTTGGGTCACAGCAAGAAGGTGAATGAAACTTTGAGGTCCAAGAGAGATGCGGTCATTTGCCCAGAGACGCCACAGCGGTCCAGGTCCTCACCCCGATTGCAGGGGAAAATATTTTGGCATTTCAAATCTTGTGGCGGGGTCCTCTCGAGTTACGATGGGGACCCCAGGGACTCGCCCCTGTAGCCTCAAGAGAGGCCAGTCTCCATGCAGGTTGCAAGGGGCCACTGGGAAATCCTCTCCAATCGTTTCAGGGTGCTCAGACCTCGACTGGTGCTGAGGCCGGAGCCTGAGCTTTCCTCAACCGTCCTGACCTAAGTCTTGGGGTACCCCTGAGGCCCCCACTTAGGAGACAGGCCTCGTCTCGCCTGGACACGTACGTGCACGGCCACTTGCATGACTAGCTGCAGCAGCAGTTTCAGGCTTCAAGTCAGGCGGTCATAGGGATCTGTGGTTTGACTCCTGGTCCAACCGAGGACTGTCACACGTGCCAGGGTGTCGGGCTTCGAGCTTTGGGGCGACAGTCAAGGCAGTGCAGGGAAGTCATGTTCATCTGCAGTTGACCAGGCATTTGGAGGTCTTTGGGAATGGTGTCCCAAACCCTGATGCTCCTCCTGACTTTCCTGGTGCGAGCACCTCCTCTTGGGATGCGAGGGAAGCCCCAGGAAACCTTTCTCTAAGGAATAGGAAAAGGGAGCATCATATGGAGTTTAGCAGGGGCAAACGGGTCTCCTCTTGCATCGCAGTGGGTCCCTTGGTGTTCTTCTCGTGTTCAGACTGGTGAGGCATGGAAATTCTTGGGTCACAGGAGGGGGGTGAAGGATCCCTTCGAGATCAAGATGGAAGGGGTGATTTCCCCCAAGACACCTCAGCGGATAAGGGCCTCACACAGCTTGTAAGGGAGAAGCTTCTGGTTTTTCTCGAGTTGCGGAGGGGTTTCTCGAGTTACGACTGGGAACCCATAGATCCGCCCCTGTGGACTCAAGAGAGCCCAGTCACCGTGTCAGTTACCATACGTCTTTGGGGATTCCTCCCCAGTCATCGCCAGGTCTTCGGTCCTCGTCTTGTGCTGATCTGGTACCTGAAATTTTTCCCCCATGGTGACAGAAAACTTGGGTTTCCTTTGGAGCCTCCACAGCGAATTCAGACCTCTTCTCGCCTGGAGACGTGCACTGATGCTTGACTCCGCTGCTGCAGGAGTGGAAAGCTCTCCGTCGAGTGGCCACAGGGATCTGTGACTTGACCTCGAAGTACTTAGCAGTGCTCTCACACCTGCCAGTGTGCAAGGCTTCAAACCTCGTGGTGACAGTCAATGCAGTGCAGGGCAGTCAGGTTCTTATGGAGTGAAGGCGGTATGGGGGGTCTTGGGATATGGTGGCAAGACCCGTGATGCCCCTCCCGACTGTCCTGGTGCCAATGTCTACTATACGGATGTGAGATGAGCGGTGGGAACCCTTTCCCGACAGAGCAGGAAAGGGACCCTCATATGGAACTCAGCACGGGATAACAGGGCTCATTTTCATTCAAGGGCGGACCCTCGGTGTTCCTCTCGAGTGGGGACGGGTGTTGTGGGGAAATTCTTGGGTCACCCCAAGGAGAATGACCAACTTGAGGTCCAAGAGAGAAGGGGTGATTTCCCCCGAGACGCCACATCAGACATGGTCCTCTCCTCGCTTGCAGGGGAGAATCTTGTGGATTTTCTCAAGTTGTAGTGGGGTCCACTCGAGTTACGACTAGAATCCCAGGGACTCGCTCCTGTGGCCTCAGGAGAGGCCAGTCTCTGTGCCAGTTGCCAGGCGCCTCTGGGGATTCTCCCCAAACGTCTCATGTTACTCAGTCTTCAACTTGTGCTCTGGCCGGAGCCTGAGCATTACTCGACCGTCCTGACCTAGCTTTTGTGGTACCGCTGAAGCCCCCACAGAGAAGACAGGCTTCGTCTCACCTTGACAGGTGCATGGCTACTTGCCTGACCAGCTGCAGCAGCAGTGTCAGGCACCATGTCGTGCGGACACAGGGATCTGTGGCTTGCCCTCGAGGTCCAAAGTGCTGTCACACCTGCCAGTGTGTCGGGGGTCCAGCCTCGGTGTGACAGTCAAGGCAGTGCAGGGCAATCAGGTTCATCTGCAGAGGACAAGGCATTTGGGAGTCTTGTGAAATGGTGGCCTAACCCCTGATGCTCCTCCCGACTTTCTTTGTGCTAGCACCTCCACTTGGCATGCGAGGGAAGCCCCAGGAAACCTTTCCCTAAGGAGCAGGAAATGTGAACATCATATGGAGCTTAGCAGGTGCAAACGGGGCTCCTCTTGAGTCGCAGTGCATCCCTTGGGGTTCTTCTCAGGTTGAGACGGGTGGGGCGGGCAACTTCTTAGGTCACAGCGAGGGGTTGAAGGACACGTTCGAGATCCAATAGGGAAGGGATGATTTCCCCTGAGACGCTGCAGTGGATAAAGGCCTTACCCCGCTTGCAAAGGAAAAGCTTCTGGTTTTTCTCGAGTTACTGCCCGGTTTCTGGAGTTACGACGGGGAGCCCATGGACCCGCCCATTTGGCCTCAGGAGAGGCCATTCTCCATGCCAGTTGCCATGCGCCTTTGGGGATTTCTCCCCAGTCATCGCCGGGTCCTCAGTGGTCGTCTGGTGCTGAAGCCGGTATCCGAGGTTTCCTCGCCCATGCTGACATAAATTTTGTGGTTCCCATGGAGCACACAGAGGGGAGTCAGGCCTCGTCTCGCCTGGAGACGTGCACTACCGCATGCCCCCGAAGCTGCACAGCAGTGTAAGACTCCCTGTCGTGTTGACACAGGCATATATGACATTACATAAAGGTACTCCCTAGTGCTGTCACGCGTGCCAGTGTGTCAGGCTTCGAAACTCTTGGTGACAGTTGACACAGTGCAGGGCAGTCAGGTTCATCTGGAGTAAACGAGGTATTTAGGGATCTTGGGGAATAGTGGCAAGTCACTCGATTCCCCTCTCGACTGTCCTGGTGCGAGTGTCTCCTGTTGGGATGTGAGGGGAATGCTGGGAATCCTTTCCCGACAGAGCAGGAATGGGACCCAAATCTGGAGCTCCGCAGGGGATAACGGGGCACCATTTCATTCTAGGCGCGACCCCAGGTTTTCCTCTCGTGTGGGGACGGGTGTGGCATGGGCATTCTTGGGTCAGAGCAACAAGGTGAGTGAAAGTTTGAGGTCCAGAGAGAAGGGGTGATTTCCCCCGAGACACCACATTAGACAAGGTCCTCTCCTCCCTTGCAGGCGAGAATCTTGTGGTTTTTCTCAAGTTGTGGCGGGGTCCACTCGAGTTACGACTGGGACCCCAGGGACTCGCTCCTATGGCTTCAGGAGAGGCCAGTCTTTGTGCCAGTTGCCAGGAGCCTCTGGGAATTCTCCCCAAACGTCTCATGGTACTCAGTCTTCGACTTGTACTCTGGCCGGAGCCAGAGCATTACTCAACCGTCCTGACCTGGGTCTTGGGGTATCGCTGAGGCCCCCACAGAGGAGACAGGCCTCGTCTCACCTGGACACGTGCATGCCTACTTGCCTGACCAGCTGCAGCAGCAGTGTCAGGCATCATGTCGTGCGGACACAGGGATCTGTGGCTTGCTCTCGAGGTCCAAAGTGCTGTCACACCTGCCAGTGTGTCGGGGGTCGAGTCTCGGTGTGACAGTCAAGGCAGGGCAGGGCAGTCAGGTTCATCTGCAGAGGACAAGGAACTTGGGGGTCTTGTGAAGTGGTGGCCCAACCCCTGATGCTCCTCCCGACTTTCTTGGTGCTAGCACCTCCTCTTGTCATACGAGGGAAGCCCCAGGAAACCTTTCCCTAAGGAGCAGGAAATGTGAACATCATATGGAGCTTAGCAGGTGCAAACGGGGCTCCTCTTGAGTAGCAGCGCGTCCCTTGGGTTTCCTCTCCCGTTGAGACGGGTGGGGCGGGGAACTTCTTAGGTCACAGCCAGCGGGTGAAGGATACCTTCGAGATCCAATAGGGAAGGGGTGATTTCCCCTGAGACGCTGCATTGGATAAGGGCCTCAACCCGCTTGCAAGGGAGAAGCTTCTGGTTTTTCTCGAGTTGCGGTGGGGTTTCTCGAGTTACGATGAGGAGCCCACGGAACCGCCCCTTTGGCCTCAGGAGAGGCCAGTCTCGGTGACAGTTGCCAGAAGCCTCTGGCAATTCCTCCCCAATCGTCTCAGGGTTCTCAGACCTCGACTTGTGCTGAGACGGGAGTTTGAGCTTTCCTCGTCCGTTCTGACCTAGGTCTTGGGGAACCCTTGTGGTCCCCCAAGGGGACAGGCCTCTTCTCGCCTGGACATTTGCACTACTACTTGCCTGATCAGCTGCAGCAGCAGTTTCAGGTCCATGTCGAGCGCACACAGGGTTCTGTGGCTTGCCCTCGAGGTCCAAACTACTGTCACACGTGCCAGTGCGTGGGGCGTCTAGCCTCAGGGTGACAGACAAGGCAGCGCAGGGCAGTCAGGTTCATCTGCAGTGGACAAAGCATTTGAGGGTCTTGGAGAATGTTGGCCCAATCCCAGATGCTCCTACTGACATTCCTAGTACGAGCACCTCCTCTTGGGATGCGAGGGAAGACACAGGAAACCTAAACCTAAGGAGGAGGTAATGGGCCCTGTATCTGGAGATTAGCAGGGATGAACGGGGATCCTCTTGAGTCACAGTGAGTCACATGGATTCCTCTCGCGTGGCGATGGGTGTGGCAGGGAATTTCAGAGGTCATAGTAAGAATGTGAAGGAGCCATTCGAGGTCCAAGAGGGAAGGGGTGATTTCCCCTTTGACACCACAGTGGATAAGGGCCTCACCCCACGTGCAAGGGAGAAGCTTCTGGATTTTTTCGAGTTACTGCCCGGTTTCTGGAGTTATGACGGGCAGCTCATGGACCCGCCCCTTTGGCCTCAGGAGAGGCCATTCTCCGTGCCAGTTGCCATGCGCGTTTGGGGATTCCTCCCCAGTCATCGCCGGGTCCTCAGTGGTCGTCTGGTGCTGAAGCTGGTACCAGAGGTTTCCTCGCCCTTGCTGACATAAATTTTGTGGTTCCCATGGAGCACACACAGGGGAGTCAGGCCTCGTCTCGCCTGGAGACGTGCACTGCCCCTTGCCTCGGCAGCGGCACAGCAGTGTAAGACTCCCTGTCGTGTTGACACAGGGATCTATTCTTGACCTAGAGGTACTCCCTAGTGCTGTCACGCGTGCCAGTGTGTCAGGCTTCGAACCTCTTGGTGACAGTCGATGCAGTGCAGGGAAGTCAGTTTCATCCGGATGAAACGAGGTATTTAGGGTTCTTGGGGAATAGTGTCAAGTCCCCTGATTCCCCTCTCGACTGTGCTACTGCGAGTGTCTCCTGTTGGGATGTGAGGGGAATGCTGGGAATCCTTTCCCGTCAGAGCAGGAATGGGACACGAAATCTGGATCTCCCCAGTGGATAACGGGGCTCCATTTCATTCAAGGCTGGACCCCAGGTGTTCCTCTCGAGTGGGGATGGGTGTGGCTTGGAACTTCTTGGGTCACAGCAAGAAGGTGTGTGAAACATTGAGGTCCAAGATAGAAGGGGTGGTTTCCCCAGAGACGCCACAACGGACAAGGTCCTCACCCCGATTGCAGGGGAAAATATTTTGGCATTTCACAACTTGTGGTGGGGTCCTCTCGAGTTACGAGAGGGACCACAGGGACTCGCCCCTGTGGCCTCAAGTGAGGCCAGTCTCCAAGCCAGTTGCAAGGGGCAACTGGGAAATCCTCTCCAATCGTCTCAGGGTGCTCAGATCTCGACTGGTGCTGAAGCAAGAGCCTGAGATTTCCTCGACAGTCCTTACCTAGTCCTGGGGTACACCTGAGGCCCCACAGAGGAGACAGGCCTCGTCTCGCCAAGACACGTGCACGGTCACTTGCATGACTAGCTGCAGCAGCAGTGTCAGGCTTTATGTCAGGCTGTCATAGGGATCTGTGGCTTGACTCCTGGTCCAACAGAGGACTGTCACATGTACCAGTGTATTCGGCTTCGAGCCTCGGGGTTACAGTCAAGGCAGTGCAGGGCAGTCAGGTTCATCTACAGTGGACAAGGCATTTGGGGGGTTTGGGTATGGTGTCCCAAACCCTGATGCTCCTCCCGACTTTCCTGGTGTGAGCACCTCCTCTTGGGATGCGAGGGAATCCCTAGGAAACCTTTCCCTAAGGAACAGGAAAAGGGACCATCCTATGGAGGTTAGTAGGGGCAAATGGGTCTCCTCTTGAGTCGCAGATGTCCCTTGGTGTTCCTCTCGTGTTCAGACTGGTGAGGCGGGGAACTTCTTGGGTCACAGCAGGGGGGTGAAGGATCCCGTCGAGGTAAAGATGGAAGGGATGAAATCCCCGAAAACGCCTCAGCGGATAAGGGACTGACACAGCTTGTAACGGAGAAGCTTCTGGTTTTTCTCGAGTTGCGGCGGGGTTTCTCGAGTTACGACTGGGAGCCCATAGACCCACCCCTGGGGACTCAGGAGAGCCCAGTCTCCGCGTCAGTTGTCATACGTCTTTGGGGATTCCTCCCCAGTCATCGCCAGGTCTTCGGTTTTTGTCTGGTGCTTATCTGGTACCTGAAATTCCTCGCCCATGGTGACATAAAACTTGGGATTCCATTGGAGCCTCCACAGCGGAGTCAGGCCTCTTCTCACCTGGAGACGTGCACTGATGCTTGACTCCACTGCTGCAGCAGTGGAAGGCTCCCTGTCGAGTGGCCACAGGGATCTGTGACTTGGCCTCGACGTACTACGCAGGGCTCTCACACGTGCCAGTGTGCAAGGCTTCAATCCTCGGGCTGACAGTCGACGCAGTGGAGGGCAGTCAGGTTCTTATCGAGTGAAGGCGGTATTGGGGGTCTTGGGGAATGGTGGCAAGAACCCTGATGCTCCTCCCGACGGTCCTGGTGCCAGTGTCTTCTAAGGAGATGTGAGATGAGCGGTGGGAACCCTTTCCCGACAGAGCAGGAAAGGGACCCTCATATGGAACTCAGCATGGGATAACAGGGCTCATTTTCATTCATGGCGGGAACCTCGGTGTTCTTTCCGAGTGGGGACGGGAGGGGTGGGGAACTTCTTGGGTCACCCCAAGAAGGTGAATGACCGTTTTGAGGTCCAAGTGAAAAGGGGTGATTTCCCCCGAGATGCCACAACAGACAAGGTCCTCTCCTAGCTTGCAGGTGAGTATCTTGTGGTTTTTCTTAAGTTGTGGCAGGGTCCACTCGAGTTACATCTGGGACCCCAGGGACTCGCTCCTGTGGCCTCAAGAGAGGCCAGGCTCTATGCCAGTTGCCAGGCGCCTCTGGGGATTCTCCCCAAACGTTTCATGGTACTCAGTCTTTGACTGGTGCTCTGGGCGGAGCCTGAGCGTTACTCGACCGTCCTGACCTAGGTCTTTGGGTACCGCTGAAGCCCCCACAGAGGAGACAGGCCTCGTCTCGCTTAGACACGTGCATGGCTACTTACCATACCAGTTGCAGCAGCAGTTTCAGCTCCATGTCGAGCAGACCCAGGGATCTGTGGCTTGCCCTCGAGATCCAAAGTGCTGTCACACCTGCCAGTGTGTCGGGGGTCATGCCTCGGTGTGACAGTCAAGGCAGTGCAGGGCAGTCAGGTTCATCTGCAGAGGACAAGGCATTTGGGGGTCTTGTGAAATGGTGGCCCAACCCCTGATGCTCCACCCGACTTTCTTGGTGCTAGCACCTCCTCTTGGCATGCGACGGAAGCCCCAGGAAACGTTTCCCTAAGGAGCAGGAAATGTGAACATCATATGGAGCTTAGCAGGTGCAAAAGGAGCTCCTCTTGAGTCGCAGCGCGTCCCTTGGGGATCCTCTCACGTTGAGACGGTTGGGGCGGGCAACTTCTTAGGTCACAGCGAGGGGGTGAAGGATACCTTCGAGATTTAATAGGGAAGGGGTCATTTCCCCTCAGACGCTGCAGTGGATAAGGGCCTCCACGCGCTTGCAAGGGAGAAGATTCTGGTTTTTCTCGAGTTGCGGTGGGGTTTCTCGAGTTGCGATGGGGAGCCCACGGACCCGACCTTTTGGCCTCAGGTGAGGCCAGTCTCGGTGCCAGTTGCCAGGAGCCTCTGGGGATTCCTCCCCAAAGGTCTCAGGGTGCTCAGACCTCAGCTTGTGCTGAGATGGGAGCTTGAGCTTTCCTCGTCCGATCTGACCTAGGTCTTGAGGAACACTTGAGGTCTCCCAGAGGAGACAGGCCTCGTCTCGCTTGGACATTTGCACTGCTACTTGCCTGACCAGCTGCAGCAGCAGTTTCAGATCCATGTGGAGCGGACACAGGGATCTGTGGCTTGCCCTCGTGGTCCAAAGTGCTATCACACATGCCTGTGCGTGGGGCGTCTAGCCTCGGGAGACAGACAAGGCAGTGCAGGGCAGTCAGGTTCATCTGCAGTGGACAAAGCATTTGAGGGTCTTGGAGAATGTTGGCCCAATCCCAGATGCACCTACCGACATGCCTAGTACGAGCACCTCCTCTTGGGATGCGAGGGAAGACACAGGAAACCTTAACCTAAGGAGGAGGAAACGGTCCAGTCATCTGGAGATTAGCAGGGGTAAACTGGGAACCACTTGAGTCGCAGTGAGTCCCTTGCGGTTCCTCTCGCGGTGAGATGGGTGGGGCGGGGAACTTCAGGGTTCACAGCAAGGGGATGAAGGAGCCCTTCGAGGTCCAAAAGGAAAGGGGTGATTTCCCCAGAGACACCACAGTGGATAAAGGCCTTACCCCGCTTGCAAAGGAAAAGCTTCTGGTTTTTCTCGAGTTACTGCCCGGTTTCTGGAGTTACGACGGGGAGCCCATGGACCCGCCCCTTTGGCCTCAGGAGAGGCCATTCTCCGTGCCAGTTGCCATGCGCCTTTGGGGATTTCTCCCCAGTCATCGCCGGGTCCTCAGTGGTCGTCTGGTGCTGAAGCCGGTATCCGAGGTTTCCTCGCCCATGCTGACATAAATTTTGTGGTTCCCATGGAGCACACAGAGGGGAGTCAGGCCTCGTCTCGCCTGGAGACGTGCACTACCGCATGCCCCCGAAGCTGCACAGCAGTGTAAGACTCCCTGTCGTGTTGACACAGGCATCTATGACATTACATAAAGGTACTCCCTAGTGCTGTCACGCGTGCCAGTGTGTCAGGCTTCGAAACTCTTGGTGACAGTTGACACAGTGCAGGGCAGTCAGGTTCATCTGGAGTAAACGAGGTATTTAGGGATCTTGGGGAATAGTGGCAAGTCACTCGATTCCCCTCTCGACTGTCCTGGTGCGAGTGTCTCCTGTTGGGATGTGAGGGGAATGCTGGGAATCCTTTCCCGACAGAGCAGGAATGGGACCCAAATCTGGAGCTCCGCAGGGGATAACGGGGCTCCATTTCATTCTAGGCGGGACCCCAGGTTTTCCTCTCGTGTGGGGACGGGTGTGGCATGGGCATTCTTGGGTCAGAGCAACAAGGTGAGTGAAAGTTTGAGGTCCAGAGAGAAGGGGTGATTTCCCCCGAGATGCCACATTAGACAAGGTCCTCTCCTCGCTTGCAGGCGAGAATCTTGTGGTTTTTCACAAGTTGTGGCGGGGTCCACCTGAGTTGAGACTGTGACCCCAGGGACTTGCTCCTGTGGCCTCAGGAGAGGCCAGTCTCTGTGCCAGTTGCAGGTGCCTCTGGGGATTCTCCCCAAACGTCTCATTATACTCAGTCTTCGACTGGTGCTCTGGCAGGAGCCTGAGCATTACTCGACCGTCCTGACCTAGGTTTTGGGGTACCGCTGAGGCCCCCACAGAGGAGACAGGCCTCGTCTCGCCTGGACACGTGCACGGCCACTTGCATTACTAGCTGCAGCAGCATGTCACGCTTCATGTCAGGCGGTAATAGGGATCTTCAGCTTGATTCCTTGTCCAACCGAGGACTCTCACACGTGCCAGTGTGTCGGGCTTCGAGCCTCGGGGTGACAGACAAGGCAGAGCAGGGCAGTCAGGTTCATCTGCAGTGGACAAAGCATTTGAGGGTCTTGGAGAATGTTGGCCCAATCCCAGATGTTCCTACCGACATTCCTAGTGCAAGCACCTCCTCTTGGGTTGCGAGGGAAGACACAGGAAACCGTAACCTAAGGAGGAGGAAATGGGCCCGTCATCTGGAGATTAGCAGGGGTAAACGGGGATCCTCTTGAGTCACAGTGAGTCACATGGGTTCCTCTCGCGTGGCGATGGGTGTGGCAGGGAACTTCAGGGTTCACAGTAAGAATGTGAAGGAGCCCTTCGAGGTCCAAGAGGGAAGGGGTGATTTCCCCTTTGACACCACAGTGGATAAGGGCCTCACCCCGCGTGCAAGGGAGAAGCTTCTGGATTTTTTCGAGTTACTGCCCGGTTTCTGGAGTTACGACGGGGAGCCCATGGACCCGCCCCTTTGGCCTCAGGAGAGGCCATTCTCCGTGCCAGTTGCCATGCGCGTTTGGGGATTCCTCCCCAGTCATCGCCGGGTCCTCAGTGGTCGTCTGGTGCTGAAGCTGGTAGCAGAGGTTTCCTCGCCCTTGCTGACATAAATTTTGTGCTTCCCATGGAGCACACACAGGGGAGTCAGGCCTCGTCTCGCCTGGAGACGTGCACTGCCCCTTGCCTCGGCAGCGGCACAGCAGTGTAAGACTCCCTGTCGTGTTGACACAGGGATCTATTCTTGACCTAGAGGTACTCCCTAGTGCTGTCACGCGTGCCAGTGTGTCAGGCTTCGAACCTCTTAGTGACAGTCGATGCAGTGCAGGGAAGTCAGTTTCATCCGGATGAAACGAGGTATTTAGGGATCTTGGGGAATAGTGGCAAGTCCCCTGATTCCCCTCTCGACTGTGCTGCTGCGGGTGTCTCCTGTTTGGATGTGAGGGGAATGCTGGGAATCCTTTCCCGTCAGAGCAGGAATTGGACACGAAATCTGGATCTCCCCAGTGGATAACGGGGCTCCATTTCATTCAAGGCTGGACCCCAGGTGTTCCTCTCGAGTGGGGACGGGTGTGGCTTGAAACTTCTTGGGTCACAGAAAGAAGGTGAGTGAAACTTTAAGGTCCAAGAGAGAAGGGGTGATTTCCCCAGAGACGCCACAACGGACAAGGTCCTCACCCCGATTGCAGGGGAAAATATTTTGGCATTTCACAACTTGTGGTGGGGTCCTCTCGAGTTACGAGAGGGACCACAGGGACTCGCCCCTGTGGCCTCAAGTGAGGCCAGTCTCCAAGCCAGTTGCAAGGGGCCACTGGGAAATCCTCTCCAATCGTCTCAGGGTGCTCAGATCTCGACTGGTGCTGATGCCAGAGCCTGAGATTTCCTCGACAGTCCTTTCCTAGGTCCTGGGGTACACCTGAGGCCCCACAGAGGAGACAGGCCTCGTCTCGCCAAGACACATGCACGGTCACTTGCATGACTAGCTGCAGCAGCAGTGTCAGGCTTTATGTCAGGCTGTCATAGGCATCTGTGGCTTGACTCCTGGTCCAACAGAGGACTGTCACATGTACCAGTGTATTCGGCTTCGAGCCTCGGGGTTACAGTCAAGGCAGTGCAGGGCAGTCAGGTTCATCTACAGTGAACAAGGCATCTGGGGTTTTTGGATATGGTGTCCCAAACCCTGATGCTCCTCCCGAATTTCCTGGTAAGAGCACCTCTTCTTGGGATGCGAGGGAATCCCTAGGAAACCTTTCCCTAAGGAACAAGAAAAGGGACCACCCTATGGAGGTTAGTAGGGGCAAATGGGTCTCCTCTTGAGTCGCAGTGTGTCCCTTGGTGTTCCTCTCGTGTTCAGACTGGTGAGGCGGGGAACTTCTTGGGTCACAGCAGGGGGGTGAAGGATCCCGTCGAGGTAAAGATGGAAGGGGTGAAATACCCCAAGACGCCTCAGCGGATAAGGGCCTGACACAGCTTGTAACGGAGAAGCTTCTGGTTTTTCTCGAGTTGCGGCGGGGTTTCTCGAGTTACGACTGGAGCCCATCGACCCGCCCCTGGGGACTCAGGAGAGCCCAGTCTCCGTGTCAGTTGTCATACTTCTTTGGGGATTCCTCCCCAGTCATCGCCAGGTCTTCGGTTTTTGTCTGGTGCTTATCTGGTACCTGAAATTCCTCGCCCATAGTGACATAAAACATGGGATTCCATTGGAGCCTCCACAGCGGAGTCAGGCCTCTTCTCGCCTGGAGACGTGCACTGATGCTTGACTCCACTGCTGCAGCAGTGGAAGGCTCCCTTTGGAGTGGCCACAGGGATCTGTGACTTGGCCTCGACGTACTATGCAGGGCTCTCACACGTGCCAGTGTACAAGGCTTCAGTCCTCGGGGTGACAGTCGATGCAGTGGAGGGCAGTCAGGTTCTTATGGAGTGAAGGCGGTATTGGGGGTCTTGGGGAATGGTGGCAAGACCCCTGATGCTCCTCCCGACGGTCCTGGTGCCAGTGTCTTCTAAGGAGATGTGAGATGAGCGGTGGGAACCCTTTCCCGACAGAGCAGGAAAGGGACCCTCATATGGAACTCAGCATGGGATAACAGGGCTCATTTTCTTTCATGGCGGGAACCTCGGTGTTCTTCTCGAGTGGGGATGGGTGGGGTGGGGAACTTCTTGGGTCACCCCAAGAAGGTGAATGACCGTTTTGAGGTCCAAGAGAGAAGGGGAGATTTCCCCCGAGACACCACATCAGACAAGGTCCTCTCCTCCCTTGCAGGCGAGAATCTTGTGGTTTTACTCAAGTTGTGGCGGGGTCCACTCGAGTTACGACTGGGACCCCAGGGACTCGCTCCTATGGCTTCAGGAGAGGCCAGTCTTTGTGCTAGTTGACAGGAGCCTCTGGGAATTCTCCCCAAACGTCTCATGGTACTCAGTCTTCGACTTGTGCTCTGGCCGGAGCCAGAGCATTACTCAACAGTCCTGACCTGGGTCTTGGGGTACCGCTGAAGCCCCCACAGAGGAGACAGGCCTCGTCTCACCTGGACACGTGCATGGCTACTTGCCTGACCAGCTGCAGCAGCAGTGTCAGGCATCATGTCGTGCGGACACAGGGATCTGTGGCTTGCCCTCGAGGTCCAAAGTGCTGTCACAGCTGCCAGTGTGTCGGGGGTCGAGCCTCGGTGTGACAGTCAAGGCAGGGCAGGGCAGTCAGGTTCATCTGCAGAGGACAAGGAACTTGGGGGTCTTGTGAAATGGTGGCCCAACCCCTGATGCTCCTCCCGACTTTCTTGGTGCTAGCACCTCCTCTTGTCATACGAGGGAAGCCCCAGGAAACCTTTCCCTAAGGAGCAGGAAATGTGAACATCATATGGAGCTTAGCAGGTGCAAACGGGGCTCCTCTTGAGTAGCAGCGCGTCCCTTGGGTTTCCTCTCCCGTTGAGATGGGTGGGGCGGGGAACTTCTTAGGTCACAGCCAGCGGGTGAAGGATACCTTCGAGATCCAATAGGGAAGGGGTGATTTCCCCTGAGACGCTGCATTGGATAAGGGCCTCAACCCGCTTGCAAGGGAGAAGCTTCTGGTTTTTCTCGAGTTGCGGTGGGGTTTCTCGAGTTACGATGAGGAGCCCACGGAACCGCCCCTTTGGCCTCAGGAGAGGCCAGTCTCGGTGACAGTTGCCAGAAGCCTCTGGCGATTCCTCCCCAATCGTCTCAGGGTTCTCAGACCTCGACTTGTGCTGAGACGGGAGTTTGAGCTTTCGTCGTCCGTTCTGACCTAGGTCTTGGGGAACCCTTGTGGTTCCCCAAGGGGACAGGCCTCTTCTCCCCTGGACATTTGCACTACTACTTGCCTGATCAGCTGCAGCAGCAGTTTCAGGTCCATGTCGAGCGCACACAGGGTTCTGTGGCTTGCCCTCGAGGTCCAAACTACTGTCACACGTGCCAGTGCGTGGGGTGTCTAGCCTCAGGGTGACAGACAAGGCAGTGCAGGGCAGTCAGGTTCATCTGCAGTGGACAAAGCATTTGAGGGTCTTGGAGAATGTTGGCCCAATCCCAGATGCTCCTACCGACATGCCTAGTACGAGCACCTCCTCTTGGGATGCGAGGGAAGACACAGGAAACCTAAACCTAAGGAGGAGGTAATGGGCCCTGCATCTGGAGATTAGCAGGGGTAAACGGGGATCCTCTTGAGTCGCAGTGAGACCCTTGGGGTTCCTCTCGCATGGAGACGGGTGGGACGGGGAACTTCAGGGTTCACAGCAAGGGGGTGAAGGAGCCCTTCGAGGTCCAAGAGGGAAGGGGTGATTTCCACAGAGACACCACAGTGGATAAGGGCCTCACCCCGCTTGCAAGGAAGAAGCTTCTGGTTTTTCTCGAGTTACTGCCCTGTTTCTGGAGTTACGTGGGGGAGCCCATGGACCCGCCCCTTTGGCCTCAGGAGAGGCCATTCTCCGTGCCAGTTGCCATGCGTGTTTGGGGATTCCTCCCCAGTCATCGCCGGGTCCTCAGTGGCCGTCTGGTGCTGAAGCCGGTACCCCAGGTTTCCTCGCCCATGCTGACATAAATTTTGTGGTTCCCATGGAGCACACAGAGGGGAGTCAGGCCTCGTCTCGCCTGGAGACGTGCACTGCCACTTGCCTCCTCAGCTGCACAGCAGTTTAAGACTCCCTGTCTTGTTGACCCAGGGATCTATGACTTGACATAGAGGTACGCCCTAGTGCTTTCACGTGTGCCAGTGTGTCTGGCGTCGAACTTCTTGGTGACAGTGGACGCAGTGCACGACAGTCAGGTTCATCTGGAGTAAACGAGGTGTTTAGAGATCTTGGGGAGTAGTGGCAAGTCCCCTGATTCCCCTCTCGACTGTCCTGGTGGGAGTGTCTCCTGTTGGGATGTGAGGGGAATGCTGGGAATCCTTTCCCGACAGAGCCGGAATGGGACCCAAATCTGGAGCTCCACAGGGGATAACGGGGCTCCATTTCATTCTAGGCGGGACCCCAGGTGTTCCTCTCGAGTGGGGACGGGTGTGGCGTGGAACTTCTTGGGTCACAGCAAGAAGGTGTGTGAAACTTTGAGGTCCAAGAGAGAAGGGGTGATTCCCCCAGAGACACCACAATAGACAAGGTCCTCACCCTGATTGCAGGGGAAAATATTTTGGCATTTCACATCTTGTGGCGGGGTCCTCTCGAGTTACGACGGGGACCCCAGGGACTCGCCCCTGTGGCCTCAAGAGAGGCCAGTCTCCATGCCAGTTGCAAGGGGCCACTGGGAAATCCTCTCAAATCGTCTCAGGGTGCTCAGACCTCGACTGGTTCTGAGGTCGGATCCTGAGCTTTCCTCGATCATCCTGACCTAGGACTTGGGGTACCCCTGAGGCCCCCACAGAGGAGATAGGCCTCGTCTTGCCTGGACACTTGCTCGGCCACTTGCATGACTAGCTGCAGCAGCAGTGTCACGCTTCATGTCAGGCGGTCATAGGGATCTTCGGCTTGATTACTGGTCCAACCGAGGACTCTCACACGTGCCAGTGTGTCGGGCTTCAAGACTCGGGGTGACAGTCAAGGCAGTGCTGGGCAGTCAGGTTCATCTGCCGTGCATTTTGCGGTCTTTGGGAATGGTGTCCCAAACCCTGATGCTCCTCCCAACTTTCCTGGTGCGAGCACCTCCTCTTGGGATGCGAGGGAAGCCCCAGGAAACCTTTCCCTAAAAAACAGGAAAAGGGACCACCATCTGGAGCTTAGCAGGGACAAACGGGTCTCCTCTTGAGTCGCAGCGGGTCCCTTGGTGTTCCTCTCATGTTCAGACGTGTGAGGCGGGGAACTTCTTGGGTCACAGCAGGGGGGTGAAGGATCCCGTCGAGATCAAGTAGGAAGGGGTGATTTCCCCCAAGACGCATCAGCGGATAAGGGCCTCACACAGCTTTTAAGGGAAAAGCTTCTGGTTTTTCTCGAGTTGCAGCGGGGTTTCTCGAGTTACGACTGGGAGCCCATAGACCCGCCCCTGTGGATTCAGGAGAGCCCAGTCTCCGTGTCAGTTGCCATACGTCACTGGGGATTCCTCCCCAGTCATCGCCAGGTCTTCAGTCCTCGTCTGGTGCTGATCTGGTACCTGAATTTCCTCGCCCATGGTGACAGAAAACTTGGGCTTCCTTTGGAGCCTCCACAGCGCAGTCAGGCCTCTTCTCTCTTGGAGACGTGCACTGACGCTTGACTCCGCTGCTGCAGCAGTGGAAGGCTCCCCGTCGAGTGGCCACAGGGATCTGTGACTTGGCCTCGAGATACTAAGCAGGGCTCTCACACGTGCCAGTGTGCAAGGCTTCAAACCTCGGGGTGACAGTCGATGCAGTGCAGGGCAGTCAGGATCTTATGTCGTGAAGTCGGTATTGGGGTTCTTGGGGAATGGTGGCAAGACCCCTGATGCTCCTCTCGACTGTCCTGGTGCCAGTGTCTCCTATGGGGATGTGAGATGAGCGGTGGGAACCCTTTCCCGACAGAGCAGAAAGGGACCCTCATATGGAACTCAGCACGGAATAACAGGGCTCATTTTCATTCATGGCCGGTCCCTCGGTGTTCCTCTCGTGTGGGGAAGGGTGGGGTGTGGAACTTCTTGGGTCACCACAAGAAGGTGAATGACCGTTTTGAGGTCCAAGAGAGAAGGGGTGATTTCCCCCGAGACACCACATCAGACAAGGTCCTCTCCTCGCTTGCAGGCGGGAATCTTGTGGTTTTTCTCAAGTTGTGGCGGGGTCCACTCGAGTTACTTCTGGAACCCCAGGGACTCGCTCCTGTGGACTCAGGAGAGGCCAGTCTCAGTGCCAGTTCCCAGGCGCCTCTGGGGATTCTCCCCAAACTAACCCTAACCCTAGCCCCTAATCCTAACACTAACCCTAAACCTAACACTAAACCCTAACCCTAACCCTAACCCTAATGCTAATCCTAACCATAACCCTAACCCTAACACCTAACCCTAACCCTAACCTAACCCTAACCCTAACCCACACATACCTTTAACCCTACCCCTACCCTTACCCCTACCCCTACCCCTAACCCTAACCCAACCCTACCCCTATCCCTAACCCTAACCTTAACCCTAACCCAACCTTACGCCTACCCCTAACGCTAACCATAAAACTCACCCAACCCTAACAGTATCCCTAGCCCTAGCCCAGCCCTAACCCTAGCCGTAGCCCTAGAACTAACCTTATCACTAACCCTAACCCCAACCCAAAACTAACCCTAACCCTAAACCTAAACCCAGCCCCAACCCAAACCCTAACCCCAACCGCAACACTAACCCCAACACCCACCCTAACCCTAACCTAATACTAACCCTAACCCCTAACCCTAACCCTAAACCTAACACTAACCCTGAACCCTAACCCTAACGCTAACGCTAACCTTAACGCTAAACCTAACCCTAAACAATGACCCTGACTCTGACCCTGACCCTGACCATGACCCTGACCCTAACAGTAACCCTAACCCTACCACTCAACCCTAACCCTAACCCTAACCCTAGCCCTAACCCTAGCCATAGGCCTAACCTTAATCCTAACCCTAACCCCAACCCCAACCCTAACCCTACCCTAACCCTAAACCTAACCCTAACCCTAACACTAACCCCAACCCTAACCCTAACGCTAACACTAACCCTAATCCTAACCCTAAATCTAACACTAACCCTAACCCTAACTGTAACCCCTAACACTTATCCTAACCCTAAGACTAACCCTAACACTAACCCTAACCTATACTCTACACCCTAATCCTAACCCTAACCCTATACCTACCCAAACCCTAAATCCTAAACCTAACCCTAACCCTGAACCCTATCTTTAACATTAACCTTAACTCTAAACTCTACACCCTAACCCTAACCCTAATCCAAACATAAACTTAACCCTAACCCTAACAAGAAGTCCTAACTCTAACCCTACCCCTAACCCTAACCCTAAACTTAACCCTAACCTTAGCCCTAGCACTATCCATAGCTCTAACCCTATCCCTAGCCCTAAACCTAACCCTAACCCTAACACTAAACCCTAAACCCTAACCGTAACCATAACCCTAACCCAACCCTAACCCTATCCCTAACCCTAAACCCTAAACCCTAACCTTAACCCTAACCCTAACCCTATCCCTAGACCTAACCCTAACCCTACCCCTACCCCTAACCCTAACGCTAAATACTAACCCTAACCCTAAACCCACCCTAACCCTAAACCTAACACTAACCTCAACCTCTAACCCTAACTCTACCCCTAACCCTAACCCTAGTCTTAGCCCTAGCCCTAACCTTAGCCCTAGCCTTAACCCTAGCCCTAGCACTAGCCCTAAACTTAGCCCTACTCCTAACCCTATCCCTAACCCAACCCTAACCNGTTACCCAACCCTAACCCTAAACACTGAACCCTAACCCTAACCCTAACACTAACCACAACCCCTAAACCTACCCCTTCCCTCAACCCTAACCCTAACCCTAAAAATGAACCTAACCCTAACCCTAAACCTAAACCTAAATCTCTTCTACACTAACCCTAACAGTAACACTAACCACAACTTCAACCTTACTCCTACCCCTAACCCTAACCTAACCCTAGCCCTAGCCCTAGCCCTAGCCCTAGCCCTAAACCTAACCCTAACCCAACCCTAACCCTAACCCTAACTCTATGCCTCACCCTAACCCAAAACCATAAACCCTAACCCTAACACTAAACACCAATCCTAAACCTAACGCTAACCCTAACCCCAACCAACACCCGAAACCTAACCCTAACCCTAAACTTAACCCTAACCCTAACACTAACCTTAACCCTAACCCTAACCCTAACACTAGCCCTAGACCTAACCGTATCCCTAGCCCTAACCCTAACCCTAACCCCAAACCATACCCCTTCCACTAACCCTACCCGTAACCCTAATCCCTAACCCTAACCCTAACCCTAGCCCTAACCCTACCCCTAGCCCAAACCCTAACCCAATACTAAACCTAACCCTAACCCTAACCCATCCATAACCCTAACCCTAACCCTAACCTTACCCTAGCACTAACCCTAACCCTAACCTAATCCTAACACTAAATCATATACTCTAACGGTAACCCTGATTCCCTAAACCTAACCCTAACCTTATTCTAACCCTAACCCTAAACCTAAACCTCTTCTAACCCTAACCCTAAGAGTAAAGCTAACCCTAACAATAACCCTAACTCTAACCCAACCCTAACCCTAACCCTAACCCCAACTATAACCCTAATCCTAACCCTAACCCTAACCCAACCCTAACCCTAACCCTAACACTAACACTAACCTCAACCCCTAACCCTACCCCTACCCCTAACCCTAACACTAACCCTAGCCCTAGCGCTAGCCTTAAACCTAGCCCTACCCCTACCCCTACCCCTAACCCAACCATAACCATAACCCTACCTCTATCCCTAACCCTAACCCTAAACACTGAACCCTA
This sequence comes from Eudorcas thomsonii, assembly GCA_006408755.1. Lineage (NCBI taxonomy): Eukaryota > Metazoa > Chordata > Mammalia > Artiodactyla > Bovidae > Eudorcas > Eudorcas thomsonii. The sequence goes on along the minus strand of SJYE01000866.1, from coordinate 18,978 downwards.
ACCCTAACCAAACCCCTAACATACCCCTTCCCTCAACCCTAACCCTAACCCTAAACAATGAACATAACCTTAACCCTAAACTCTAACTCTAACCCTAAAAACCTTAAGCCTAAATCCTAAACCCTAACTCTAACCCTATTCTAACCATAACCCTAAACCTAAACCTCTTCTACCCTAACCCTAACAGTAACACTAACCACAATCCAAACCATACACCTACGCCTAAGCCTAAACCTCTCCATAGACCGAGCCCTAGCCCTAGCCCTAAACCGAACCCTAACCCTAACCCAACCCTAACCCTAACCCTAACTCTATCCCTCACCCTATCCCTAAACCATAAACCCTAACCCTAACCCTAAACACTAATACTAAACCTAATTCTAACACTAACCCCAACGCCAACCCGAACCCTAACTCTGCCATAACCCTAAACTTAATCCTAACCTTAACACTAACGCTAAACCTAACCCTAAACCTAGCCCTAGCACTAGCCCTAGACCTAATTCTATCCCTAGCCCTAACCCTAACCTGAAACCTAACCTTAACCCTAAACCCTAAACCCTAACCCTAACCCTAACCCAACTCTAACTCTAACCATAACCATAACCCCAAGCCATACCCCTTCCCCTATCCCTACCCGTAACCCTAACCCCAAACCCTAAACCTAACCCTAGACCTAACCCTATCCCTAGCCCTAACCGTACCCCAATATTAACCCTAATCCTAACCCAACCATAACTCTAACCCCAACCTTAGCCCTAACCCTATCCTAACCCTAACCCTAAATCCTAAACGCTAACCATAACCCTAATACCCTAAACATAATCCTAATCCTATTCTAACCCTAACCTTAAACCTTAACCTTTTCTAACCCTAACCATAACAGTAAAGCTAACCATAACCCTAACCCTAATCCAAACCCCAACTCTAACCCTAACCCTACCCTAAACTTAACCCTAACCCTATTCTAACCCTAACCCTAAATCTAAACTTCTTCTAACCCTAACCCTAACAGTAACAATAATCCTAAACCTAACCCTAACCCCAACCCCAACCCTAACCGTAAACATACCCTAAACCTAAACCTAACCCTAACCCTAACACTAAGCCCAACCCTAACCCTAACACTAACACTAACCCTAACCCTAACCCTAAATCTAACACTAACCTTAACCCTAACACTAACCCTAACCCCTAACGCTAACCCTAACCCTAAAGCCTAACCCTAACACTAACCCTAACACTAAACTCTACACCCTAACCTTAACCCTCACCCTAACCCTAACCTAACCCTAAATCCTAAACTTAAACCTAACCCTAACCCTAAACCCTATCCCTAACACTATCCTTAACCCTAAACTCTACACCCTAACCCTAACCCTAACCCTAATCCAAACATAACCGTAACCCTAACCCCAATCACAAGTCCTACCCCTACCCCTACCCCTACCAATAACCCTAAACTTAACCCTAACCCTGACCCTAACTCTAGCCCTAGCACTATCCCTAGCTCTAAACCTATCCCTAGCCCTAACCCTAAACCTAACCCTAACCCCTAGCCATACCCCTTCCACTACCGCTACCCCTACTTCTACAGATAACCCTATCCCCTAACCCTAACCCTAATCCTAGCCCTAAACCTATCCGTAACCCTAACCCTAACCCTAAGCCTAAACCCTAAAACCTAACACTAACGCTAACCTTAACCCTAACCCTAACCCTAAATCCTAAACCTAAACCTAACCCTAACCCTAAACACTAACCCTAACCCTAACCTTAGCCCTAGCCGTAGCCCTAGCCCTAGCACTAGCCCTTGCCCTAACATTAGCCCTAGCCCTAACCCTAACCCTAACCATAACCATAACCCTAAACCCTAAACCCTAACCCTAACCCTAAACCCTATACCCTAACCTTAACCCTACTCCAAACACTAACCCAACCCTATCCCTAACACTAACCCTACACCCAAACCGTACCCCTACCCCTTACCTTACCCATAACCCTAACCCTAACACAACCCTAACCATAACCATAACCCTAACCCTATCCCTAAACCCTAAACCCTAACCCTAACCCTAACTCTAAACACTTACCCTATCCCTAATGCTAACACAACCCTAACCCTAATGCTAACCCTGACTGTAACCACCAATACTAACACTAACCCTAATCCTAACTCTAAACCCTAGCCCTAACTGTAAACTTATTCTAATCCTAACCCTAAACCTAAACCTCTTCTAACACTTACCCTAACAGTAACACGAACCCTAAACATAACCCTAACCCCAACCACAACCCTAAACCTAACCCAACCCTAACCATAACCCTAACACTAACCCTATCCCTAAACTCTATTCCTCACCCTAACCCTAACCCCTAACCCTAACCCTAACCTTAATCCTAACCATAAACGTAACCCTAACCCTAACCCTAATCCTAACCCTAACCCTAAACCTTAACTCTAAACCCTAACCCTAAAGCTAACCATGCCCTATCCCTAACCCTATCCCTAACGCTAACCCTTACCTGAACCCTAGTCCTAGCTGTAGCCCTAGCCCTAGCACTAGTCCTAGCCCTAACCCTAGCCATAGCCCTAAACCTAAGCCTAACCCTAACCCTAACCCTTACGCTAACCCTAGCCCTAGCCGTAGCCCTAGCCCTAGCACTTGCCCTAGCCCTAACCCTAGCCATAGCCCTAACCCTAAGCCTAACCCTAACCCCAACCCCAACCCTAACCCTAAACCTACCCTAAACCTAAACTTACCCTAACCCTAACCCTAGCCCTAGCCCTACCACTAGCCCTAACCCTATCGCTAGCCCTAAACTTAAACCTAACCATAACCATAAACTCTAAACCCTAACCTTAATGCTAACCCTAACATTAACACAACCCTAACCCTAACCCTAACCCTAACCCAAACCCCTAATGCTAAACCTAACCCTAAATCTAAACCTCTTCTTACCCTAACCTAACAGTAATGTTAACCCTAACCCTAACCCCAACCCCAACCCTATCCCTAACCCTACCCTAACCCAAAACCCAACACTAACCCTTACCCTAACTCTAGCCCTAGCCCTAGCTCTAATCCTAATCCTAACCCTAACCCTAAACCCTAATCCTAACCTTTACCCTAGCCCTAGCCTAACCCGAGCACTAGCCCTAGCCCTAACCCTATCCCTAGCCCTAATCCTAACCCTAACCCTAACCCTAAACCCTAAACCCTAAACCTAACCCTTACCCAACCCTAAACATAACCCTAACCCAAACTCAAATCCCTACCCCTACCACTGCCTCTAACCCCTAACACTAACCCTAACCCTAACCCTAACCTTAGCCCTAGCACTAGCCATAGCCCTAAGCCTATCCCTAGCCCTAACCTTAACCCTAACCCTAACCATAAACCCAAACCCTAACCCTAACCCTAACCCAACCCTAACCCTAACCCTAACACCAAGCCATACACCTTCCCCTACTACTACCCCTACCCCTACCCATAACCGTAACCCCTAATCCTAACCCTAACACTAGCCCTAACCCTAGCCCTAAACCTAACCCTAACCCTAAACCTAATCCTAAACCCTAAAACCTAACCCTAACCCTACCCCTAAACCTACACTAACCCTAAATCCTAAACCAAAACCTAACGCTAACCCTAAACACTAACCCTAACCTTAGCCCTAGCCATAGCCCTAGCCCTAGCACTAGCCCTTGCCTTCATACTAACCCTAGCCCTAACCTTAACCATAAACCATAAACCCTAACCCTAACCTTAACCCTAACCCTAAAATTAGCCCTAACCCTAAACATAACACTAACCCTAACCCCAAACCTAACCCTAACCCTAAACCCTAACCTTAATGCTAACCCTAACACTAACACAACCCTAACCCTAACCCAACCCTAACCATAACCATAACCCCTAACCCTAACACAAACCTTAATCCTAACCCTAAACCCTAACCGTAACCCTAACCACAACCCCTAACCCTACCCCTACCCTTAACCCTAACCCTATCCCTAACCCTAAACACTAACCCTAACCCTAACTCGAACCCTAACCCAACCCTAACCCTAACCTTAACCCTAACCCTAACCCCTAACTGTAACCTAACCCTAACCCTAAACCCTAACCTTAACCCTAACCATAAGCCTAAACCTTAACCTTAACCCTAACCCTAACCCAACCCTAACACTAACTCTAACACTAACGTAGCCCCTACCCCTACCCCTACCCCTAATGCTAACCCAACCCTAACTCCACCCTAACCCTAACCCTAACACTTACCCTCACCCTATCCCTAAACCCTAAACACTAACCCTACACCTAAACCTAAACACTAACACTAACCCTAATCCTAACACAACCCTAACATAACCCTATCCTAACACTAACCACAACCCCTAACCCTAACCCTAACCCTACCCCTAACCCTAGCCAAAGACCTAGCCCTAGCCCTACCCTATCTCTAGCCCTAGCCCTAACCCTAACCCTTACCCTAACCCTAAACACTAAACCCTAACCCTAACCCAACCCTAACCCTAACCGTAACCCTAACCCCAACCCATACCCCCACCTTTACACCTACCCCTACCCCTAACCCTAATCCAACCCTAACCTTAACCCTAACACTTACCCTAACCCTATCCCTAAACCCTAAACACTAACCCTACACCTAAACCTAAACACTAACCCTAACCCTAATCCTAACACAACCCTAACTGTAACCTATCCTAACACTAACCACAACCCCTAAAACTACCCCTAACCCTAACCCTAACCTTAAACCCTAACCCTAACACTAACCCTAGCCCAAGACCTAGCCCTAGCCCTAGACCTATCTCTAGCCCTAGCCCTAACCCTAACACTTACCCTAACCCTAAACACTAAACCCTAACCCTAACCCTAAACCAACCCTAACCCTAACCGTAACCCTAACCCCAACCCATACCCCTCCCTTTACACCTACCCTGAACCCTAACCCTAACCCGTACCCCTAACACTCACCCAAACCCTAACCCTAACCCTAATCCCTAACCCTAACCGCTAACCCCTACCCTAAACCTAACCCTAACCCTAATCCTAACCTTAAACACTAACCCTAAACCTAACCCCTAATCCCTACCCAGCCCTAACCATAACCCTAACCCTAAACCTTAACCCTAACACTAACCCTAACTCCTAACCCTACACTAACCCGTAACCCTAACACTAACCCTAAGCCTAAACCCTAAACCTAGCCCTAGTCCTAGCCCTAGCCCTAGCCCTAGACCTAACCATAGCCCTTGCCCTTACCCTAACCCTAACCCAATCCTAAACCTAGCCCTAACCCTAAACCTAACCCTAACCCTAAATCCTAACCCTAACCTTAACCCCAACCCCTACCCCTACCCCTACCTCTAACCATATCGCTAAACCATAACCCTACCCTAAACCTAACCCTAACCCTAACTCATCTAACACTAACCCTAAGCCTATCCCCTACCCCTACCCCTAACCCAACCCTAACCCTAACTCTAACACTAACCACAACACCTAACCCTAACCCTAATACTAACCCTAACCCTAACCCTAACCTAAACCCTAACCCTAACCCAAGCCCAAGCCCTAGCCCTAACCCTAGCCCTTCCCCTAACCCTAACCCATACCCAAAGCCTAAACACTAAACCCTAAACCTAACCCAACCCTAACCCTAACCCTAACTATAAAACCAACCCCTACCCTTAAACCTACCCCTCACCCTAACCGTAACCCAACACTAATCCTAACTCTAACCCTAACCTTAAACCTAACCCAGAACCCTACCCCTACATCTACCCTTAACCATAACCCTAAACCATAACCCTACCCTAACACTACTCTAACCCTAACCCTAACCCAACCCTAACCCTAACCGTAAGCCTAACCCCAACCCATACCCCTACCCTTATCCCGAACCCTAAACATAATCCTAATCCCTAACCCTATCCCTAACCCTAACCCTAACCCTAACACAAACCTTAACCCTTACCCTAAACCCTAACCCTAACACTAACCCAAACCCTAAACCCTAACTCTAACCCTAACCATAACCATAACCCTTAACCCTAACACAAACCTTAACCCTAACCCTAAACCCTAACCCTAACCCTAACCCAACCCTAACCCTAACCCAACCCTAACCCTAACCCCTAACCCTAACACAAACCTTAACCCTAACCCTAAACCGTAACCCTAACCCTAACCACTACCCCTAACCCTACCCCTACCCCTAACCCTAATCCTATCCCTAACCCTAAACCCTAACCCGAACCCTAACCCAACCCTAACCCTAACCTTAACCCTAAACCTAACCCCTAACTCTAACCTAACCCTACCTAAGCCTAAGCCTATCCCTAAACCCTAATCCCTAACCCTAACCCTAACACTAAACACTAACCCTAACCCTAACCGTAACCAAAACCTAACCTTAACCCTAACCCTAACCCTAACCTTAACCCAAACCCCAACCCTACCCCTAACTCTACCCTAATCCTAAACCTAACCATAACCCTAACGATGAACCCTAACCCTACACTAACCCTAGCCCTAGCCCTGCCCCTAGCCCTAGCAGTAGCCCTAGCCCTCACCCTCTCCCTAGCCCTAACCCTAACCCTAACCCTATCCCTAAACCCTGAACACTAACCCTAACCCTAACCCAAACCCCAACACATACCTCTACCTTTAACCTTACCCCTAACCCTATACTCTAACCGTAACCCTGACCAAAACCCTAACCCGAAACCCTAACCCTAAGGCATACCTAAACCTTAAACCTTAACCCTAACCCTAACCCTAACCCTATCCCTTATCCTAACTCTATCACTAAACCATAAACCCTAACACTAACCCTAACGCTAAACACTAACCCTAACCCAAATCCTTACACAACCCTAAACCTAACCGTAACCCTAACCCCAACCCATTCCCGTACCCCTACTCCGAACCCTAACCGTAACCCCTAACCTAACCCTAACCCTAACCCCTTACCCTAACCCAAGCCTTAACCCTAACCCCAAACCCTAAGCCTAACACTAACCCTAACCCTAACACTAACCGTAATTCTAACCCTAACCCTAACCCTAACCCTAACCCTATCCCTAACCCTAACCCTAACTCATCTAACCCTAACCCTAAAACTACCCCTACCCCTAACCCTATCCCTACCCCTAACCCTAACCTAACCCTAACCCTAACTCGTCTAACCCTAACCCTAAACCTACCCCTACCCCTAGCCCTACCCCTAACCCTACCCCTAATCCTAACACTAACCCTAACCCTAATCCTATCTTTAAACCCTAATCCCTAACACTAACCCTAACCCTAAACACTAACCTAACCCTAACCATAACCCAAACCTAACCCTACCCCTAACCCTAACCCCTAACCCGAATCCTAACCTTAACCCCAACCCCAACCCTAACCCTAACCGTACCCTAACTCTAACCTAACCCTAATCCTACCCCTATTCTAACCCTAACCCTAAACCTATACCTCTTCTAACCCTAACCCTAACAGTAACGCTAACCCTAATCCTATCCCTAACCACAACCTCAACCCTAAACCTAAACCTACCCTAACACTAAACCTAACCCTAATCGTAAACCTAACCTCAACCCTAACACTAACACTGACCCTAACCCTAACCCTAACTCTAAAACCTAACCCTAACCCTAACCTTAAACCCTAACCCTAACCCTAGCCCTAGCCCTAGCCCTAGCCCTAGCACTAGCGCTAGGCCTAACTCTATCCTTAAGCCTAACCCTACCCCTACCCTTAACCCTAACCCTAAATGCTAACCGTAAATCTAACCCTGTCCCTAACCCTACCCTAACCCTAACCCTAACCCCAACCCATACCCCTACCCTTGCCCCTACCCCTAACCCTAACCCTAAAAAAACCCTAACCCTAACCCTAACGCAAAACCCTAACACTAACCCTAACCGTAACCTAACCCTAAACCTAACCCTAACACTAACCCTAACCCCAAACCTAACACTAACACTAACCCTATCCCTAACCCTAACCCTAAACACTTATCCTAACCCTAACCCTAAACACTAACCGTAACCCTAACCCTAACACTAACCCTAACCCAATCCTAACCCTAACCCTAACTCCAACCCATACCCTTACCCCAACCCTAACCCTAACCCCTAACCCTAACACTAACCCTAACCCTAATGCTAAACCCTACCCCTAACCCTAACCTAACCCTCTCCCTAATACCCTAAACCAAACCCTAACCCTATTCTAATGCTAACTGTAAACCTAAACCTCTTCTAACTCTAAACCTAACAGTAATGCTAACACTAACCCTAACCCTAACCCCAAACCCAACCCTAACCCTAACCCTAACCCTAAACCCTAACCCTTACACTAACCCTAGCCCGAGCCTGAGCCCTAGCCCTAGGACTAGACCTAGTCCTAGCGCTATACCTAGTGCTAACCCTAACCCTAACCCTAACCCTATCCCTAAACCCTGAAGCCTAACGCTAACCCTAACCCTAACCCAATCCTAACACTAACCCTAACCCAAACCATAACCCTACCCCTACCCCTAACCCTACCTCTAAACCTAACCTCTAACCCTAACCCTAACCCAAACAGTAACCCTAAACCCTAACCCTAACCCTAACCCTAACTCTAAACCTTAAACCTTAACCCTAGCTTAACCTTAACCCAACCCAAACCCTAACCCTAACACTAACCCTAACACCATCAACTACCCCTACCCCTACCCCTAACCCAACCCTAACTCTAACCCTAACACTAACCACAACACCTAACCCTACCCCTAATCCTAACCCTAACCCTAAACCCTAACCCTAACCCAAGCCCAAGCCCTCGCCCTAACCCTAGCCCTTCCCCTAACCCTAACCCATACCCTAAGCCTAAACACTAAACCCTAAACCTAACCCAACCCTAACCCTAACCCTAATACTAACTATAACACCAACCCCTACCCCTCACCCTAACCGTAACCCAACCCTAATCCTAACCCTAACCGTAACTCTATCCCTTACCCTAACTTTATCACTAAACCCTAAACCCTAACACTAAACACTAACCCTAACCATAATCCTTACACAACCCTAATGCTAACCGTAACCCGAACCTTAACCCATACCCCTACCTTTACGCCTACCCCGAACCCTAACACTCACCCTAAACCTAAACTTAACCCCGAACCCTACCCCTACCTCTATCCCTAACCAAAACCCTAAACCATAACCCTACCCTAACCCTAACCCAAACCCTAACCCCTACCTCTATCGCTAACCATAACCCTAAACCATAACCCTACCCTAACCCTAACCCTAACCCTAACCACTAACTCTATCCCTAACCATAACCCTAAACCATAACTCTACCCTAACCCTAACCCTAAACCAACCCTAACCCTAACCCTAAACCTAAACCTAACCCTAACCGCTAACTCTACCCCTAACCATAACCCTAAACCATAACTCTACCCTAACCCTAACCCTAACCCTAAAACAACCATAACCCTAACCCTAACCCTACCCAACCCTAACCCTAACCCTACCCAACACTAACCCTAACCCTAACTGTAAGCCTATCCCTTAACCCTACCATACCCTAACCCTAACCATAACTCGTCGAACCCTAAACCTAAGCCTATCCCCTAACCCTAACCCAAACACTACGCCTAACCATAACTCGTCTAACCCTAATCCTATCACTAAACCCTAACCATAACCCAAACCTAGCCTAACGCTAACACTAACCATGACCCTAACAGCTAACCATAACCCTAACCTTAACCCTAAACATAACCGTAACTTTAACCCGAACCCCTACCCCTACCCCTACCTCTATCCCTAACCCTAACCCAACCCATACCCCTACATTTACCCCTACCCCGAACCCTAACCCTAACCATAACCCTAAACCATAACCCTACCCTAACCCTACCCTAACCCTAACCCTAACCCAACCCTAACCCTAACCCTCACACTAACCCCTAACCCTAACCCTAATGCGAACCCTAAACCCTAAACCCTAACCTTAACCCTAACCTTAACCCAACCCTAACCCTAACCATAAGCCTAACCCCAACCCATACCCCTTCCCTTACCCCTACCCCGAACCCTAACCCTAACCCTAATGCCTAACCCTAACACAAACCTTAACCCTAACCCTAAACCCTAATCCCAACACTAACCCTAACCCTAAACCCTAACCCTAACCCTACCCTAACCATAACCCCTAACCCTACCACAAACCTTAACCCTAACCCTAACCACAACCCCTACCCCTACTCCTACCCTTAACCCTAACCCTATCCCTAACCCTAAACACTAACCCTAACACTAACTCTAACCCTAACCCTAATGTTAACCCTAACCCTAACTCCTAACTCTAACCTAACCCTAGCCCTAAACCCTAAACCTAACCCTATCCATAAGCCTAAACCTTAACCTTAACCCTAACCCTAACCCAACCCTAACACTAACTCTAACACTAACCCTAGTACCTACTACTACCCCTACCCTTAAACCTAACCCTAACCCAACCCTAACCCTAACCCTTACCCTAACCTTATCCTGAAACCATAAACACTAACCCTACACCTAAACCTAAACCCTAACCCTAACACTAATCCTTACACAACCCTAACCATAACCCTATCCTAACACTATCCACAACCCCTAAAACTACCCGTACCCCTAACCCTAACCATAAACCCTAGCCCTAACCCTAACCCTAGCCCAAGACCTAGCCCTAGCCCTAGCGCTATATCTAGCCCTAGCCCTAACCCTAACCCTTACCCTATCCCTAAACACTAAAACCTAAACCTAACCCTAACCCTAACCCCACCCTAACCCTAACCGTAACCCTAACCCCAACCCATACCCTTACCTTTACACCTACCCCGAACCCTAACCCTAAACCTAACCCAAAACCTAAACCTAACCCTAATCCCTAATCCTAACCCTAACCCTTAACCCTTACCCTAAACCTAACACTAACCCTAACCACAACCTCTGACCCTACCCCTAACCCTAACAGAAACTGTAACCAAAACCTTTAACACTACCCCTAACCGTAACCTTAAACCTAACCAAAACCCCTAACCCTACCCCTAACCCTAATCCTAACCCTAAAAATAAACCCTAAACTCTAACCCTAACCCTAACCCAATCCTAACACTAACCCTACCCCTACCCTACCCCTACCACAAACCCTAACCTTAAGCCGAAACATCTTCTAGCCTTACCCTAAGAGTAATGCTAACTCTAACCCTAAACCTAATTCTAACCCCAACCCCAACCCTAACCCTAACCGTACCCTAACCCTAACCCTATCCCTATTCTAAACGTAACCCTAAACCTAAACCTCTTCTAATTCTAACCCTAACAGTAACGCTAACCCTAATCCTTTCCCTAACCCCATCCCCAACACTAAACCTAAACCTACCCTAACCCTAACCCTAACCCTAACTCGTCTAAACCTAACCCTAAACCTACACCTACACCTACCCCTAACCCTATCCCTACCCCTAACCCTAACCCAACCCTAACCCTAACTCGAACCCGAACCACAACCCCTAACCCTACCCCTAATCCTAACATTAACCCTAACCCTAACCCTAACCCTATCACTAAACCCTAATCCCTAACCCTAAACTTCACCCTAAACACTAACCCTAACCCTAACCATAACCCAACCCTAACCCTAACCCTAACCCTAAACCGAAACCTCTTCTAACCCTAACCCTAAGAGTAATGCTAACCTTGACCCTAACCCTAACCCCAACCCCAACCCCAACCCTAACCCTATCTGTACCCTAACACTAACCCTAACCCTGTTCTAACCCTAACCCTAAACCGAAACCTCTTCTAACCCTAACCCTAACCCTAATCCTATCCCTAACCCCAACCCCAACCCTAAACCTATACCTACACTAGCCCTAAACCTAACCCTAACCCTAAACCCAAACCTAACCCTAACCCTAAACCCCTAAACCTAACACAAACCTTAACCCTAACCCTTAACGCTAACCCTAACACTAACCCTAACACTAACTCGAAAACCTTAACCTAACCCTAACCCCTAACCCTAACCGTAACCCTAACCCAAAATCTAACCATAACCCTAACCGTAACCCTAACCTTATCCCTACCCCTAACCCTAACCCAAACCTAACCATAACCCCTAACCCTACCCCTAATCCTAACCCTAACCCTACCTGTAATCCTAACCCTAACCATAAACCTAAACCTCTTTTAATCCTAACCCTAACAGTAACGCTAATCCTAATCCTATCCCTAACCCCAACCCCAACCCTAAACCTAAACCTACCCTAACCCTAAACCTAACCCTAACCCTAACCTTAACACTAACACTAACCCTAACCCTAAACCCTAAC
>SJYE01000865.1:2944684-3004714 GCA_006408755.1 Eudorcas thomsonii | reverse complement strand
TGAGGTCAGTGGGGACGTAGACACAACCCCCCCCACCCCCCACCTCGCCAGCATCACCTGTCATCGCGCGCATACTGCACAGCCCCTCTTCGTCTTTAATTTGAGGGGTGCGTGGGGGGGGGACCGACCTTTGGCTGATGAGGTTAAGAAGGGGGCTCTCGGAATTTGTGCAAGCAGATTCAGTCTGCTCGTGAATCTCAGAAAGCCAACAAGCTGTCAAATGAGGTTTGAAGTTTTTTGTTTTTTTTTTTAAATTACCATTTTTATTATGTGAAGACGAGCCTTGCTCTGAATTGCAAGTTTCGGACTCCGGTTAGAGACCCTGGGCATCTGGCAAGTGAGGGAGGCTGAGACCAGCTGGGAGCTTTCTATGTCCAGACCCAGGAAGTCTCCCTGGCAGGGGAATCAGAGAGGTAGCGGTACAATAACTTGTTTTAATACACTAAGGTGAGAGGCGCCTGGATTCCGGGTGGCAGTGCCTCGGTGCCTTAACTTGCTTGCTTCCACGTCCTGTAGAATCTCGGTTCCTCCGCAGCCTCTGCACGCGGCTTTGTGAAACAGGCCTGCGAGCTGGACCCCGGCGACCTCGCAGGATCTGCCTAGTCCCTGTTGGCCATCAGAGCACACGCGGGTTTACTCGATACGTCGGAATATTCCGATAAGCTCCGTCTACTGCCCTCTCGTGGCCACAGGCCTCAGTGGTATAAAGAAAAGAGAAGGGGAAAAAAATATATCACAAGAAACCCTAAAAGAAATCACACGTAATTCTCAGGGCAGCAGGGCCTTAAAGAACAACAACAACCAAAAAAAAAAAAAATGAGAAATACATGTAGACTCACCTGTTATGCTGTGCAATCACCCCTTGAATTAAGTAAAGTATTCTGGGGGAAAGGTAATATTTACTTCATCCACAGAAATTAGCTCATTTCTCAAAAGTTCTTTTCTCACTGTTAATTAGCTGAAATTTGTCTGCTTGTGACTTTCACTGGTTATTCTTTGTAATGTTCTGTGCAGCTACAAAGCATTTGTTTAAGCTATCTTTCCTGATCCATACCTGCCCTTTTCTTTGAACTTCTTTAGTATTTATTGTTGGCAGTCCTCCAGGCAATTATCATAAGTTACTCCATACTATTATTTTTTTCTCTTTATAAGTTGATCTTGTCTCTCCATCCAGATAGCCTTGCCTACCTTAACTTTGGTTAGACTGAATATAAACCACAATTTATTAAGGAATATGATTTGAAGAAGATGCTAAAAGATTTTGGAAAATTTCTTTATTTGTTTGATACATGGAGCATGGGTCTTGTCAGCTCAGCCCAGGATAGGCAGCGGTAGGCTTGGAAATACCTAGCTGATAAAGCTTGAAGCTGAAAATTAGGATCTTCTGGTTCTCTAATGAAGTGCTGTGTGACTCTGGAGGAGGTTCCATCTCTCTCACTCTTTTTTCTTTTGCTGGTGTTCAGTCGCTCAGTTGTGTCCGACTCTTCAATCCCATGGACCGCAGCACCCCAGGCTTCCCTGTCCTTCATTGTCTCGCAGATCTTGCTCAAACTCATGTCCATTGAGCTGGTGATGTCATCCGACCATCTCATCCTCTGTTGTCCCCTTCTCCTGCCTTCAGTATTTCCCAGCATCAGGGTCTTTTCTAATGAACTGGCTCTTTGCATCATGTGACCAAAGTATTGGAGCTTCAGTTTTAGCATCAGTCCTTCCAATGAATATTCAGGGTTGATTTCCTGTAGGATGGACTGGTTTGATCTCCTTATGCCTCCACTTAATTATGTCTTGGGACGATTTTGATTTTGGTAGCAGTTTAGATAACTTTCTAATCTTACCTCCTGTGGTCCAGAAAGCAACCCTAGAAGGAAGAGTAAGGGAGGTAAAATGAAAGAAGCTTCTCCACTCACTGCCTCCTTCACCCCAGTCTCCCCTCTCCCTTTCAGATGAACAGTGAAGAGAGGGAGGGAGAGAGAGAAGCCAGGAAGGAAAACCTGTTGCAGGCAGCATGACCCGATGCCACCCACTTTGCACATTGCTATGGAGCACAGCCTGAGGTCTGAGTCCTGTGACGTGATGGGGGTCCCTGTGGCCCGCACAACAATGGCAAGGACACTACTTGGTCTACTGGGAGGCACCTGTTAAGTTCCCTTAACTTCTCTGGCCCTTGGTTTGTCCATCTGTAAAATGGGCATCCTTACTTTCAATCTTCAGAGAGTTGTGAGAGCTAAAATGGAAATATATAGAAATGTTAAAAGATTTTAATAGTGTCATTAAAATGTAAAGATTTATTCATATTTTTAGTCCTGATAGGCTAAAACAAATATAGATCTTATTAGTTAAGTACATTATTACAACAATATATCTTGGGAATAAAAAAAGAACAACTCGGATTCATGCTGTATATTTAGATATAACACCCTCTGAGGCAACGGCAATATATATGAACCTTTGATCTTCAAAGGTGCTCCAATAATCACATCTTTTTGATCACTGGGTATCCATTCATTCATTCATTCCACAAACATTATTTATTAAGAGTGACTTTATTAGATTTCTTAAACGGAATGGTATATAGTACATGATTATTTCTTCCACACGTATTTTTTAAGGGAAATTATGCTGATAATCATGCTTACAGGTTCCGTGCCCTCAGACCCGTCTACATGTTTCTGCGACCTGAGTTTCCTTGTATCTGTGTGGGCTTTGATGTCCTCTTTCTCATCCTGTTCAGCTGATACGAAACTCATGGTCCCTGGGGACTCGTCAAGCCTCTGCCAGCCCCTTGCCATTCCTCCTCATGCCCATCAGGAGTGATGGTCACAGCCCAGCAGCTCTGGGCAAGTGGTGGGTAGTGAATGTCTATCAGATGAATAGAGGGATGGGTGGGCAGATGTTTGCCATAAGCCCAATCCTCATCTTTGGAAGATCGTAGCTCAACAGGGTTTCCCTCCCCCAGCCACCCACCTCTACAGGCCACGGTGCTCTTGGATCCTCAGTCCTGCAAAATCACCGGTGCCTGCTGCACTGCCATCCCAGGCCCCAGGCTCTTCTTTGCTGGTCCCCAGATGGGTGGCTTGGGCTGGGGAGGAGGATCAGAGGAGTGGGGGAGAACAGGACAAAGGCACACTCCGGAATGGAGCCGAACTTTCCCCGGGAGAAAGAAGGATTGCTCCTGCAGAGGCAGGTCTGGCTGAGCAGGCCTCCAAAGGCCTTTGCAAGCAAGCCTGAGACTTTAGGGCAGAATAGGCCCACATGGTCGACCAGCCCACCCCCAGGGGAAGTCCTCTCTGTCACAGTAGCAGCTCCAGGCCCGCAAATAGATGCCAGTCTGGTAGCCCCTCGGATCACAGGAGGTATTTCTGGTGCTGGAAGGCAGCCATACTTTGGCAGGCTTTCAGCATCCAGTCTGCTCTCTTTCGGAGGTTGGGAGAGTGGCAAGCAGTCGGTGTTGAGCATGGGAACGCTGCCTGCGAGTGTGCCCGTGCATACATTTAGGGGGCCTTGAGTGGCACGGGGCCTGGGCTGGGGGGCATGCTTGGAGCTGTGGGCAGGAAGCCAGTGTCAGCGGTGACCGTTGGGTGGAGCATGGTCTCTTAGCAGGCTTGCCTCTAGCTCCCAAAGCTGAGACCGTGGGTGCCACTGCCAGCTCCATCTCCCTTGGCTCTAAGAGGCCTGTCCCCTTTCGTTTGCCCCACCTGTCCTGAACCTCCTCCATTTCGTGGCAGGGACACATTTCCTGGTGGGTGGGCCCTTCCGTCTCCCCCCCCCCACCTCACCTTTGCCAGTGGATACTGAGGTGGGCGCAGTGCAGAAGCAGCCGCCCCCCGCCCCGCCCCCCCAACATGNCAACATGGACCGGGACAAAGGGCCTGATCTGATGGGCCAGACTGGAGTGTGTCGGCCAGGCCCCGTGAATGAAGAGTGGCGGGCCACTGGCTGGGCGCTGGGGACAGTGATCCAGGATGCAGCCACCAGACACCTGCTCCAGGATTCTCAGCGCCATTCATAAAGATGCCAGCCGCCTCTCTCCTCCCCTTTCGGCACTTCACAAAGCCCACGTTCTTGTGTATTTTAAACAGTAGCCAGCCTGTTAAGGCCCCAAATCAAACAAGGCGGGATTTCACTCCTTTGTCACTCAACCTCCCACAAGTGGAGCTGGTGTGCCTGTATCCTCAGCTTCTCTCCCTAAGCTCCCCCCCCCTCTCCATCCATCAAGAATGCTGCTCTGGGAGGAGAATATTCTCTGGGAGGCTCAGCCAACTGCAGCCCTAAACCTGTGTGAATGGGACTCTGGATCCATCTAAAGACTCCTGTGTGTCCTGGGTGAGAAGGTTGCTGGGGGCGAGGGGGGAGCGGGGACCGCTGGGCTTCAGACATGGGAGGTGAGGATGGGGCGAAGGGCTCAGCTCTGGCATGTGACTTTTGCTGCTGTTCTGTGGGGGACACTGAAGGCCTGAGAAAGGGTCCTCTTTGCTAGTTTTTCCCCAAAGAGATCCCCCCAAAAGGAGACATACTACCGGTCTGGCTGTGTAATTCCTGGCTAAGCCTCTCCATGCCTCTATTTCCTCGTCTATAAAGTGGAAATGATATCCTTGGCCCACATGCTCTGCTTCACAAGAATCAGACATGATGCTCGCTGTGAGTTGGAGAGCACAACACATTTGTCTAACAGGGATGCTGTCTTAAAGTTCTAAAGGTCCTTTTGAGAGCCACAACTTCTCAGCCGCTGAATCTACAGTCCAACCTCTTGTTCGGTGTTTGAGAGAAAGAGTTGGGCGCCTTAGAGATACCCATCTGCTTTTGGGGTGGCTACATCATCTCCCCATCCCGTTGGCATCCCTCGTTCTCTCCCACGCATCCACGGGACAGTGCTGCAGACCGAGATTCTGCCTAGTTCCCTTCCTGTGCGGAAGCACAGGGCACTTCCCAGCTGCGGTCGGCCCTCACTGTGGGTGCGTCCCCGTCCACCTGCTTCTTCCAGACAGGCGGGGGAGGACTGGAGGAGCTGAGATGCCTCGGAGGATACTCCCGAGTGTACAGGAATCAGAAAGCGGTGGGCCCTCACTGCCTGAGAGACAGTATGAAGATGCTCTTTTGAGGTCCTTCTCTGTTTAGCCGCCCTCACCAGCCACAAACTCCATGTTATCCTCCCAGCCTGATTCAGAGGGCAGTCCCTCTCCGAACTCCAGCCGGAGCTGGGCTGCCTGCCTTTCTGAGGTTGCAGTGTCTTTGGGCAGACACAGTGGGCTTCCTGCCTGTTACCCTCTCAACAGGCAGGGCCTTCCGGAGTGGGAGTCAGATGGCAAGGACAGAACCAGTGCAGTTTAGTCCTCTGAGATCAGAACCTATAGGGGAGCACCTGCTTATTCCAGGTTTCTTCATTTAGAAAGGGATGCCTGCCCTTCACTCGCTCGTAACTGTCATAAAGTGGTGCGTGCTAAGACGTATTGGGTGCCCACCTTGCTTCCATTACTGCAGTTGGCAGCGTGCCTACCTGACTCCATGTCCTCACAAGTCTGGTCTTCATAGGTGTTCCCACCCCACTTTCTAGATGCAGAAACTGATGATTAGAAAGCCAAGGAACTGTCCCAAGATCATCCAGGTAGTCCAAATTTGAACCTGGGTTTCTCTGACATCCCTTTTCTCTAGTTTTGTTCTCTTCTGAGGAGGAAAAAGGGATGCAAGTATGGGAGTCCGCTCTTCACGTGCCAGGACATGGGAGGCTCTGGGCCTTAATCCATGTTCTCAGCAGTGAGCTGTATCAAGAGGGCTCCTTAGGTGTCCTCATCACAAGTCCAGCAGAACATCGCCAAGCTCCGCTCCTACTGAAGGTCAGCAATGTCATTTTCTCCTACACAGGAGAGCATGTTGCCATTGTTATGGTGATTATTATAAACAATCACAATGATGAGCTCAACTCTCCTCTCTTTTGCAGGGTGAATGCATTTAACTGTGAGACTTGGTCCAGAGGAAAGACGTTGCCCACATGTGCAGGTCCCCTCTAGCTTCTGTCAACCTCTGCCCCGCAAACACCGCAGGATAATGGGGTGATGGGCTGGAAGCCCCGGCCTTTAGAGAGAGCATGCCTGTCAGTCACCGTGGGGTTCAAAGGGAGCAGGGCCAGCCACACACCAGAGTCTGCATTCTCCTTGATTGCATCTGGGCTCTGCAAACCCCAACAGAATTGAACTTACATCTCCTCCCAATTAGGAGAGAAAGGAAGACAAGAATGATAGCGGAAGAATTTCTTCCTGCCTCTGACGGCAGGCTCTTCAGGGACAGAACATTAAGCTCTCTCTCTGTCTGCCTCCAGCCTTCTCTCTCCTGTCTGATACCTGGAGGACCTAACATGGTGCCAGGCCCTCCCTGGAACTGGAGCCTGTGTGTGATTCGAGTGATGAACGGGGGCTGGTTGGAAAAGCTAGACGCCGCCCGGGGGGGCTTGTCTCAGGCCTGCTGATCTGCTGGGAGGCAGTGCTGAGCAGGGGCTGGCGGGGCGGGGTCTGGGATGTCTCCAGCTGATCCTGGGCCCTTTGGGAGGACGGCAGGGGGACGGGGCCTTGCCCAGAGGAGGCTGGTGGAGAGGGATGTCCGCTGCCCTCACTGCCTAAATATCTCAGATGTCCTGGCATCCAGATGCCAACCCCAGGGCCTGCTTCAATGCTAGAAATTCAGGGCAGGATGTGAACTACCAGTGTCTAAAAGGAAAAAGTCAGAAATGGCCCAAGTCTTGGCAGGCAGGAATCAACAGTGCCATCACCAACATCATGAAACAATTCACAGCCACCAGGAAAGAAAGCAAGCACTTTAACGTTATTTGCTGCATTCTGAGTTTTGAGTTCCTAAAAACTAAGGTCCACACATTCCCCTCGTAGTCAGTTTAATAATTCCATTTTTATCCCTTTTCTTAAATAAATTCTTGCTGGTTATCCTAGAATTCTTGCCTGGAGAATCCCATGTTTAGAGGAGGCTGGTGGGCTACCATCCAAGGGCTCACAAAGAGTCAGACACAGCTGCAGCGACTTGCACATATAAGGTGGAAAGCAAAGATTAAGAGTAAGAGCGATTCTGGTTCTGTGCTTCTCTTCTGACTCTCCTCGTCTTTCCTTCTCGGGTCACAGCACTGATTTTTGTTTATTTGTCTTTGTGTATTTTTTTTTTCCTTTCTGAAATGGCTTCTGTGCACTCAGAATCAGTATTCGAATGACAAGGCCACTATTTCCATCAATAAATGGAGGTCGGACCCCCTCCCCTCTGGGTGCCAGGCGACCTGGATGCTGACCCCGCTGCCACTCTTGCCTGGCCTTGCACGAGTCCCTTCCCTCCTTCTGGCCCAGCGTCTGTCTACAATGTGGGAGACCTGGGTTCAACCCCTGGGTCGGGAAGATCCCCTGGAGAAGGAAATGGCAATCCATCCCAGTACTATTGCTTGGAAAATCCCATGGACAGAGGAGCCTGGTAGGCTACAGTCCATGGGGTCGCAAAGAATCGGACACGACTGAGCGACTTCACTTTCCGCATCCGTAAGAAGGAGGAATTAGGCTGCTCATGGCCCTCTCTGCCTGTCCTCACTCCAGCTCTCTCCTTGGAGGATGGAAGAAGGGCCTTGGACACTAGACAGCTTGCTTGCCACGACTAAGAGAGCCCAGTGCCCAGGCTACCACCCGGCATGCACAGTGCAGAACAGCTGCGAAGGAGGATTTTGCCTTTGAATTGCCTGCAGTTGGATATTTCTGTCTCTGCCTGCCTTTGACAAACTCTCTTGTTCAGGGCTCTGCTGTAATGATGCTTTCTGAGTCATGGGTGGCTCCAGCCCCTTCGATCCATCCAGCTGATAATATTTCCTGATGTTTCCAAGGCGAGTAGGGGATGATCAGGTAGGGTGGATTTGCGTCACTTCCTCCCCTCATCCTCCGACCCTTCCCACCTGGCTCTCCTGACCCCTCTCCTCTTTGTGGAATTTCTATCTTATGCTGTCCCACAAGGTCCTGCTGTGCTGTGCTTAGTCACTCAGACGTGTCCGACTGTTTGTGACCCCATAGACTGCAGCCCACCAGGCCCCTCTGTCCATGGGCCTTCTCCAGGCATGAATACTAGAGTGGGTTGCCATGCCCTCCTCCAGGGGATCTTCCTGACCCAGGGGTCAAACCCAAGCCTCCTCTCTTGCAGGCGGATTCTTTACAATGTGAGCCACAAACCCCAGCCCTGGCTGCCCACCTGGCCTCCCAAAGCCCTTCTGTGGTCTCTCGGGGACGTTGCCCCCCCTGGTGGAATGCTTGGGAACTTTTCTGGCTTGGGGAAAGCTGGGCAGCCTGGCAGCGGTATCTCTCTGCTCTGCAGTTTTTCCGTGTGGCTAATAATTATTACCCTGTGTTAATCACAACAATGGAAGAATTGCAGTCCTTTATTTCGAAATGATCGGCTCCAGTCAATGCCTACTTATGACAGCAGAGGGGAAACATCAGCTCCGGGGAGCCCCCATGTAAATGGGGAGTTGAATGAAAGATCAGAAATAATGGAACGTGTATTTAGTTCCATTTTCCTCCCTAAAAGGCCCCTGTCAGAGTAATTTCCCCTTCTGTGCACCATACCTCGCCATTATTTACAATATCTTCTTGGGAGAATAAAGCTACACCAGCCCCCTCCCCCTCTCCACCCCCACCCCCCCCCATCAAATGTGTCTCTTTCTGGAGTTTGGCAAACACAGCGACTTCTTCCTGCTGTGCTCTCAGTGGAGCTGAAATGAATGTGGCTCTGGTTATTTTTTTCCCCTTAATCATTCTTTCTCTCTCTCTCTTTTTGTTTCCCCGCTGGAGAGCATTTTCACGAAGCACAATCACAGAGGAACAGAATGTCCTGATGTTTGGGTGAGCAGCATGAATTGCTTTGCTTTTTCCTCCCCATGAATAAAAATAACACCCCATAATCATAATATCAGAGGATGTATAGGCCGTCTTTCAAGGTTCTTCATTACTTTGCCCACTCTCTATGCTCAGTCTTATTTCTGAAAACCTCTGTCCACCCACCTAGGCTACTGGTTCTCTCTTGGTTCCCTGAAATTGTTAAGCCCATTTTCTCTCCATACTTCTGCCCATGTTCTGGAATGCATTGTTCCTTTCCTTACTTCCCAGAGCCTGAACAATCTTTAGGATCTTAAGACCTTTTTTTTTTTTTTTTCCAATAGTCCTACCTGCCTCTTGAGAAACTTATATGCAGGTCAGGAAGCAACAGTTAGAACTGGACATGGAACAACAGACTGGTTCCAAATAAGAAAAGGAGTACATCAAGGCTGTATATTGTCACCCTGCTTATTTAACTTAAATGCAGAGTACATCATGCGAAATGCTGGGCTGGAAGAAGCACAAGCTGGAATCAAGATTGCCAGGAGAAATATCAATAACCTCTGATATGCAGATGACACCACTCTTATGGCAGAAAGTGAAGATGAACTAAAGAGCCTCTTGATGAAAGTGAAAGAGGAGAGTGAAAAAGTTTAAAGCTCAACATTCAGAAAATGAAGATCATGGCATCCGGTCCCATCACTTCATGGCAAATAGATGGGGAAACAGTGGAAACAGTGGCTGACTTTATTTCAGGGGGCTCCAAAATCACTGCAGATGGTGACTGTAGCCATGAAATTAAAAGATGCTTACTCCTTGGAAGGAAAGTTATGACCAACCTAGACAGCATATTAAAAAGCAGAGATATTACTTTGCCAACAAAGGTCCATCTAGTCAAGGCTATGGTTTTTCCAGTGGTCATGTATGGATATGAGACTTGGACTGTGAAGAAAGCTGAGCGCCTTTTGATTCTTTTGAACGGTGGTGTTGGAGAAGACTCTTGAGAGTCCCTTGGGCTGCAAGGAGATTCAACCAGTCCATTCTAAAGGAGATCAGTCCTGGGTGTTCACTGGAAGGACTGATGCTGAGGCTGAAATGCCAGTACTTTGGCCACCTCATGTGAAGAGCTGACTCATTGGAAAAGACCCTGATGCTGGGAGGGATTGTGAGGAGGAGAAGGGCACAGAGGATGAGATGGCTGGGTGGCATCACTGGCTGGATGGCATCACCGACTTGATGCGCATGAGTCTGAGTGAACTCCAGGAGTTGGTGATGGACAGAGAGTCCTGGCGTGCTGCGATTTGTGGGGTTGCAGAGTCAAACATGACTGAGCGACTGGACTGAACTGAACCAGTTTACTGATACCAACCCATCTCCCTCCACCCTCATGCACACGTGCTCAGTAGTATAACCCCCTGGACTGCAGCCCGCCAGGCTCCTCTGCCCTTAGACTTTTCCAGGCAAGGATATTGGAGAGGGTTGCCATTTCCAGGACCTGTGTTTTTAAAGATATCGTTTCCAAGGTCTGCTCAGGGCACTTGATGCTCATAAAGGGTTAATAAGTTGTAAGCGTGTTTCTATCCTTAGTGAGCTTGGCCTAGAGAATTCACTAGATACATGTTTGCTGTTACCGTCACTATTTCCCAAAAGATAAAGGTACAGTGGCTCAGCAAGCTTAAGCCGTTTGTAGATCCCCTATCCAGTTATGTGGCAGAGAAGATACTGGAACCTGGATGTTTTCACTGAGTCCAGGGTCTTTTCCTTTTGCTATGCTACATTCCTGCTACAATCTCCTCTGACCTCCCCCGTTACTCACTAGTGTGCTTAGCTTCAGCATTTTATTTTGTTTTATTTTTTTCCATCAGGTTTCGAAGTCCTTTTGGGCAGGGGCCAGCCCTTGTTTCTCTTGTACCTTACCTTGGAAGTGAAAAATTTTAATCAATCTGCTGTTACCACTTCACCCCAGCTTTCCTCCAGCCTGTCAAAACTGGCTAAATACACATCTCGGAGCCAAACTTTGGAAGGTCTTGGTTCTGACACCGGGGTCTTCTGCGGACCTGGATCGGCACATACCCGTGAACTGTGTTCCTCCGCCCAGCCCCGCTCCACCAATCTGGGTCTCCCTTTCCTATATGGAATGTGACGGCACAGGACTCTCAGGAGGCTGAACATCTCCTCATTTGAGACATCCGAGATGCTTTCAGCTTCACTGTTATTGGTTCAGGAAAGACCCTTTGACATAAGAACGTGATAAATTGCTTTGTAGTTTCTGCAGCCACCTCATCCCAGGACCTGTGACTCACCTGTGTGCTTTTGACGAGCTTCAAAGTCAAAGTAATGCTCACTTCTCTTAATGCAATAATATATAAAAGTTACATTAACAATTAATGTAATAGTGTGTGTAGCAAGCATTGGCAAAGTTTTCAAGTGCATTAGGAGCAGGTGGACACATGCTAGAAAGATGGCTGGGTTCAAGTGCAGTTGATCAGAGCACAGACTTCAGAGTGGACTTGCTTCCTGGCTGCGCCACAGACTCCTTTTGGTCTCAGCAGTTACTTAACCTCTTGCTGACTTCAACCCCCTCAATGGGAAAATAGGAAAAGAATGTGGACATCATAGAGTTGTTGTGGGAATTAAATGAGTCTTGTAAACTGCAGTATCTGGCTCGAGAAAACCTGCTACTTACAGGGCAGTTTCTCCGCGTCAGCCCCTGTCTGTCACTGACCGGCAGTGTGGCCTTGGGGAAGTCAGGGTAGCCTTGCTCTCCTCCTCTGTAACGCGGGACGCGCCAGGTCCTGATCCATTTCCGTCTTCGGAACAACACAGAATGAAAGCAATGAAGTCAAGCTACATCACTGTTCTCCAATGAGGCCACTGAGGCTTAGGAGATCAGACACTTCATTCAAGGGATGTAGCTGATAAATGGAGAAGCCAAGATGAAGGCAAGCTTTCCGAGCCCAGCTCCATGCACTGTGCTTGGAGATGTGTGGGCTCCCCTGCAAGCCTCTGGAAGGTGCCCCGGCCCTTGAAGCATGTGCCATTGTTACTTTCAATCATGATTCCTCAGAGGAGGACGCTGGTGTCAGCCTCTAGGAACTTTGGCATTGCCTCTAAGCCATCTGTCCCAAGTAAGTCCAGCTGGGAGGTCACAGTGACCTTGAGACTGAGCCCACTGTCTTTCTTCTCCCCTTCTCCTCTCCTCCCACTGCCCGGGGGAGATTCTGCCTCTAAAGCCATCAGTGGCCACGTGGATTGGATTATCTTAATTGTTTGGGATTGAATGTGCTCCTGAGTCAGGAATCCCACTTGCCAGCTCTGGGTTCTAGGGTCTGGTTTCTGTTCCCAAGAGCCAGCGCAAGGCATGCAGCTGATATTTACGCGAGGGGCAGGGAGAGTGCGCATGTGCGAGAGAAATTCACAGCACAGTGAAGTCTAACGGGATCTCCCCGACCCCGGGATGGAGCCCCTGTCTCTTGTGCCTCCTGCCCTGGCAGGTGGGTTCTTTAGCACTGTGCCGCCTGGGCAGCCCATTGGTTTCCTAAAGGGTCACACACTGGATGCTTTGAAACCACAGATTATCCTCTCATGGTGGCTGGAGTCCAGAAGTTGGAAGTCAAGGTGTCAGCAGGGCCATGGGTCCCTCTGAAAGCGCTAGTGAAGACACTTCCTTGCCTCTTCCAGCTTCTGGCTGTTGTCCACAGCCCTTGGAATTCCTTAGTTGGTAGTCATATCACTCCACTTTCTGCCCCTGTCTTCACAAGGTCATCTTTCCTGTCCATGTGTGTGATCCTATGGCCTTCTTATAAGGAAATCAATCATTGGATTTGGGCCCACTCTAGTGCTGGAAAAGACTCTTGAGAGTCCCTTGGACTGCTTGGAGATCCCACCAGTCCATCCTAAAGGAGATCAGTCCTGAATATTCATTGGAAGGACTGATGCTGAAGCTGAAGCTCCAAAACTTTGGGTACCTGAAGTGAAGAACTGACTCATTGGAAAAGACCCTAATGCTGGGAAAGATTGAAGGTGGGAAGAGAAGGGGACGACAGAGGATGGGATTGTTGGATGGCATCACCGACATGATGTTTGTCAGTTTGAGTGAACTTTAGAAGCTGGTGGTGGACAGGGAAGCCTGGTGTGCTGCAGTCCATGGGGTTACAAAGAGTTGGACACAGCTGAGCGACTGAAATGAACTGAACTGATCTAATCCAGTATGACTTTCTCTTAACTTGAATACATCTGCAGACTCTATTTCTAGATAAGGTACTGGGGCTAGAAATTGAACATATACTTTTAGTAGACACAAACTTGAACATACATTTTGGGGGGATACCTCTATAAAAATTATTGCCTGCATCAACTCAATAAGTGGTCATTCTTTATCTCTTTGTATCCGTCCAGTGATTAAGCATTTACTATAACCTTTAGGAGACCTAGAATATATTACTAAAACTCTTGGCACTTGTTATAGTTTTTACAGCGCTTTTAGCCTGGAAGATTCTTAAATTCTAGCTTAAAATTTTCTTTTGAACTTTAATCTAGTGAAAGCAGTGATTTTTCTGAAAGCCCTGGGCAGAAGGCTGTTCTCTACCACTGACCTCTGTTCCAAAGGAGCCACAGGGAACAGCTGGGAGGCTCCCATCCCACAGCATAGTTTTCTGTGCATCCCAGTGAGAGAGACCCAGAATTATCCCAGTGAAATTCTCAAGATTAGCATCCCTATAGCATGAGCACGCTTCCTTCAAAGCCCCCTTCCCTGGCACACACCCAAGTTCACCAGCAGGCTTGGCCCCCCTCCCCCACTGGTTTCCTTCATCCAACATAACCTCAGCCTTGTGACCTGAATAGAGTTTCGTTCTTTCTTTCTTTCTTTCTTTTTTTTTTTTTTTTGCCTTTCTTCACAATTCGGAAGATGGGGAGGCCAGAGTGAGTCCTGGAGAGTACAATGAGACTCTGTGTGTGTGTGTGTGTGTGTGTGTGTGTGTGTGTGTGTGTGTGTGCTTGTGCATGTAGGTATATGCTGCCTGTGACTGAAAAGGATCTGTTGCGTTTAATAGATGCATTCAATTACTGTGATGACTTCCTCCCCGGAGTTTCCAAAATAGCCAGATGTACCCAAGTGGACCACCTCCAGGTTTTGCCTTTGGTTCAAACCGAGGGCGGGGGGCAGAGGATGGTGAGGATTACGGAGCCTGGCACAATGGAAGAAAAACCCAGGCCTGTTTCTGTGGAGCTCAGCCACCATCCCTTTCCACCAGGACACCAATTAGACCGTCTCTGGCTTACAGAGCCCTGGGGCCAGACGTGGAAAGGCAGACGTGGGGGAAGCTGAAGGCGCTGCTACTTCTGGGGGCCCCCTGCCCCAGCCACCCCACCCGCCCTCCGCCCCTTTTCACTGCCAGATGATCAAGAAAAATCACACTGGAGAGCTCATTTAGAACTATTGTAAAAGGAGGAGATAACCCTTTCTCCACCAGCTCCCTCTCCCCTCCCAGCTCCCAGTGGGTGTGGCTTCCCGACAGTGGTCTGGGAATGGCTTTGCCACTGAAGCTGAGACAAGTGGAGCAGGATCTGAGTTCTGCCTTCTACATAGCTGCAGAAATCTGGCTCTGGCCCGTTGGGCTGAGACTAGATGTCGGCCACCCTAACTTGGCTTCGTTCGTACCGCAAAGTGGGGATGCGGTGACTGTCAGCTGGATGGCATAGGAAGGACGAGACTGGAGGCATCGAGGAAAGGGAGAGGCCCGATTCGCAGCGAAGCCCGGAGACTGCGCTTCTCGTCTGAGCCCTGTGTTTGTCTGACCCAGGACAGGGCTCTCTCACCTTAGGGATTGGATCAGATCCCTGAAATCCCTTCTGGGTCCTGCCTAGGGGTGGAAGTGCCCTTGGAGAGACAGAGAAGACGTGGGTTATCCCTGCCCTTGGATAATCCTGGGCTTGGTAAAGGGAAGCAACTGTTTGGCTAATGATGATAGAGCTCTGGGCCAGGAGACCAGGAAGCCAGTTTCAGCCTTGGTGTTGACACACTGTGTGACCTTAAAAAGTAATTAACCTTTGGATGCAACCATTCCCTTTCAAAGGCATAAGCCCACCCTCCACAGTTCTTTAGGTTTTCCTGGAGGAAATCCTCAGGGTAAATGAAACAGCTAGCTAAGCTTTCCTCTTGGTTTTACTGACACAGAACTGCCCCATCTTAGACAGTGGAGGGGAGACTCTATTAAGAAACACCCACTGCAGCTGCCTACACGCGCTCCACGGGGGCCTCTATGTGGAGCAGCCTTTGGTCAAAGGTTCTCAAACTGGCTGTCTAATAGAATCATGCTTTATTATTTAATTCAGACTCTTGGTGATCACATTTGGAGAATCTGATTCAGTGGGTCTTGGGTAGAACTTGGCAACCTGTACTTATTTAAAAAGCTGGAAAAGCTATATGGGTAATTTGGATGCTTATCCAGGGCTAAGAGGCATTGATTTATATGCTTTGAATTCAAAGAATTTTCATTAAGGGTGGCTGTATAGAATATATAAAAAAAGAAAGATATAAGGGCTGGCCTGGCCTTGACTTTCTAGGAAATCCCAGCAGCGTTTGCTCCCAAGAGAGGCAGATGCAAATGCAATGAACGGCCATCAGGTAACACTCGGGTGCCAGCCAATGAGAACAGAAAACTGCACCATAAGAATGGAGGTTGGAGGTGAACAGTGTGGCCACACCAGTACATCGCTAGGCAGGTGATACTTCTAACTGTAACCAACTTGGTGAGTACTCAGCTCTTTTGGTGAAGCCTCAGAGGAGTAATATTGGAGCTGAGCCTTGAAGAATGAGGAGGATACAGATGCATCTTTGTATTTGCTTAGATTAAAGTAATTACAGAAGGATAAACCAATGAAGGATAAATTGTGAAAATAGTTTGTTTACCTTTAGAAGGAAAAAAGAGTAGAGTAGAGGAGACCAGAATAAACACTAGATTTCTTTGAATGTTTTATAGAGTTGTCTTTGGAACTATATAAATGCTTTTACATAATTTAAAAATGCAACATAAAAGAGCAATCCCTATTGATTTAAAGTAAAATGAAAATTTTAAAAGAAAACTTAAATGTACATCCAGCTGGAACATCAGTTCAGTTCAGTTGCTCAGTCGTGCCTGACTCTTTTCGACCCCATGGACTGCAGCACACCAGGCCTCCCTGTCCATCACCAACTCCCTGAGTTTACTCAAACTCATGTCCATGGAGTTGGTGATGCCATCCAGCCACCCCATCCTCTGTCATCCTCTTCTCCTCCTGCCCTCAGTCTTTCCCAGCATCAGCATCTTTTCCAGAGAGTCAGCTCTTTGCATCAGGTGGCTAAAGTATTAGAGCTTCACCTTCAGCACCGGTCCTTCCAGTGAATCTTCAGGACTGATCTCCTTTAGGATGGACTGGCTTGATCTCCTTGCTGTCCAAGGGACTCAAGAGTCTTCTCCAACAACACAGTTCAAAAGCATCAATTTTTCAGCCCTCAGCTTTCTTTATGGTCCAACTCTCACATCCATGCATGACTGTTGGAAAAACCGTAGCTTTGACTAAGCAGACCTTTGTCAGCAAAGTAACGTCTCTGCTTATATAAAAAGTACATATCTTTTTATTTCCCTAGTGATATATGCCCTAAGAATAAAAATAGCTATACAAAATGAAACAGAACCTTATGCTGTGTTTACCAAGCACATTGTTGGTGGTAGCACTGGTATTTTGCTATTCCAAAGTTGTGGTGTAAGTGAAGTTGTGTATTGCGTGTATACATTATTCTATGTGTACGTGTTATATGGCAGTAATCAATGAATGTCATTGACAATAGGGATTTTTACCATGGGAGAAAAGGAATACAGATGTGAGATCAATGAAGCAAAGAAAAACACGTGGTTTGCATCATTACAGAAAATATTACAAATTTATGAACTTCACTATCTTTCTTTGAAAAAGATACATGTTTCCTGGCTCTATTTGCTGAAAAGACCTACAAATAATGAACAGCTCAGTAGCATGGAACACTTGTAGCTCCCTGATTATGTTTTCTAAGTACCATTTCTTCTTAAAGGAAAATACAGTTTCTTGAAGAAATGCCTGATTTAAGATCCAGGGCTGGAAATATACATGATGAGCCTAGAAAATCTGGTCACGCTAGAAAGCAAACTAAATATTAAACTTCAGGTGTCATGTCAAAAAAGACTCAGAAGCCCGCTAGAATAGATTTTCACTGACCAGAGGTGGGATGGTTTAAGCATCAAAAAAGATAATAACTGCCAAGAGTTGGAATTCACAACAAAGACATTCACATCTGTGAGCTCATGAAGCTGCCTCTATTGATCATTAGAGGATGTATCTCATTATTTTTCGATTGACAAGTAAAAGAAAAAAAAAGTCAAGTATCTCTTCTGCTTCTCACATGTGAAATGTATTGTAGGGTTATCAATTCAATGAAGAGAAGTGTATGTTTAGAAAAATATGACTAACAAATAAAAAAGGAAGCATAGAAAGTCACTTTTGCAGTCCCCTGTTACGGTGGCCAGATTTAACAAATAAAAACATAGAACCCCACTTAACTATAAGTTTCAGATAAAAAACAATTAATTAGTTACTACAAGTGTATTTGAAATAAACTGACACGAAAAATTGTTCATTGTTTACCTGAAATTCACATGTAACTGGACATCCTGCACTTTGGCTGCCAATCTGACCATGAATTAATAAATCTAGACAGTGATCTCTGACACTGCTAACATCCTCACAAAAGAACCAACCAGACGTTGTGAACCTCCTGACAGAAATATAGACCACTGTCCACGAAGCAGGTCTGTCAGATTATTGAATCTCGATCGTTAAAGTAGGTTGATCAAATGATTAAAGACTGCAGATCTAATTATCAATACACAAAAAATAAAAAGGGACAGAGAAACATGCTGAGTGATATGTCATCAGTAGACTCCAGACTGTTAGAAAGTCTATACAACAAATGGTCCAACCTTATGACAAAAAAGTTGCAAGGGGAAAATTAGTAAAAAAAAATAAAATTGAAGGAGGAAACTATAGATCATCTGGTCCCATCACTTCATGGGAATTAGATGGGGAAACAGTGGAAACAGTGTCAGACTTTATACTTTTGGGCTCCAAAATCACTGCAGATGGTGACTACAGCCATGAAATTAAAAGATGCTTACTCCTTGGAAGGAAAGTTATGACCAAGCTAGACAGTGTATTAAAAAGCAGAGATGTTACTTTGCCAACAAAGGTCTGTCTAATCAAGGCTATGGTTTTTCCAGTGGTCATGTATGGATGTGAGAATTGGACTGTGAAGAAAGCTGAGTGCCAAATAATTGACGCTTTTGAACTGTGGTGTTGGG
This sequence comes from Eudorcas thomsonii, assembly GCA_006408755.1. Lineage (NCBI taxonomy): Eukaryota > Metazoa > Chordata > Mammalia > Artiodactyla > Bovidae > Eudorcas > Eudorcas thomsonii. Next base: position 2,986,500 of record SJYE01000865.1, on the reverse strand, counting down.
GAAAACTCTTGAGAGTCCCTTGGACTGCAAGGAGATCCAACTAGCCCATCCTAAAGGAGATCAGTCCTGGGTGTTCATTGGAAGGACTGATGCTGAGGCTGAAACTCCAGTATTTTGGCCACCTCATGTGAAGACTTGACTCATTGGAAAAGATTCCGATGCTGGGAGGGATTGTGGGCAGGAGGAGAAGGGGACAACAGAGGATGAGATGGCTGGATGGCATCACCAACTTGATGCACATGAGTTTGAGTGAACTCCGGGAGCTGGTGATGAACAGAGAGGCCTGGCGTGCTGCAATTCATGGGGTCGCAAAGAGTTGGACATGACTGAGTGACTGAACTGAACTGAACTGAACTGAAAGAGACATACCAGGCTTACTTGGTAGGTCAGCGAGTAAGGACTCTGCCTGCAATGCAGGAGACCTGATTCCAATCCCTGGGTTGGGAAGATCCCCTGGACCAGGTTGAGGCAATACCCACTCCCATATTTTTGCCTGGAGAAATCCCCATGAACAGAGGAGCCTGGCAGGCTACGGTCCATAGGGTCACAAAGAATTGGACACGACTGAGCGGCTGACCACAGCAGGAGACATTTCAACAAATGTCAGTGTGCGGACCTTTCTTCAGATCATTTTGAACAGAGATGGAAGATATTTGATATTATAGAACCATTCTATATTTTGGGAGGAGGGTGATAATGTTATTATGGTTATTAATTTTTTAAAGTGTGCCCCTTTTTAAAAATGCATACTGAAACCTTTAAGGATTAAATAGGATTTGCTTTAAAATAACCAGGGCTGGGAGTGAAGTGGGTAGAGTGCAGCTGCAGCTGGATGAGCCATTCATGATACTGTTTTGATGTATGAGGGTCCATTATACTGATATTGTATACATAGCATACACAATTATTTACAGTAAGTTTTTTTAAACAAGGATCTCTGTGGCTGATGTGGTGGAATAAGCGTACGGTGCTTCACTCACGTTGGCTCATTTTAAACTCACACGTACCAAATGAAGCAGGTTATTATCATGACCCCTATTTTACAGATGAGGGACCAAGGCTGAGACAGGTCAGGTGAGTTGCCCAGAGTCACAGAGGAGTAAATGGTAGGGCCAGGGTTTGCACTCAGTGGGTCTAATTCCGGGCAGTCTTAGCCCATGGTCTTAAGCAGCATCATCCCCTAAGCTGGTAAAGCTGGTTCATCTGTCTCCATATCTGGTTACCACAGCGATGACACATCCTGCGTGGTCCTGCCCCTTGAGCTACTCAGATGGCAGCAACTATCTGGGCAACGGAGGTTCCTGTGTTGGGAAGCATTCTAGATGAGATGGGCCAGGTGACTAAATGGACTTTAAGGTCATGTCTGATTATGAGATTTTATGATTCTAAGTAGCCTTCTCTCCCCCTAGGGTGACTATTCTGAGAGTGTGATGCAATAACACTTCGTCTCCAGGAGCTGTGAAGGCCACTAGGAGAGAAATCGGTAACCCGGGATAAGGGAGGACAGGAGGAAACTCACAGAGCCTAGAATTTCTCAAGAAGGGCCCTTCTCTGCCTCCATCAACCCCTGCTGTGAGGGGGTCGCATAGCTTCTGTTTTTCAGGTCAAATGATTGGCTTGAATATTTGCAAATGTTTTTCCAGCTTCTGGGTATAAATCTGGTTTCCATCATGAAGACCCACTCTATTCCCGAAGGAGGCAGACAGCGCCTGCAAATGCCCTTTCCCCCTAACACTGAAGTTCCTCCAAGTTGGACCAAACCTTCCCCGAATTGTAATCTTGCCAGGAGCTGGAATTTGAATGCCTCCCCTTGAAGAATACAACTATGTCTCTCTGTACCCTAGATCTTCTCTTTCTTTGAAACACCTCTTGCTCTTTTGCCTTACAAACTTCCTTGGGTAAAAGGATTGAGGGGGCAGTCACATCTAGGGGAGTGGAACAGGTGGTTTCAAAGGACTCTGAACTTTGCAGGTGCATCGGCTTTATCAGCTATAGGAAGGAGAGATGAGTTCATGTGTAAGATTGCCCCCCCCCCACCCAAACTGGGGACAATCTCATAGAATCGCTGACACATATGTTCTATTTTTCATAACTCAGAACTATCTCTGGAGCTGCCAAGAGTCAATTCCAGCTCTCTGTTTGGATAAGATGGAGGTTTCAAAGCAAAGTTTTCCTTGGCAAAATTTATGCCTTGGCTGGAACAGTCCCATGATGAAAATACCCAAGACCAAAGGCGAGGTAGGGCTGCTTCCAATTACTGGAGTTGAGCTCTTTGGGGAGAGGCCTCGTGACAGGCCTTGGATCGGGAGCAGACAGTGTTTCGATTGGCAAGCCAGGGGAAAAAGAAAGAGATCATGTCTCTGCTATTTGGTGGACTTTCCCAATGATGGAAAGGTAATTCAAGTCTTTGGTGATTTTGGAAGCCTTTCCCCTGGAAAATTCCCCTTGAGTTTTGGTATTTGACTTCTTCTGGAGCGCTGAGGGAAAAGGCAATGGCACCCCAGTCCAGGATTCTTGCCTGGACAATCCCATGGACGGAGGAGCCTGGTGGGCTGCAATCTGTGGGGTCGCTGGGAGTTGGACACGACTGAGCGACTTCACTTTCACTTTTCACTTTGATTGTGAGTGGGCTGGAAGGAGCAGAGTCTAAGCTGTCTGGGCACTTGACATGAATTCTCGGGCAAGTAAGGCAGAAAGGTTGCTTGGGACCTGCCCTGAGGCCTCTGAAGCAGGCTCTGGCTTTTCGTGGGAATTGAGCTCGTTGCAAACCAGAGAAGAGCAGTCAGAAATCCCTTCAAGGCTGAAAACCGACAGAAGCTGAAGTCAGGGCAATAGAAAAGGAACTCACAGGTGGGGAGGCTGGGGAGGAGCAGTGTTTCTCCTTTTCTGAGCTGGAAGGTGGGACAGGAGGAACAAGTCTTTTGAGCTGCTGCCTGGCATTTTACAGGCCGACAACCCCGCTTACTCTGAGTCTGGACACGTAGATAATGATGGAGCTTAGGAGTCCTGAGTCAAGTTCCCACTTGGCTTTTCCTGGGCCACCTTTTGAAATAACTGCTCAGAGGTGAGCTCATGAGAAGTCAGAGATCTCCACCCCAACCACTTTATAATAGCAGGTGCTCTATTTTCTGCCCACCCGCCTGTGACCTTTGATCTGTGATTGACCTGGGAAGCAGGGATAAAGGACTGTCCCTGCCTCAGCTCACTTTATGCATCCTCCCCATTTATGGGGTCTGTGAGAAGCAAATTTTGTCACTTCCTTTCCTTTGCGTGGGTGGGCTTATCGAAACCGTGTGCTGTGCGTGCTAAGCCACTCAGTTATACCCATGGACTCTAGCCCACCGGGCTCCTCTGTCCACGGGATTCTCCAGGCAAGAATACTGGAGGGGGTTGCCATGCCCTCCTCCAGGGATCTCCCTGACCCAGGGAACAAATCTGCATCTCTTATGACTCCTGCATTGGCAGGTGGATTCTTTATCACCAGCAACACCTGGGAAGCCCTGTGTCAATCAAAAGGAGCTCAGAGTTTTCAGTCCCTTGAAATGGGAGCTCTGATGCTGAGGAAGTTGTTGCTGGCCACATGTAGGCGGCTTGTGCCTCCTCCAGGAGGCCATACGCACCCTTACTTGATTGTATTATTGGGGTAACACTGGCTTGTAACGCTGTATCAGTTTCCTGAGCACAGCGTTATACTCTGCCTTCTGTATGCCCTGCAGTCTACTTACCGTCAAAAGTAAGTCTCCACCCGTCACCACACAACTGACCTTCTTTGTCCATTTCATCTTCCCTCCATCGCCCTTCCCCCTCTTGTAACCGTCCGTTCTTTATATCTATGTGTTTTTGTTTTGTCTTGTTTACTATTCCACATATGAGTAAAATCATATAGTATTAGCCCTTCTCCATCTGATATTTTCACCTAGAATAATACCATCCAAGTTCATCCGTGTTCTCATGAATAGCCAGATTTCATCTTTTTTATGGCTAAAGTAGTATTCCATACATATAGACCATATTTTCTTTATCCATTCATCCACTGAACGGATGAACGGCACGTAGGCCAGTTCCATATCTTGGCTATTGCTAATAATGCTTCAGCTAACATATGGGTGCGTGTTTATTTTTGAATCGACATTTTAGTATTCTTAATATAAATTCCCAAAAATGTCATTGCTGGATCATGTGGTGATTCTATTCTTAATTTCTGGAGACGCCTTGATATGGTATCCACTCTGGCTGCGCCAGCTTACATTCCCACCAACAGTGCGCGAAGGTGCCCTTTTTCCACATCCCTGCCAACACTTGTTATTTGCTGTCCTTTTGATCATAGCCATTGTAATAGTTGTGAGATGATCTAGCACCATGGTTTTGATTGCATTGCCCTGATGATTCATGATGTTGAACATTTTTTCAAGTGTCTGTTGGCCATTCGTATGTCTTCTTTGGAAAAATGTCTGTTCAGATCCTCTGCCCAGTTATTAATCGGATTGTTTTTTTGTTATTGAGTTGTATATTCTTAATTCAGCACACCAGCTGCAGCTTTTGAACACACCAACTCAATAAGTTTTCTTTTTCTTTGCTAGTGATCCTCAGTCACTGATAAGCAAGCTTGAAGCATTCTGCCTGGGTGACTTGTGCCAGGAAAGCCAAAGGGGGTGGACCTTGCCTTTGATCCTTGACACTGCCCTGTGCTCCTTCTGAGCTTCATACTTGCTGAGATACTTGAGTGGAAAAGAGATGAGAAAACTTGGGCTAAAATAAGTGGTTCCCATTTTCAAAGTTTCATGTCTTCTTTTAATCGGAAAACAGCTGCATGTGGCCAAACAGCTGCATATGGCCTCCCACCCAGGCCCCCATCCCTTCAAAATCCACAGACCTCCCACACTGTCTAGACCTGCGAGTCTTCTCATCACCATCTGTCTCACCCTGGACAGGTCTCAGCTGTCTCAGCCACCATGAAGGAGGCAACACTTTCATGTTTTGGGGCTCTCTTCCCAGTACTGAATGAACACATGAAAGGTCACCTTTAATAAAATCTAAGATATAAAATCTAAGGAGATCAAACCAGTCAATCCTAAAGGAAATCAAACTTGAATATTTACTAGAAGGACAGATGCTGAAGCTGAAGCTCCAATACTTTGGCCACCTGACTCATAAGAAAAGACCCCAATGCTGGGAAAGATTGAAGACAGGAAGAGAAGGGGATGACAGAGGATGAGATGATTGGATGGCATCATCGACTCAATGGACATGAGTTTGAGCAAACTCTGGGAGATGGTGAAGGCCAGGGAAGCCTGGTGTGCTGCAGTCCATGGAGTCACAAAGAGTAGGACATGACTTAGTGACTGAACACCACCATCAAGATATACGTTTGGTAGAAACAGTACATATTAAGAACACAATTCCCTTGGCCCCCTTGCACATGGAAGGTGTCCAGAGGAGCTGTCCGGACCATTTCCACACGGGCAATGAAGGCTTGGTTATCAGTGGGATCACAGTTCCCAGTTCTGCCCTTGGCACAGTGGCTATTTAGTCAACATTCCCCCTGGAGATTCATTCCAACCTCTGCCGCCTAGATGAGGAAAGAGATGGGGCCTTCTGTCTGCCCCCTTCTGAACACAGGCCAGACTTTCTTGCAGTGGCAGGGGTAGGAGGGCAGAGAATCACCAACGCAGAGTTGCTGGAATCCATCTTCCACGACATCCCCACCCACAGCACTCTCTCCCTGGCCTACGTTCCCGCACCCGCCTCAGGCTTTCTGCAGCGGGCGGGGGAGAGTGTCTGGGAGGGATCCGACACTAGCAGGGTTGAGCAACTTCAAATTTAATTTCCTGGAAGGACACAAGCACAGCAGTGTTGTGGTGACACAGCTCTCCTGTGAACGATCCTGAGGTCTTTTTGGTACAGATGGGAGGTGAGAGGGCAGCATGTCAGGCCCTTCTCAGCCGGTGGGAAGAGCCCAAGCACCCCAACAGTGGCGTCCCCTGCCATCTGTCTGCCCTCTTCCCAGATGAGGGCTCAGATACCAAAGGGATCTCCCATGCTATTTGACCTTTCTCTTTACCCTTCTTCTCTATGATCCAGCCACCTGCGTTTGAACACGTTTGATTGGGAGGCGCCCACTCTCACGTGGGAAGCTTAGCAAGGTTGATTTCCACATTTGGAATGTCCCTGCCATTCCATCTTGCCAAAGCACGCCCTTCCCCTGTTCTAAAAATCTGAATCTATTTAATTTCCTGCTGGAGCTCAGATCACTCTTTCATTTTTTGCATCCACATTAGGGATTGATTTGTTACAGCATCATAAAAAAAAAAAAAATCAGAGCCCATGGTGGCCTTGGAGATTCTCCAACATGCTCCTTTGGGGAAGCTGAGGCCCAGGAGAGGAAGGACCTTGTACAACCATGTGACAGGGGAGAGGAAGAGCCGTGCTTATGGCTCAGGGTTTGCATTCCCTGGTCCAGGACTGTCTCTTCTGTGTGAACTTGCCTTGCTTCTCCTCTTCTTGAATTTGACCATCTTCCCCATCAAGCTCTAAGCTCTGAGGACAGTGGCCTCTCTTTCTTCTTTTCCAGGTTTCCCAGTGCCTACCACAACCAGCATCTTACACTTTGGGCACATTATATGTTTCTACACCTATCTACATCATTTCATTTCATCCTCATAAAGACACTCTCCAGCAACCTCAGAGACAGAATGGATCTCCTTTATCAGATGATGAAACTCGGATGCAAAGAATTCAATGGCTTGTTCAAAGACACCTAAGTACACCAGGCAAGGAGATCCAACCAGTCCATCCTAAAGGAAATCAGTCCTGAATATTCATTGGAAGGACTGATGCTGAAGCTCCAATCCCTTGACCACCTGATGTGAAGAATTGACTCACTGGAAAAGACCCTGATGCTGGGAAAGATTGAAAGCGGGAGAAGAAGGGGATAACAGGATGAGATGGTTGGATGGCATTGCTGACTCAATGGACATGAGTTTGAGTAAACTCCTGGAGTTGGTGATGGACAGGGAGGCCTGGTGTGCTGCAGTCCATGGGGTCGCAAAGAGTCGGACACAACTGAGAGGCTGAACTGAACTGAAGTGCACAGCAGAAGGCCCTGGCACAGAATAACGGGGCAGGCAGTGACACGGAGTGTTGCTTCTAAGACCTGTGGCCAGAGGGAACGCGGACGCTCAGGAAAGATGGCGCGGCTCTCCTGGGTCAGTGCACGGCCCAAAATCTCCCCGTGGTTCTCCACTGGGAACCTGATTCTGTTGTGCCCGACTTTAAGAGTGGCAGTGCTCAGAGGCATGGCTGGATCAGGAAGAGGGGCCTTGCCTAGCCCTGACTGTGTAACCAACCCTGGCTCTGCGCTCCCGGCACCCCTGCGCTCACCCCATGCCGCGTGCGGGCGCGCCTCCTGCAGACTTCCTGGGGGCCCCTGGGGCACACGTGATTCCAGGGCCGGGCTCCTCCCCGACCCCCGTGCGCGGGGTGGCGGCGGGGAGGTTAGGAAACGGGACTCGCATTATTTGCATTTATCACGGAGAATATACCGCCTTGTCTGTAGCCTTTAGTCTGACTGAATTGCTTTTCTGCTTCATGGGACACACGGCGCGGCAGCCCAGCGCTCCCCTCTCCTCGCTTCACCAGCGTCGGGCCGTAACCCGCTTTGCTCTCCCTCGCATTTATCATATTGATCGTATAAGAAATAGATCATAAGCAGAATGAAATTACCGAATGCAATGATCTGGGGCATCCTATGGACCAGATCAATCTTGGGGCAGCCAGAGAAAAAAAGTCCCTTGCTGTGACGTTTTTTATCCAAAGTTGATTTTCATTGCAAATAGAAATTTCCATCAGCTGAGGCACCCTGGAGGGGAAAGTCTGCTGTGCTGACAGGGGAGTGTGTGTGTGTGTGTGTGTGTGTGTGTGTGTGTGTGTGTGTGCACGCGTGTGCGTGTGTTTGAGAAAATGAGAAAGAGAGAAAAAGAGAGACAGAGAAAATAGAAGTTTGATAAGCCTCATAAGGCTCCTTCATTGGGAAGGAGACTTCCTTAGCTAGAACTCATTTGAGATGGATATTTGAGGCTCTGGTTGTAACAATATCTATCTTCTCTTGCCTACTCCAAACTGCTTTTCTTATGTGTGTGTGTTTGCAGGCGGGGCAGGGAGGAGGGTGGGTATGGAAAACGATAGAACTGTTCTGTGTTCAGAAGACCATCAAGGACACTTTCTAATCTCCTGTGAACGCCTGGGTTGAGAGCCGCCTGTCTTTGTCACCCTGGCCCCAGTGTGTGAATTTGCAGAGTCAGTGGGTGGCTGGAGTTTTTGTGGCCTGGCTTACACAGGATGGTGACGGGTGTGTTTATAAACTGCTTCTTGAAAACAGGAGCTTGAAGCTCCCCCCGCCCCCCCGCCCCTCTGCCCTGACCTGNGCTCCAGACATGACCTCTGCCATAATAAGAACTTTCTCCCTGTCTGGAGACAAGGTTGGTGAGTTCAGCTGGGACTGAAAATCCACGGGAACAGGGTCTCTGGCAGCCTGCCACCAGCTCAGACTGAAGCTGAAACCCACAGTGGGAATGTGGTCTGAGGCCCCGGTCATCACCCCCTTCCCACTGTGAAATCCATCCCCAGACGCTGAGACTCGGCGCTCTTGGCTTTGGCAACATTCGTCATGCCAATAAACTCATTGAAATTGAAGAACCCAGCAGGGAGAAGGAGAGCAGGGTGTAGATGGGGACAGAGGAGGGAGCAGGGGAGGAGGGAGCTGGGAGGAGGGAGTGGGGGAGGAGGGAGCTGGGGAGGAGGGTGTGGGGAGAACGGCCCCCAGCTCTGCTGTGAGCTCGATGGCAGAGACATCACGGATGCCAAGCGGCTGAGTTCATGGAGAAGCCACGGCTCAGCCATGAACAGCCCCTCTCCCCACCCCTGAGCCACCTCCCTCTAGCTCTTCATCTCTGCTCAGGCTTCTACCCTCATGGAAATATCCCTGGAAACCTTCCCATGGGGCAAATGGCCAAGAAAATGCACATGTGCGCATGTACACACACACACATAAGCACTTCTATCAGTGAGATGATGAAAAAGAAAACACCACAAAGTATACCCACCAGGACTACAGAGAAATACCCTCAGCACATGCTGAAGCCGGAGGAGACCCTGGCGGGGTTAAAGGGCGCGAATGCTGGACCCAGCCAGACTCCCATAGCACCCCTTCCCCTGGCTGGAGTCTGTTTGGGCCCTGCACCCTGCCCTGGAAAGAACCCCTTGGACATTTTCATAGTTTCCTAGAGTTACAGAAGCTTCTAAGGATCCACCCGGGCTAGCTCAGCATTATTTTCTTCTTAGATAGAAGACCACCTCTCCTGATCTTGAAGACCCCGGAAATGGTGAAAGCCATTTCACCGCCCACACCAGCAGAGAAGTCCCCTCGCTAGCTGATATCATAGCCTCGGCTATTTCCTTGTCTCTCCCAGCACTGGGCACAGCCATGTGGCACCAGCTCAGAGCCCTGCAAGTTCTTGATGAGGGCAGACTGCCAGGCTGCTCTCTGGCACCTCTGGACCAAACAATTCCTACTTCCCTACCCTCCTCCCCAGGCTGTCAGTTTTGAAGACTGTCTTTCCTTCCCAGTGGTCCTATATTATTCTGGCTCTTTTCTTGTCTCTTACTTGAGATATTTTTCCAGGACTGGAGAGAGCTGGCTTGTCTGTTCCTTAAGCCTATCTTGTTCCTGCAGCCGCCTTCCTTTCTGTCCTAGAGATCAAATATGCAGAAAGATAAGAGCATCTGCTAGGTGAGGAGCGGGTGAGAACTGCTAGAGGAGATTTAGACTGATTTTAAGTTAGCCAAAGTGAGGGCATGGTAAGATGGCAGAGAGGGAACCACACAGAGCTAACTGCAGTTTTCAGTTGGTAATCCAGAAACGCTGGACTCTTCTAAGACCTTGGTGTCTGAAAGCTGCGTTAGGGTTGGTTGGATCTGGCATGCAGAAGAGGATATTAACATAGGTAAGAACCATAATTTGAATTTAGGAAAGGGCATTTGCTTTTCAAAAAGAAATTATTTCTACATCGCAGATTATTCTATTGATGCCCCATTGGCAATGTCATTCCTTGTGCTCCTTGTCCCAAGGCGGGTCACAGTGTGGGTTTCTCAGTGCAAACACATCCTGGCTCTTGACATGCATGAAAACCCAGTGCCTTCTTGGCCAGGGGAGGATTCCTGGGTGTCTGTTGGCAAACGCCATCATGTTACGGGGCGAGAGCAGCATCTGACGCAGGGATTTGGAGAACATGTGTCATGGACCAGCAGACAAGTGTGTGCGGTGTTTGCTGAGTCTGGGCTAGCCAAGCAAAGCTCTGTGGACTCAGAGGCTAAATGATGTAAGGGCCAGGGTGGTGGGCTGCGGGGATTTTCCCCAGGGACTCCACAGGAACCTTTTTGATTAGCTGGGGGTTAATTTGAGACAAAAGGCTGATACAGTGAGCATGGGATTCCCGCCCTGTCTTGGGCCTGATGGATCCATTCCCTTAATGAAATGCACACAGTTTATTTTACCAACTCTAATTACGTGAAGAATGAGTGTCAAATTTCTTTATCCTTCTGCCGGCCCTGAATCCAGGCCAACCTCACGAACCTTACGTGCAGTGAGGCTAATGGAGCTTTTATTCCAATGAGTTGAGAGCCAACCCACCTTTGTAGAGAGAAGACTATTTAGAAAAAAAAAAGAAGAAGAAAGAAATACTTAATGTTCGTCTGGTGGATGAAAAATTTCACAAGATAAATTAAAGTGTTTTCTGGCTGAATGGAGAAAGTGGGGCAGGATGGTGGAGATAATTTTCCCAGGACTCAGAATGATTTATCTTATCTCTGTGTTCTTTAGACGAGAGGTTCCATTTATTTAGTCATTTATTTTATTAGTTTTGTGAAGTTATCCTTCCCTACCCCCACCACCAACACAAAGACCCAGCGCTTGGCGCAGGGAGCTTGAGGCTGGGAAGGAGACCGGGTCCAGCCTGCCATTCATCCAGGTGTTGACTCCTCCCTTTGATGCCCGTGGCAGTCACCAGGCCGTGGGCTGGAGAGATGGCAGGGCTCAGAGGGGGACGACGCCTGTCCTCACTGAAACGCAGTCCAGCGGGAGATCTCACTCACAAGCAAGTGAATATCATTCTCTGCGATTAATACAATGCTATCAGTACACTCTATGCCACCTACATACCCCAAAAACAGGCTTTGAAGAGACTTTGTGAGACTCTCTAGTTCAGTGGTTTTCCAAAGGGGTGAAGCTGCTCTCCCCACCTGCCCCTCCCTCAACCCCAGGAGACATTGGACAACGTGTGAAGATATTTCTGGCTGTCTTACTGGGGAGCGGGATGTCTGGAAGGTAATGAATTGAGGCCAAGAATGCTCGAAACATCCCACCCCACACAGAAAACCTCCCTATGGCAAAGAAGCATCCAGCCCCAAATATCAAGAGGGCCACCGCTGATAAAACCTGTCCTCGCGCGTCCGCTGGCCTTGACGCTGCTGTGCTGACTCTCCACACCAGAAACCCCGGTGCCTCTCTCACGCCCCCCTGCTCTGTGTGGCTGCTCTCGCTCAGGCCTGGAGGAGGACATTTCCCTCTGCTCTGGCCTCGTAACTGGAGTTGGAAGTTGATTTTACAAGTAGCACCAAGGAGTAAGATTATGTGTGTGAGGTGGTATGAATAGAAAAAGCTCTAGGAGAGCCTCACAGCCCCAGTGGGAGGTAGATGAAAAAGGACAGTCCTGCTTGGATGCCTCCGTGCCTTTGTTGCGGGGCTTTCTACTGCACACTCAGAACTCCTCACTGGTGGGGTTCTTGGCGGTAGAAATAATTTGGGATGCGGTTGAGTCCTTAAATAGTTTCTCTTTTGCATGTCCCAACCATTATCTGAATGTTTGTAAGAAGACTGCCAAGGCTTTCTCTTCAGATCTTCATGTAACTGTATGTTGCATACCATGGGGTTCTTTCTGAGCAATTAAGGCTCCCCATGCCAGGTTTTCTCTTCATCTACCAAAGGCAGAAAGAGGGGGGCTTTGTGTCTGGCTTTCCTGGGGAAGCAGATGGCACTTGGAGCGCTGGCAGGAGACAGGTGTGAAGTTTCAGGGGCCGGAGGGCTTGTCTGGCATCCCATGCAAATCTGGCTCCTTTTTGCATCCCTCCCAAGAGCTACAACCAAATGGAACCTGCTCTTACGTGTGTGTGTGTGTGTGCGTGTATGTGTGTGTGTGACAGAGGTGTGGATCGTGTTGGAGGTGTGTCTAGTTGTGTATAGGGGTGATTGAGACCAACTGTGCATTTTATGGATGAGAACAAAATAATTCTTAGGTAGGAAAGCCGTGACTTCATCCTGATGGGAACCATACACAAACGAGATGGAGAAACTCTCCGAGCAAGCTCCCTGGGAGGACAGTGTGTGACCCGCCCCCCGGACCCTACCTTGATCAGCTTCGCAGTCTGCGCCCAGGTGCCGCACTGGCCAGAGCTTACAGAGATGGAGGCTCCCTTACCTGCGGGACGTAGAGACCTCTGCGTCACTGGCTGAGCTGCTGAGAGCCACACAGAGGCTCAGCTGAGCGATGCTGGTGAGGTCTTACAAGCAGCTCACAGGTGAACCAGAGTTGTGATTAGTGGTTTGTGTTAACTGGTTTATCCTGAATTACACGCGCTGTACTCCTCTCTAAGTGAGGGGACCGTGAAGGTGACCACATGTCAAAACTTGTTCAAGAACAGTCCACATTTTCAATGTTTTTTTTTTTCACTCTATTTTCCACACTTGTGAAACCATATGTCCAATTTTTATATTAAAAATATGTTCCCTGTAATTATCTGATTATCTATTCTGCCACGGAAACACTCCTTAGTTCCCGATAACCCAGAAGCCACAAGAATGAAGGCTTACTTCTGACTGCACAGTTTCTGCTCCAGCTCCGCCCAAGCCCGCTAATCCAGAGATGTCAGGATGTGGCGGAACGTGAGCATAGTTAGCGAGGGAACAGCCACTTGCATTTCCTCTGATCAAAGCGCAAGGCTGGCCACACCACCCTTCCTTCTTGCCTCTAATGATTCGAGTTTACCTGCTTTCACATGCATGCCCTTCCATGGCAAGGATGGGTTACTCACGGCCCTCCGCTGGCTAACTCACATTGTCATTTGGGCTAGACAAGTGAGTCTGTGTTGCTCAGTGGTAGACCATTCGCAGGGGTTGGTCAATACCATATGTTTGTAATGAAAATGGCTGCATGTCACTGGATAGCAATGCATTCTCCTTGGGAAGCCTTCAGGGAAGACAGAGAATATGTGTTGTGAACAAAAGGAGCACCGTATTGCCATCTGGGGACCCGAATCGGTTAGAAGGCTCTGCACACACAGGCCTGCTGGTCCTCTCACCAGGGGGTGAGGTGCCGCATCCGTGCTTGCCTGGCCGTGCTCACCATCTAGTGGTGTACTTGGCATTGAAGGCCCCCAGAGATAACCGTACAGAGACCGACCTCCAAGAGCTCAGACAGACCACAAAGGCAGCGAATGCCTTCCTCATCGTTTAAGGATAGGAGGAACACTATGTTCCTTGCAGGGTGACTACTTCCTGGAGTGAGGACACAGGTCTCAGGGAAGCCAGCTAGACCTGATCAAATGAGTTCACTCCTTAGAAGCCTTCCGTGGTCCACCCTGCCGGCACCATCCCATTGGGAGCCCTTGGCTTGGCAATTTGTAGTCCCACATGCTCTGATCCCCAAGTCCTCTGGCCACACTGCCTACCACTGTCCCCACCTATTAAGTGGTGTGGGACTATTCTCCATTCCCCGAGAGGCCCCATGTGTCACCATTCCCGTGGAACACTGCTCCGATTCACAACTTCTTATTGAAGTCTGTGTGTTTAGATTTGATACCAAGACTGAGGGCAGGGGCTTCCACTGGGGATCAAGTTTGAAAGTAAATATTAAAGGTACGTGGGTACGTGCTAAGCTGCTTCAGCTATCTCCGATCCTCTTTAAGAGGAATGGCTCCTTCTCTTTCTTAATTCCACAGCGTTTCTATTGCTTTTTAAAACTTCCTTAACTTCTATATCGGAGAAGGCAATGGCACCCCACTCAAGTACTCTTGCTTGGAAAATCCCCTGGATGGAGGAGCCTGGTAGGCTGCAGTCCAAGGGGTCACTAAGAGTTGGGCACGGCTGAGTGACTTCACTTTCACTTTTCACTTTCACTTTTCACGTTCATGCATTGGAGAAGGAAATGGCAACCCACTCCAGTGTTCTTGCCTGGAGAATCCCAGGGACGGGGGAGCCTGGTGGGCTGCCGTCTGTGGGGTCGCACAGAGTTGGACACGACTGAAGCGACTTAGCAGCAGCAGTAACATCTACACAGGGGCTTCCCTTGTGGCTCAGATGGTAAAGAATCTGCATACAGTGCAGGAGACCTGGGTTTGATTCCTGTGTGAGGACGATCTCTCGTTAAGGAAATGGTAACCCAGTCCAGTATTCCTGCCTGGAGAATTCCATAGAGACAGGAGCCTGGCGAGCTACAGTCCACTCGCTTGCAGACAGCTGGACACAACTGAGTGACTAACACTGCTTTCGATATGGGTTCATCTGATTTACCTGATTGAGAGCTCCGTGTGGGCAGGAGCCAAGCTTCTTCAGGTCTGTGTGCCCAGAACTGCGCTGGATACAGAGGAGGCCTCAGCACATTAGTTACATTTTACTGACTTGCACAGACGGCTGAGAAGACTCTAGGTCCCATCACTGTGGTAGACATTTGGACTTGGTCCTAGGAGTGTGTGTGTGTGTGTGTGTGTGTGTGTGTGTGTATTTAGGAGGGAGGCCCCAACTAGAAGCGGGGTTTGTAGAGAAGATTATGGAGATAAAACGAAGTACATCTGGGCCAGCTTTCAGGGAGCTTGAGATTTTGCTTATAGAGAGTGTAATTCCAGATTGATATGAAAGCCCTTTCCTGACTCAGCCGCAGCTCTCCTCGTAGGGGCCTCAGAGCGGGAGCATTTAGTTCAGAGGCTTCTGAGGCTCTGCCACATTGGGGTTCAGACTGGAGATGTAGCGGGTGCTCCTCCCGGCACCCCCTGACCCTCCTCTGCCCTCTTGAGAGCTTTACTCTCCTCTATTCGTACGCCTGCCAACTCCAGCAGCTCTTCGCTTCTCTGAGTTTTCTCCAAGGCTCTTGGAACAGCGATTCTGTGGGGTCCCTAGGACTTCAGATCCTGAAGCGAGCTGTGGCTGTTCGGGAGGCCCCCGACTGGCCAGCTCCGGAGAGGACTATGTAGCTGGGATAGTGCCCGTGGGCCTAGGATGGAGTTTGATCTGGACCAGAAAGGGTGCTCCCTCTTCTGGACACCACTGTCACTCATTTGACATCTCAAAGACTACCTATCTTGACTGAAAACTTTTGTATCAAATGTTCTGCTAAAGTCTGGGGCAATAGAGCTGAGTGAGACGCGGCTCCCGTCCTGGAGGAGCCCTTTAGAGCAGAGTGACGCACAAGCAAGTAACTTCAAAGCAAGAAGTGTGATAGTCAAGGTGTGGATCAAGAGCACAGAGGAGGCAGGGAGCTGGAGCAGAGAGCATGTTTGGTGCCTGAACCTGAAATAGACGCCTTGCATATCCACCAATAGGACAGTATGGCTATGCAGCTGGGGTGAGGAAACAAAAATTTCTGAAGCATAAAAAGAGAAGTATTTATCTTCAGAGTATTGACTGAGACCAGTCCATCCTAAAGGAAATCAATCCTGAATATTCATTGGGAGGACTGATGCTGAAGCTGAAACTCCAATCCTTTGGCCACCTGATGCAAAGAACTGACTCCTTGGAAAAGACCCTGATGCTGGGAAAGATTGAGGGCAGGAGGAGAAGGGGACGACAGAGGATGAGATGGCTGGATGGCATCACTGACTCAATGGACATGAGGTTGAGTAAGCTCCAGGAGTTGGTGATGGACAGGGAGGCCTGGCGTGCTGCAGTTGCAAAGAGCCGGACACAAATGAGCGGCTGAACTGAACTGATTGACTGGGAGCTGAAGAGTGCTGCGGGGCTGAGTCAGACAGCACAGATGGGCAGGCTGAACCCTGGCTGTGGGGTCTGGGGCCTGGGCTTAAACCTAGCTTCTCTGTATCCCGCTGTGAGCCTTGCACAGTCCCTTGTATTTTAGTTAGTACTGCTTGTGTATGACACGTGGACACAGGATGCATGTAGAGGTACTCGCAGTCTATGAAGGGATATGCACATGGTAGCTGCTGTTTTTATATAGTGGGGAGGGAGGCAGAGAACGAAGCTATGGGGTTTAAGACAGGTAAGTCCTGCAGCATGAGGAGTGGTGGGCTCGAGGGGGAGGGGTCTGTGATGAATGTGGATGCTGAAGTTTCGCAGATGTAATGAGCCTGCAGAACACAGCATGTGTCCACGGCAGCCTCTCCTTGGTCTGGAGTGTTCAGAGTTTCCATCCCATAAAGTTGGCAGAGTGGCCGATGACAGTGTAAAAAATGGCTGCCCCCAGCTTTGAGACTGAGCAGCTGTTGAAAAGTAAAGTCTCATTTGATTTTTGCTGTCAGAAAGCATTAGACTAGGAGAAATTTTCTGTAAAACACACGTGCAGTTCAGGGACAGTTTGTCATCATCGTGGCTTCAGGTTTTTACATGTTTTGCTGTTGTCATATTGATGTACAAATTCAAGGTTAGTTCTGACATCCAGAACAAAAGGAGGCATGACTGTGCGTCATCCTCTTTACTAAGCTGGTTTCCTGATGGAACGGAGAGCTTGTTACTATTGATTCAAATGTGCTCAGGTACCACTGACAATAGTGAGTGGCAATCCATTCAAGAACATGAGCTTATTCTAGAGGCCCGGTTTCCTCAGAAGAGCCTCTCCGAGCCAAGTGGGGTGTGTGGGGCAGCTCTTGTCCAGCAGAGGAACCCAGCGTCCAAGCAGAACCGGGTGGCAGGCAGCCCTGGGAGACCAGAACCAGCGAGAGGGAAGAAGAGCCTGAACTGCAGGCAAGTAAAGCAGCGACTCGAGAGGAGGCTGTGGGCGGGACTGTAAGTTTATAATGAGAAATGAATCAGGAAGTAAAACGGTGGGAGGATGAACTTTGCCTTTGGTTGCAGAGTGCGAAATGAAAAGGAATGTGAAAGGAAAATAGATCGAAGGGGACTAAGGATTTAAGGCTGTGAGGAATAGAAGAAATATGCGAGTCTGCCCTTCTTTGGAGAGTTGGGGTGAACCTGACTGCCTGGAATACAGGTAGAGGGTGAATATCTGGTTCTAGAGAGTATTTGAAATCCCTTCATCAGAGGTGTAGTCCCTTCAGTCAGCACTCATTCAGCCCACATTTCTTGAGCATCTATTATGTGGCAGGGATTACCCTAGATATTTTGGGATACATCCCTGATTGGAAAAAAAAAAAAAAACCTCAAGAAACCCTGCTTTAATAGAGTTTGTGCTCTAGTAGGATATGCAGATAAAGGAAAATAAACAGCACAAACAATGAACCAGTAAAGTATGCAGGCAGTGGCGCCCCACTCCAGTCCTCTTGCCTGGAAAATCCCATGGACGGAGGAGCCTGGTGGGCTGCAGTCCATGGGGTCGCTGAGAGTTGGACACGACTCAGTGACTTCACTTTCACTTTTCACTTTCATGCATTAGAGAAGGAAATGGCAACCCACTCCAGTGTTCTTGCCTGGAGAATCCCAGGGACGGGGGAGCCTGGTGGGCTGCCGTCTATGGGGTCGCACAGAGTCTGACACGACTGAAGCGACCTAGCAGCATGCAGTGTGTTATGAAAGGATGAGTGCAACGGACGAGGGGAGTGCAGGGCAGGGCAGAGTGGATCTGTGGGGAGGGGGACTGAGGAGGGGCCAGGGCAGCTGGGCTGCTCTGGGGCTTAGGGAAGAGGGGAGGCTCCTTTGACAGGTGGTATTTGAACAAACATTTGATGTGATAAGGGGATGATAGGAGGAGATTTCTGGGGAAATATGATTCTAGTCAAAAAGCATAGCGAGGGCAAGGATCATTAAATCGGAGATTCAGCAAGGAGACCATTTGCTGGAGGGCCATGAGAGGGCAGTTATTAAGAAATGAGGGCAGACAGGCTGGGGGTGGGGGCGCATTGCAAAGGTGCCATGGGACACTTGTAACGGGGACTTTGGCTTTTCCTCTGGGGTTAAACACTGACCAGCTTGATCATCTATTCTTAAGGGCAGGACAAAATCACCAATAGCTGATTACGAGAGCATTTGTCAGATAGCATACGGCTTTGTGGGTAGGATGGAGCTAGAATATTCAGGGCCTCCTGCCTGTGCCAGAAAGAAAGAGCACACAGGAAGTCAGCCGTGGAGTCCCCAAGCCCGTGTTCATCCAGCTCACCTGCCTTTACATCTCTGGATGAGAATGTGTTAAAACCCTGTTTCAATTTCTTTTCATTCTTGATTTGCAAATGGTAGGCTGGTTGGATGGCATCACCCACTCGATGGGCATGAGTTCTGAGCAAGCTCCGGGAGTTGGTGATGGATAAGGAGGCCTGGCATATTGCAGTCCATGGGGTTGCAAAGAGTCAGACACGACTGAGCGACTGAACTGAACTGAGCTGAGGCTCCTGATGGATGGAACCTCCTCTGGAGGCTATGGCCTTCCTTCTTCTCCCTTTCTGGCAGGGCAGCCTCTAGAGAACTTAGGAAGGGAAGGGGGAGAGGGAGAGGGAGGGAGTGTGTGAGGAGGAAGCGGGCACCCTAGTCTCTGCCCGCCCTGGGGTGGAGGCGGGCCGCTCCCCTTGCATCTTCCTTGATGGGAGACGAGCTTGTCTCCACAGCAGGAGAGGAGAGACGTGGACTAATGAAGGCCCTTGGGTTTGCTGCTTGCTTTCAAGGGGTTGTGTTTGGTAGCCGATCAATGATTTTCTCCATAGGCTGATCCTATAGAGCTCCGCTTCAGCTGAGCGACTGCACTGAACTGATAGGCTGACCCAGAAGGACAGAGAGTTAACTTGGGTTGAGAGACCTGGAAGCCTGAAGGAATGCGACCGTTGAATTTCCAAATGTTACTGCCTGGACAGCCCATTCTTAAGCCAAGTCTGGGGAAATATTTTTCTTTTCAAAGAATGTGTTGGAAGTCTCTAGTTTTGCTTATCTGATCCTCTTTTAAGGACAGAAAATGTCAACTGTGTGTCTTTAGGAGGTCCTGGGAAATCAAATGAAATATTCTGAGTCAAAGTTAAATATTCCAAGTTGAGAACAAGAGTTTTTCTGGGAAATCACCTTAGATTCATCTCTGTGACCAGGTAGGACTGAACTTCTCCAGGCTGGGGAGTGAGAGCTAAGTGTGTGAGAGTGTGTGTGCGAGTGTGTGTGAGTGTGTGAGCATGAGTGTGTGAGTGTGAGTATGTGTGAGTGTGAGCGTGTGTGAGTGTGTGTGAGTGTGAGTGTATGTGAGTGTGTGTGTGTGAGTGTGTGTGGCAATCATCTGTCACACTTCCACAATCTCCCTCTCTGGGAAGTCTTTCCTATATCCACGTAAAATTTCTCTTGGTCATAACCCTAATGAACACAGTTTCTACTGAGATAAATACAAAACAGTTTCCAACTCCCTTCAGGTGGGTCTGGCTTCATTACACAGAGTTGCGAGAGACACGCACCATTATTTGGGACACCCTTGCCCCCATGAATTTTCTCTGTGACCTATTACAGGGCCCCAAATAGCATTACAAGCAACTCATTTCTTTGCTCATTGAAGCCTCATTAAAAGACAGGCTATTAAAATATAAATATCTCCAAGAAAGGGAGCTTCAGGTAGTGCTTTTTGACTCTACTATGACAGCTGGTTGAGGTTGACAAGATCCTTTAGGAATAAGGGTTTGATATCTTCCCGACCAGGGTTTAAATCCTGGCTCCACCATTTAAGAGCTGTATGATCTTAATATCTCCATTTTATCTTCTGATAAAAAGGGAAGAAATTGGGGAGAAAACTGGGAGGAAATACCAGTTTTCAGCTTTACCTAAGAATTAAATGAGAAAAGGAGTAGAAAACATTTTCTTCAATGCTTAGAACATAATGGATATCAACCTATGACTATTATTATGATTATTAAATGCTCTGGGGACAGAATTTAGGATGACTGGGGCACAAATACAGGGAACAGTCAAAAAAACCCAAAAAAACTGTCAAGGGAGAAAGGCCTTCAGGATCCTTTATCCTGCTTCTTCAGTTGGCTGTACCCAAGACCCCTCTGGAAGCTGTCTGCAGGAAGATGAATGAGCAGAGAAAGAAGTGTTCAAGGTTTTGTTTCCTCTAAGCCCCCTCAACCCCTTTGCCCCTGTACCTTTTCTTTTTGTTTCTCTCCACTTATCATGAATTTCTTTATCTACTACCCAAGGCACATTCAAAAGAGAAACTTGGCTCTCAGCACCAGGCTCCCATCACGTGGGCAGTAGGGCAACCAGATGCCATCCCAAGTGCTGCATCAGAGCGGGTGAGACTCGGGCATCATGGCCCTGGCACAGACCAGACTCCATTGTGCCAAGGCTCATACTGCGTGATCACGCCGCTTCCTCTTCTGAAGCCTGCTGCATCCACAGATTTAGGAACCAGCTTGATGGAAGGGAGTGGGCACTGGTGAGTTTTGGAGCATCAATCCATGCATGCCATCTGTAGCTAGCTTTATATAGTGCAGGGGAAAGGGACAGATCAGGATGGAATGGTTGGCACTGTTGACTTTGATGGGAGGGAGGGGGATACGAGGAGTGGGGATGCTTAAATTGCTGGGGAGAAGGTGAGGGCAGTTCTTTTCTCCACTACTTTGCAACAAATTAACCTGTAGTTTCTCTGGAGGGCAAAGTAGAGACAGGCACATCTGGTGATCTGATGGTCACAGGAGATAAAGGTGCCAGCTTGAACTTGTGGATTCTGAGACAATAGAAAATGTTGCTATTATTGCTGGGTAAGAGAGAGAAAGATAAAGAGGCAGATGCTACTATCAGAGGTGATCAGTTCAGCCTCTGTCTCCACAGGTACAAAATGAATCCAGGTAGGGGTAACCCTTGAGTGGAGGGCTAGCTTCTTCCTCTAGAGCAGGAAAAGGGCTGCAATCTACACGGATGCCTTTCAAGGGGATATATTTTCTCTTTAATCTTAGGACAGTTGAATCTCGGCTCCATGAATGAAAGTGTTAATTCTCTGCCACACAGGAGATACCTACTCTGTCTTTTTGGTGAAGAGGTAGCTCAGGACAGGATTCTAGACACAAACTTGGAATCCAGTGGATGGACCTGACCATCCTTGAATTTATGTCCATCCTTAAAGGGCAACTCTTAAGTCTACTTTTCCATATGCTGTTTTTCCACCACAGAGAGCACTGACCACATTTCTCTCATCTTCAGGCCTGGCTGCATGCTTTAATCACTGAACACAGTACTCTGATTTTGCCTATTTATTTTAAAATTAATTTCTTTACTTGGCTGCCCTGGATCTTATTTGTGCCATGTGGGATCAGTTCCCTGACCAGGGATCAAACCCTGGGCCCCTGCGTTGGGAGCATGGAATCTTAGCCACTGGGCCACCAGGAAACTCCCCTGTGCCTGTTTCTATATGTGTCTTCCCTACGCGTCTACAAGATCTTTGAGGGCGGGGCCTGTCTTACGCATCGTTGCACCCTCTGTGTCTAGTTCTGTGCCTGAAGGAAGGCAGTGGTCATCAGCCCAAGACTTGTCTGGGATTGGGTGGTACTCAGGGAAGAAATAGCCTCCACGCAAGCTTGGAGCACCTGTTATTAATGACACCCCAGTCTTTCAGAAACACTCTCTCTTCAGATAGGCTCGGATTTCAGACTTTGTTGTTGGTAAATGATCCAGTGATGGCTCTTCTGGAGGACAATTCTGAAATTGGAGGGTCCTCCTGGTCTGTACAGTAAAACCCTCACCAGGACCCAGCATGGAGGAAAGCTGACCTGGACTGGAAAAATGCAAAGTTTAATTTATCCTCCAAGGATGATCAGTTTATTCTGGCAACCTCCCAAATCTACTTTGAGAAGGAGAAGGCCATCGTATGAAACTTGATGGAAGTGGTTCCCACGCTTGTCATTGTTTCCTGGGAGGATGTTACTTTTCTCTGGAAGACTGTCTTCCTGACATTTCTCTCCTTTCCAGGGAGATTAGTGAATCTCTGAGCTCTGGCATGTGCCTCCTGTTTTAGCAGGCTTCCAGAGGAGATAATTAGTCTCAAAGTTCAGCCCCATATCTAGATAAGTGCAGGTGAAACTGTTCTCTTCCTTCTTAAACTTGCTCCTTGTGGGACCATCAATTTCCGTGCCTGGCTGTGAGGAGACTTGTGGTTCTATCCAGAAAGAATAAATTACGTCAGCTTGCAGTGACTCCTGTTGGTTCTTTTGGTGTGGGCTGGTGACTCAGCCTGTATGGAAAAAGAAGCTGGTGTTAGTGAGAGGAGAATATGCCCAAATCCCAGTACCTTCTCCTACTCCCCAGGTGATGTTGGCTGAACCCCTTAATTTCTCCAGACCTCAGTTTCTTGTTTCTACAACACAGCAGGGGCCCCTGCTGTACCCCCTTGCAGTGCTATTAGGGGGCTAAAGGTGGTGCTCCCTATGAAGCTGCTCTGTGCTCTCACGAACAGAGAGGAGGTACTCGGTGTTCCCTTGGAGGCAGTGTGCTCTAGTATACTGCACCTGGGTTCTGGATCCAGTCATCCATTCAGAACCCAGCTCTCCCCTGCTTATTAGCTTGAGATGCCAAGGGCCTTCCCTATGCCTCACTTTCTTTGGCTTTGAATGAAGAAACACACCTCCATGAGTTGGCATGAAGCTTAATTATGACAGCACGTGCCTTCAACATTGTTTATTTTGCGGACCATCCCACTTGCACCTGTCAGTTGGGCTGGAATCTCACTAACTCCTTAGAGTATACCTCACTCTGTTTAGTGAAGAATATATGCAGTTTCAGCTTTTAGAGATAATTTTCAGCAATCTTCAAGGCATTTGATGGAATCTTCCTCTATTCTTTTAGAAAGCACGTTTTCTTGGACTCACTCTTCCGGAGTCTAAATTCAGAAGCTTTATGAATCACCGGGATCTCAAACGCAAATGTTCATAGAGGCTGGGTGATAATAAAATGTGTGAATTAGCCCATGCATAAGACATTAGGGAATAGTGAGGACTGTAGTAGACAAAACTGTCTGTGCATCCAAAGCCTTCCAAAGTCAGATTAAACTCAATAAACAAATAACAGGTGGCTCAGTGGTAAAGAATCCGCCTGCCAATGTGGGAGACGCAGGTTCGATCCCTGGATCGGAAGACTTCCTGCAGATGGAAATGGCCACCCACTCAGTATTCTTGCCGGGAAATCCCATGGACAGTGGAGCCTGGCGAACTACAGTCTGTAGTGTCGCAAAAGAATCGGACACGGCTTAGCTACTAAACAACAACAAAGCGAATAACTAGTAAAATACTTTGCAAGACAGATAGCCTCATTTGGCTCAGAGGATACTGGCTTGAGACTCATGTTTTATCACTCTCAGCTATTTGGGTCAACCTCATTGTTGGAGAGGATCTGGATTGAAGGGGGCGCCTACACTCTGGTGGCGCTCAGGTAATTTGGTGCAATCACTTCACAAAACAATCTAACATTATTCTGGGAAGTTTAACATTTACTTTCTCTATTTCCTTGAAATTGCACGGCTGATCAATACCCAAGAGATACCTCTGCACATGGGTACAAGGATACGTGCATAAGAATATCCATAACAGCATCATTCAGTGGCAAGACAACTTTTAAACAATTTAAGTACCCACTGAGGGAGAAGTTGTATAACGTATATATAGAGGTTGTATAATGTATAGTTAGTTGTATAATGGAATCTTATCTGGCACACAAAAAGAACATACAACAGCTCCATGCAACAGTAAGACTGAAATCTAGCAATCCAGCATTAAGTTAAAACAATCAGACACAAGGATATTATGTCACGTGAAGCCCACTTCAAGCTAGCTTTAGTTTAAAAAAAAAAAAACTGAAATAAAAAGATGCTTTTGAGAAATACATATAAAGGAAAGGGACGGCTTCCTTTAGCGTGGTGCTATGGGGTACGGGGTAGGGGAGAGGCGAGGTGGGCAAAGACTGTAACACTGTCGAGTACGGAAAGTGCAGATCTCCAGTAAGGCTCTGATTTTTGCTTTGTTGGTGGGTACGTGGCTGCTTGCTACGTTATTTAGAGATAAAACAAGACAAGATCAAATACGCTCCATACCTTTCAGAATGCTGTCAGAGACAAATGAGTAATGTGAAAGTGCTTTGTAAACTCTAGCAGGCAACAGAAACTTACGGGGTTATTATGACAAAGGGATCATGAACACTGATAGCTTTTTGCTAAATTCCTGGGGTATTGTGAGTTATCCCTCTGGTGGATTGTACGCCTTTGGGTAATTTGTAGTGCCAGGCTCATTTCTTCCAACTTCTTGCTATTTTCTCCCCTTCATTCTCTAACATGTATGCAATCAGCAAAATAAAGGTCAAATTATAAAAGCAAAACTCCCAGGTAATTGCACATGCCACATTGCTCTTCACAAATGCATGTATGTGTGCACAAATGCACATTCATACCACAGAGACATACACATTAGCTAGAAATGACTTCTAGGGCATCTGTTGATTTGAGCTATTGATACCATTCTTTTTGTCTGATAAAGCTGGTGATAATCATTTTCAGAGTAATTAACTATCGATTCTGCTCCCTTGTTTTTTCCTTGGTTGAGATAAAATGGGCTTGCAAATAAATATATGTAAAAATATTAACACTAAAGGGGCAGACTTTACTGGAGAAGGGAATGGCAAACCACTTCAGTGTTCTTGCCTTGAGAACCCCATGAACAGTATGAAAAGGCAAAATGATAGGATACTGAAAGAGGAACTCCCCAGGTCAGTAGGTGCCCAATATGCTACTGGAGATCAGTGGAGAAATAACTGTAGAAAGAATGAAGGGATGAAGCCAAAGCAAAACCAATACCAAGCTGTGGATGTGAGCGGTAATAGAAGCAATGTCCGATGCTGTAAAGAGCAATATTGCATAGGAACCTGGAACGTCAGGTCCCATGAGTCAAGGCAAATTGGAAGTGGTCAAACAGAAGATGGCAAGAGTGAACGTCCACATTCTAGGAATCAGCAAACTAAAATGGACTGGAATGGGTGAATTTAACTCAGATGACCATTATATCTACTACTGCGGCCAGGAATCCTTCAGAAGAAATGGAGTAGCCATCATGGTCAACAAAAGAGTCCAAAATGTAGTACTTGGATGCAATCTCAAAAATGACAGAATGATCTCTGTTCATTTCCAAGGCAAACCATTCAATATCACAGTAATCCAAGCCTATGCCCCAACCAGTAACGCTAAAGAAGCTGAAGTTGACTGGTTCTATGAAGACCTACAAGGCCTAACACCCAAAAAAGATGTCCCTTTCATTATAGGGGACTGGAATGAAAAGTAGGAAGTCAAGAAACACCTGGAATAACAGGCAAATTTGGTCTTGGAATGCGGAATGAAGCAGGGCAAAGACTAATAGAGTTTTGCCAAGAAAATGCACTGGTCATAGCAAACACCCTCTTCCAACAACACAAGAGAAGACTCTATACATGGGCATCACCAGATGGTCAAAACTGAAATCAGATTGATTATATTCTGTGCAGCCAAAGATGGAGAAGCTCTATACAGTCAACAAAAACAAGACCAGGAGCTGACAGTGGCTCAGATCATGAACTCCTTATTACCAAATTCAGACTCAAATTGAAGACAGTAGGCAAAACTGCTAGACCATTCAAGTATGACCTAAATCAAATCCCTTAGATTATACGGTGGAAGTGAGAAATAGATTTAAGGGCCTAGATCTGATAGATAGAGTGCCTGATGAACTATGGACTGAGGTTCGTGACATTGTACAGGAGACAGGGATCAAGACCATCCCCATGGAAAAGAAATGTAAAAAAGCAAAATGGCTATCTGGGGACGCCTTACAAATAGCTGTGAAAAGAAGAGAAGTGAAAAGCAAAGGAGAAAAGGAAAGATATAAGCATCTGAATGCAGAGTTCCAAAGAATAGCAAGGAGAGATAAGAAAGCCTTCTTCACTGATCAATGCAAAGAAATAGAGGAAAAGAACAGAATGGGAAAGACTAGAGATCTCTTCAAGAAAATTAGAGATACCAAGCAAACATTTCATGCAAATATGGGCTCGATGAAGGACAGAAATGGTATGGACCTAACAGAAGCAGAAGATATTAAGAAGAGGTTGCAAGAATACACAGAAGAACTGTACATAAAAGATCTTCACGATGGTGTGATCACTCACCTAGAGCCAGACATCCTGGAATGTGAAGTCGAGTGGGCCTTAGAAAGCATCACTACGAACAAAGCTAGTGGTGGAATTCCAGCTGAGCTATTTCAAATCCTGAAAGATGATGCTGTGAAAGTGCTGCACTCAATATGCCAACAAACTGGGAAAACTCAGCAGTGGCCACAGGACTGGAAAAGGTCAGTTTTCATTCCAATCCCAAAGAAAGCAATGCCAAAGAATGCTCAAACTACTGCACAGTTGCACTCATCTCACACGCTAGTAAAGTAATGCTCAAAATTCTCCAAGCCAGGCTTCAGCAATAACTTCCAGATGTTCAAGCTGGTTTTAGAAAAGGCAGAGGAACCAGAGATCAAACTGCCAACATCTGCTGGATCATGGAAAAAGCAAGAGAGTTCCAGAAATACATCTACTTTTGCTTTATTGACTATGCCAAATTCTCTGTCTGTGTGGATCACAATAAACTGTGGACAATTCTGAAAGAGATGGGAATACCAGACCACCTGTCCTGCCTCTTGAGAAACCTATATGCAGGTCAGGAAGCAACAGTTAGAACTGGACATGGAACATCAGACTGGCTCCAAATAGGAAAAGGAGTACATCAAGGCTGTACATTGTCACCCTGCTTATTTAATCTCTATGCAGAGTACATCATGAGAAATTCTGGACTGGAAGAAACACAAGCTGGAATCAAGATTGCTGGGAGAAATATCAATAACCTCAGATATGCAGATGACACCACCCTTATGGCAGAAAGTGAAGAGGAGCTAAAAAGCCTCTTGATGAAAGTGAAAGAGGAGAGTGAAAAAGTTGGCTTAAAGCTCAACATTCAGAAAACAAAGATTATGGCATCTGGTCCCATCACTTCATGGCAAATAGATGGGGAAACAGTGGAAACAGTGTCAGACTTTATTTTTGGGGGGGCTCCAAAATCACTGCAGATGGTGACTGCAGCCATGAAATTAAAAGATGCTTACTCCTTGGAAGAAAAGTTATAGCCAACTTAGATAGCATATTCAAAAGCAGAGACATTATTTTGCTGACTAAGGTCTGTCTAGTCAAGGCTACGGTTTTTCCTGTGGTCATGTATGGATGTGAGAGTTGGACTGTGAAGAAGGCTGAGTGCCGAAGAATTTTTTGAACTGTGGTGTTGGAGAAGACTCTTGCGAGTCCCTTGGACTGCAAGGAGATCCAACCAGTCCATTCTGAAGGAGATCAGCCCTGGGATTTCTTTGGAAGAAATGATGCTAAAGCTGAAACTCCAGTACTTTGGCCACCTCATGAGAAGCGTTGACTCATTGGAAAAGACTCTGATGCTGGGAGGGATTGTGGGCAGGAGGAGAAGGGGACAACAGAGGATGAGATGGCTGGATGGCATCACTGACTTGATGGACGTGAGTCTGAACTCTGGGAGTTGGTGATGGACAAGGTGGCCTGGCGTGCTGCGATTCATGGGGCACGCAAGAGTCGGACACGACTGAGCGACTGAACTGAACTGCACTGAACTGAAAGGGGCAGACTTTGGGTGAGAGAGAGGCAATTGTTAACCATCTATTAGGCATCAACCATGTGCCAGACACTGTTTTTGGGACTGGGGAGACGGACATGGATATTCCCAGCCTCTGCCATAAGGCAGCTCATATGGAAAGAAGTTACTAACTCAAAAGCTGGTGACACACTCCAGCTAAGGGAACCGCTCCATGTCTTGCAAGAGCACTGACAGGGGAACCTCATTCAGCCTGATGGTCAGGGAAGGCATCCTGGAGTAGGTAGTATCTGGCTATGGAGGAACCGAAGTTGGAAAGTTGGAAAGGCTGGATAGGCAGTGTGAGATACATACTGTATCTTGGAGAAAAGAGAAAGCATAGTTTTGGGGGAGCTTCTGATGGATGGAATGCAGTGTTTGTGTGTATGTATGTATGTGTGTGTTTGTGTTTGTATGTGTGTTGGGGTAGAGGAAGGGATGACGTTGGTGAGAGAAGCAGGAGCCAATTCATGAATTGGTCTCATTACAAGGCCTTTGGATTTTATCCTAAAGTCAATGGGGAGTCATTTAAGGATTTAACCAGAAGAGTAACATAAGCAGATTTAGGTTTTAGAAAAATCACTCTGAGAACAGTATTGCGTTTCAGGGGAAGGGACCAGAGGCACTGAGACCACTGGGGGATGATTTCCCTATTCTTTCCAAACATTACTGCTTTTTTGGGTCACACAAGGCAAGTAACCGGAGAGTCTGTGGGAAGGTATCTTATTCTCCCCTGCTTTAACTATCAGGTATGAGGCTGCGTGAGTAGCTGGGTGTCGAACAACGGAGTTCAGTTTCAAGTCTCTCACTGCTTTGAAGATGGGGGTCAGTCCTCTTCGGTGGACCTCAGTTTTCTCTTCTGTTAAATAAGGAAAGGCATTGCAGTCCTGCTTCTTTTCTGGAGTAGATGGGATAACAGCTGCTTCTGACGCTCTCTGGGCTGTTAGAGAATGGACTCCCCCACATACCATTGATTATTCATGTTTTAGAGCAGCATCCAACACTGTGCTAAAGAAAGGAAGACTTCTGGGGACACCCTGCTCCCCAAGCCGGGTCACAGAGCCACCATTCTCGGCCCGCCTTTCCCGACAGTCTCTGCTCCTGGCTCTGAGAACTGCGGGTCTCCGGGGCTTTGTGAAGTTGTGTCTCTTCTTTTTAATGAGACTGATGGTTAATTAATTAATCTTTGGCCTTACTAAGGAAAACAAGTTTGGGATGAGAGTATTCTGTTTCACGAGCCCCTGGAACACTGACCGGGGGATGAGAGCTTGAGCTGGCTCTTTAAGTGGCTTTATGGTCTCAGACAGCTACCCTTCACTGTGATCTTTTGCCCAAATGCCTGATTTTTGTGAGGCCGGCCTCATTTATGGTGGCTGTGGTACCCACCAGATTTCCTAGCCAGAGGGGAGACTTCCTGGTCATATCTAGGCTCGCCAGCTGGTAGCCATGGAAACCAGATATCTCAGGGCGCTTCCCCAAATTCTATTCTGTGGCACAAGCTCCCATCTCTCTGGGATAGTTTAGACAAAGTTTCCATGGAAGCAGGAAAACAGACAGGATGAGGCCAGATCATCCTGGTAGCCTAAGGATCTTGTATTTGAATTCTTTGGAGCCAAAATAATTGAGTAATTGGTATACAGGAGACTGGTTTTCAGAGAAAACACATCTAATATTTATGGAGCAATAAGCAGGCTCTGTTCTAAGCAGTTTACTTATGTTAACTCATTCAGTCCTTACAGCAACCTTCCTATGGTCTGTGCTTTGCAAGTTAAGGAATTAAGGGACGGAGAAGCCATGATTTGATTTCCAAGGCTTCTGCCTCTTGCGTGCTGCTGTAGACCTTACACCTTGCGAAGACCTTGATAGGTCATTTGGCCCAGTCCCCTGTCTTCGCTCAGACGGTAAAACGTCTGCCTACAATGCAGAAGACTTGGGTTCAGTCCCTGGGTCGGGAAGATCCTCTGGAGAAGGAAACGGCAACCCACTCCAGGACTCTTGCCTGGAAAATCCTCTGGACAGAGGAGTGTAGTAGGCTACAGTCCGTGGGGCCGCAAGAGTCGGACACGACTGAGCGACTTCACTCATTCACTCACTCCTGTCTCTGCACAATTAAGGTTTTACGGTGTGTTTTCCCTTTCCCTTGAAAGTCGCTCAGTCGTGTCGACTCTGCGAGCTCATGGACTGTCCATGTATTCTCCAGGCCAGAGTACTGGAGTGGATAGACTTTCCCTTCTCCAAGAGATCTTCCCAATCCAGGGATTGAACCCACATCTCCCACACTGCAGGCGGATTCTTTACCAGCTGAGCCACAAGGGAACCCCTACAAAGTAACAAAGGCCTACAAGATTAAGTAATTTGTCAAAACTCATAATATGAAATGCATGGATGGATGGAAGAGCCCCTTTCTAAAGGCTCAGCAGACCCCTCACTCCATCCGTCTGGTGCTCCCCCTTTTATCACGGGCCAAACCAAACATACCCTTGGGTTCTGTCTTCAATGAGTCTGTTTTTCCTTCCACCTGAGATTTCCCCTCATTTTCTGTGATTTTTGAAGGTGGATCACGCAGGCCCAGCTCTGGGTTTTTATTTTGCTTTCAAGAAAAGTTTTCAAAGACCTACTCTTGCCGCTTTATGGCTAATTGGCTTTGACTAGGTCACGAAGGGGCAGCGTGTCCGAGATTCCCTCTGGCTCACGACCTGGCCTCTGGGAGGCGGCCGCCCACCATCCCGCCGGAGGGCCCTGCCTGGAGAGGGGATAAGGGGTACTGGGAGGGAGGGAGGCTAAGGACGGGCAGATTTCACCTCTTGCCCTCCTGCTGCAAATCACAGACAGATTCCCAAGAGTTCAGAGACATCCAGAAGTGAGACGGAGTTATTTTTCTTTCTGTTAATTCAAGGCAGCTGAGGAGGACCCTTTCTGTAGGTAATTGCAAGCCTGCCTCTGCTCTCTATGGTTTTCTCAACTTTAACCTTGACTTTCCCACACACCAGAGAAGGTGATGGCACCCCACTCCAGTACTCTTGCCTGGAAAATCCCATGGATGGAGGAGCCTTGATAGGCTGCAGTCCATGGGGTCCCTGAGGGTCGGACCCGACTGAGCGACTTCACTTTCACTTTTCACTCTCATGCATTGGAGAAGGAAATGGCAACCCACTCCAGTGTTCTTGCCTGGAGAATCCCAGGGATGGGGGAGCCTGGTGGGCTGCTGTCTATGGGGTCGCACAGAGTCGGACACGACTGAAGTGACTTAACAGTTCCTTCACACACACACACACCCACACCCACACGCCCATCCTGATCTACTCATTCCTCACTGATGGCATAAGGCAGAGATAAAACCCTTGGCAGGGCCATCTTCCAATGTTCTGTGCCCAGCGCGGCATCTATGGCCTCCCCTGGGTGATTGCAGCCTGGGAGTCTGGAGGCTAATGGTTCGGGAGGCTGCAGATCCAGGGGGCAGGTCCTCCATGTCCTTGGCTCTCTCTCCTCTCCATGGTGGTCTGCCCGGGGTCACGATCAGCAGCACAGAAGAGAAGAGCAGAGCATGGGATGCCCACACTGGTTAATTGTGCTTCACACACAGGGGCATCTCTGTTTTATGAAAGTGAAAGTGAAGTCGCTCAGTCGTGTCCGACTCTTTGGGACCCCCTGGGCCGTCGCCCGCCAGGCTCCTCCCTCCATGGAATTTCCCAGGCAAGAGTATTGGAGTGGGTTGCCATTTCCTTCTCCAGGGGATCTTCCTGACCTAGGGATCGAAGCCGGGTCTCCCACATGGTAGGCAGACGCTTTATCATCTGAGTCACCGGTGGGGGGGAGGGGAGCCCTGTTTTGTGAAGCTGAATGGAATTCACCGAGAAGAGCTTCAAGTACAGAAAGACGTGATACTAGGGCAAGGGAAACGGCCCTCTTCCTCATCCCCACACCTAATCCATCAGCAAGTACTATCAGTTTCAGCTCCAGAATAGCTCTTAGATCCATCCACTTTTTTCCCCACCTCCTCTGCCCCTCCATCATCTCTCACATGGGTGACTGTGATAGCCTTCTCACAAGTCTCCCGGCCAGCATTCTGGAACCCCCTCAAGTTCGTTCTCCACACTGGAGCAAAGTGACCTTTGGCATAAAGCAAAGCAAGTCTCTCCTCTGCTTAACAAGCTATCTTTGCTCTTAGACTAGAACCAACCTGCTGGGTGAGGCACCCACAGCCCCCTGTCCCCTGCCCTGTTCTGGCTTCTGCTCTCAAGGACGTCCCCCGGCGTGCTCCCATCACTCTGCGGCCACGTGGCCTCCCGTGATGCCCCTGAACAGGCCATGCTCGCTGCTGCTCTGCAGCCTTGAACCTGCCCTTCCCGCTTGCGGGCACTCTCTTCCCCTTGCTTGTCACACGGGCTTCCTTTCACCCGCCAGGTCTCAGACCCAGTGTCACTCATGATGTAGATCTCTCCTGACTGCCGTGTCTAAGGGCGTCCCATCTCCAGCCCTCCCTTTCAATCAGATCATCTCTGGGCCCCACATAACATTTATCTCTATCTCAAATTGTCTTACTTAACTGCTATGGGTTTACCTATAGTTATCAGGCTCTCTGAGTGTTTTCTGTGCCTAGACACAAGCTTGAGAAAGCCAGGGTCCATTTCTGTTTGTCAAATCTCTTAGGCTTGGAGCTTAGCAGACATTCACTGAATACTTGTGAGATGAAGGAATGAATGAATGACTTTGACTCTGGACAAGTTAAAATTCTCAAGTTTGGGGACATCCATTAAATTTTGTTATGTCTTATAAAAGCCAAAAGATTGCGCATGGTCTGTGAAGACTTTTTGCTTTAGTGTAAAATTCGACAGAGTCTGGAGACACACTCACTCCAGTGTCTGCCTGGCTGCCTCTGCCGTTTCCCTTGGGCACCTCACTGCCTCCCTCACCTGGGGACTTGATTTCCTGCTTGATAACACGCCTCACAGGGAAAATGAATTTGTTTCTGACTCCAGCAATGAGCATGACTCATGCACTCTCCTCTCTCTCAGTGCATGACCTCAATTTAAATCCTTTCCTGTCCAACTCGATCTGGAAAGGTTGCATTCTGGATCTCTGCTAAAACAAGTCCCTGCATGCACAGACAGTTATTCCTTGCCCTGTGAGGTCTCCCAGCTGAGTGGAGCATCTCCAGACAGTACCGGGTCTGGGTCCGCACGATGAACCCACCAACCACAGAGAGGAGAGCTGACTTGGCTCTTCACTGCCTTTGCCCACCGACCACAAATGGATCCCCTCCCTGCCACGACGTATCTTACCCCTTGAGCTCTGTTGGCACACATAGCCAGTTCGAATACAGAAATATCTGAATCATAAAATATATGAGATTCAAGGAACTTATAGGAAGGCCGTGGAACATTCCAGTGAAATGTGATCTCAGAGATTTAGTCCAGTCTCCTAATTTGCCATGGTGCTGTATTTTAGTCTAGAGTTAGGCTCCCTGAGTTTAAATCCCCGGCGAGGCCCCTTGGGAAATTTATTTAGCTTCTCTGAACCTTAGTTTCCTCATCTGTCAAATGGGAATGATAACAGTAATTACCTTATAAAGTTATTGCAAGGAATGAATACGATAATGAACAGTTCTTCACACTTTTATCTATGATTGTCATAGCTAAAGAAGGGGAAACAGCACGAGAAGTCACCAGAAATCATTCTGTTAACTGGAGAGGTGACTGTTAGAAATAAGCTCCCTTAGAGCAGAAATAATCTGTCCTGTTATTTCTGCACCTCAGTTTCAACATCTGAAAATTGAACATAAAAGCATTACTTACCTCAATAGATTGTTCTCATATCTAAAAAGTTAGTTGCTCAGACATATCCGACTCTTTGTGAACTCATGGACTGCAGCCCACTAGGCTCCTCTGTCCATCGGATTCTTCAGGCAAGGATACTGCAAGGATACTGGGGGTGGAGGGGAGTAGCCATTCCCTTCTCTAGGGGACTTTCCTGACCCAGGGATCAAACCTGGGTCTCCTGCATTGCAGGGGGGTTCTTTACTGTCTGAGCTACCAGGGAAGCCTCTAACAGTTAAAGTACTCAACAAATGTGAATTATTTAGGATAGCACTTATCACGAATCAATCACTTCAAATTTTTATATTGAGGGTGGAGACATTGGCATATCTGAGGCTACTGAAATTTCTCCCGGCAATCCTGATTCCACCTATGCTTCATCCAGCCCAGCACTGTGCATGGTGTGCTCTGCAAATAAGTTAAATAAGCAGTTACTAACATTATTGTATTACTTTTGTTATTTTTTTAAATTATTATTTCAATTACTATTTTAAGTTTTCCAGAACTTAGGATAGGGCTTGGAGTCTGGCAGGCTCCCAGTGAGTTTGTAATGAGTGAAAAGATGAAGCCGACAGAGAAGCCAGGTCTCCTGATCCCCGGTTCCAAGTCTTCCCTCCACACGGCATGGCCCCGTGCCTTCCAGTATTGTGCAGCCTCATGACTGAGTTAGCTTCACTCAGGGTGAAAATGTTACTTAGCCACCCTGGGCCTCCCAGGCATTTCCTCTCCTACTCTCTGGCTCAAAACCAAACCTTTGCTCTTAAAATATACCCCCATTAGCTCTGCTAGAAAGCTAAACTGGTGGCCATCTTCTCCACTCCTTGCCTCCTGCCCTCTGCATCCTTCTCGGAAATCCCATTTGCTTTCCATTCTCTTTTGTGCATTTGGTTGGAGACTGTCGGTTGTTTCTGATCCATAATTGTTAGAAATCCTATCTCCTTTTTCTGCCTTTTTTTTTTTTTCTTTTGACTCCCTCTAGCTGATCCCATCCAGGATGCTCGATGCTCCATCTCTCCTTCAGGTCCATCTAGGCTGTTCTAGCTAGCTCTGACCAAGCTCCAGTTTTCTCAGACACTCACCTGAATCCCCACTGGCTTCAGGATTTCTCCCCATGGCGTCACTCACTGTCCCACTCCAAGCTCCCTCTCTCTGCACTCCTTCAAGCCTAAATATCACTTTCTCCCCAAATTCACAGTATGCCATGTGCATGGAAAAAAAGGCAATTCCCATCTGGCTCTTGGAATGTTTCAGAGATTTTTCACTCAAAATATTTAAATGGCTTAAAATCCTATTATTCACAGTCACTTTGGATAGGGGGAAAATTTTACTATTTGGTTCTTTCATCCTTTCTTTCCTTCTCCTCTTGGTATTCAAAGTATGTTCTGAGGACCAGCAACAGTGACGTCATCTGGGAGCTTACAGAATCTTGACCCGACTCCCAACTTACTGTGTCCGAGTCTGCATTCCAACAAGACCTCAGAAATCGTGTGGGTATAACTAAATCGCATGGCTGTACACCTTAACTAACACAGTACTATGAATCAACTAAAAAGAAAAAAGAAAAGAAAAGATAAAAAAAGAGCAGGCGAAAACAAGAAGCTGACCTTAGTTGAGTCATATGCTCGGCACAGTTTCTGGCATGCCGCTCCACCCAGGTCCCTCACACTTCAGTCTAGACAAGACTCCCTGCGGTTCTTGAACTAAAAGCAGGGAGCTGAAGGGGCCGTCTTAACACCCCGGCTGCTAGTTGAGTAACTTAATCCTATACGTCTTGATTAATGAAGGAAACCACTGCAACTTCCTTGAGATCTTTATCAAACATCTCTTCTTGTATGGGTTCAGAGTTCTGCTGAGTTCTCCTGTTTTCTGCGAGGTAGATATAGGCATCCCTCATTTTCCTGTGCTTTGCCCATACTGCATTTTTTACAAATTGAAGTTTTGTGGCAACTCTGCATTGTCAGAGGATGGTAATTAGTAATAAATATTTTTAATCAAGGTACACATATTTCTTTAGACATAATGCTATTGCATACTTAATCGACCACAGTTTAGTGTAAACATAACTTTTATATGCACTGGGAAATTAAAAAAAAATGCATGACTCTCTTTATGTGATATTTGCTTTACTGTGGTGGTCTGGACCTGAACTGGCAATGTCTCAGAAGTATGCCTGTAATATCAAATAATCTGACAAACTCCTTACCTTTTTTTCTTCTTGAAACCCAGCCACAGAGCTTGGAGATATGAAGGAGTTTCTATTTCCAGATTTTTTAATTTGACTGCCAGACTCCAGGTTCCCAGGATCCCTTTCTCCTAGTATCTACACCTTTATGTAATTCCCATACCTTGAGTGTGGGTGAGACATGCAAATTCCTTCTAATAGAATACATCAAAAGTGATGAGATGTCCCCTTTTATAATCACAAAGCACACAGCATGATTGTATTACACTGTATAAGATTCTGTTTTGATATCTGACACAAATCCTCTCCTTGCTGACATGATAAATAAGTGTGCATGCAGAGGAAGCCTAGGCAGCAAGGAGCTGCTGGTAGACTTTAGAAACAACAGCCAACGGCCAGCGAGAAACAGTGGCAAGGAACGGAATGCTGCCCAGACCGTGGGAGCACATCTTTCCTCAGCTGAGCCTCCAAGTGAGCATGCAGCCCTCACTGACATCTTGCAAGACCCTAAGCATGGAGCACAGCGGAGTCATGCTCAGATTCCTGGTCTGCAGAAACGGTGAGACAATAAATGTGTGTTGCTTAAGTTTATGTTCCTGATAATTGCTTTAATTAGTTGAGGTGAGTTCAGTTCAGTTCAGTTGCTCAGTCCTTTCTGACTCTTTGTGACCCCATGAATTGCATCACGCCAGGCCTCCCTGTCCATCACCAACTCCCAGAGTTCACCAAAACTCATGTGCATCGAGTCAGTGATGCCATCCAGCCATCTCATCCTCGGTCATCCCCTTCTCCTCCTGCTCTCAATCCCTCCCAGCATCAGAATCTTTTCCAATGAGTCAGCTTTTCACACGAGGCAGCCAAAGTATTGGAGTTTTAGCCTTAGCATCAGTCCTTCCAATGAACACCCAGGACTGATCTCCTTTAGGATGGACTGGTTGGATCTCCTTGCAGTCCAAGGGACTCTCAAGAGTCTTCTCCAACACCACAGTTCAAAAGCATCAATTCTTTGGTGCTCAGCTTTATTCACAGTCCAATTCTCACATCCATACATGACCACTGGAAAAACCAT
Source organism: Eudorcas thomsonii (assembly GCA_006408755.1). NCBI lineage: Eukaryota > Metazoa > Chordata > Mammalia > Artiodactyla > Bovidae > Eudorcas > Eudorcas thomsonii. Next base: position 2,949,540 of record SJYE01000865.1, on the reverse strand, counting down.
AGCCTTGACTAGATGGACCTTAGTCAGCAAAGTAATGTCTCTGCTTTTGAATATGCTATCTAGGTTGGCCATAACTTTCCTTCCAAGGAGTAAGTGTCTTTTAATTTCATGGCTGCAATCACCATCTGCAGTGATTTTGGAGCCTCCCAAAATAAAGCCTGCCACTGTTTCCCCCTCTAATTCCCATGAAGTGATGGGACCATATGCCATGATCTTCGTTTTCTGAATGTTGAGCTTTAAGCCAACATTTTCACTCTCCTCTTTCACTTTCATCAAGAGGCTTTTTAGTTCCTCTTCACTTTCTGCCATAAGGGTGGTGTCATCTGCATATGCGAAGTTACTGATATTTCTCCCGGAAATCTTGATTCCAGCTTGTGTTTCATCCACCCCTGCATTTCTCATGATGTACTCTGCATAGAGGTTAAATAAGCAAGGTGACAATATACAGCCTTGATGTACTCCTTTTCCTATTTGGGACCAGTCTGTTGTTCCATGTCCAGTTCTAACTGTTGCTTCCTGACCTGCATATAGGTTTCTCAAGAGGCAGGTCAGGTAGTCTGGTGTTCCCATCTCTTTCAGAATTGTCCACAGTTTACTGTGATCCACACAGTCAAGGGCTTTGGCATAGTCAATAAAGCAGAAGTAGATGTTTTTCTGGAACTTTCTTGCTTTTTCCATGATCCAGCAGATGTTGGCAATTTGATCTCTGGTTCCTCTGCCTTTTCTAAAACCAGCTTGAACATCTGGAAGTTCTTGGTTCACATATTGCTGAAGCCTGGCTTGGAGAATTTTGAGCATTACTTTACTAGTGTGTGAGATGAGTGCAATTGTGCTGTAGTTCAAGCATTCTTTGGCATTGCTTTCTTTGGGATTGGAATGAAAACTGACCTTTTCCAGTCCTGTGGCCACTGCTGAGTTTTCCCAATATGTTGGCATATTGAGTGCAGCACTTTCACAGCATCATCTTTCAGGATTTGAAAGAGCTCAACTGGAATGCCATCACCTCCACTAGCTTTGTTTGTAGTGATGCTTTCTAAGGCCCACTTGACTTCACATTCCAGGATGTCTGGCTCTAGGTGAGTGATCACACCATCATGATTATCTGGGTCATGAAGATCTTTTTTGTACAGTTCTTCCATGTATTCTTGCCATCTCTTCTTAATATCTTTTGCTTCTGTTAGGTCCATACCATTTCTGTCCCTTATCGAGCCCTTCTTTGCATGAAATGTTCCCTTGGTATCTCTAATTTTCTTGAAGAGACCTCTAGTCTTTCCCATTCTGTTGTTTTCCTCTATTTCTTTGGATTGATTGCTGAGGAAGGCTTTCTTATCTCTCCTTGCTTTTCTTTGGAACTTTACATTCAAATGGGAATAGCTTTCTTTTTCTCCTTTGCTTTTTGCTTCTCTTCTTTCACAGCTATTTGTAAGCCCTCCTCAGACAGCCATTTTGCTTTTTTGCATTTCTTTTCCATGGGGATGGTCTTGATCCCTGTCTCCTGTACAATGTCATGAACCTCAGTCCATAGTTCATCAAGCACTCTGTCAGATCTAGGCCCTTAAATCTATTTCTCACTTCCACTGTATAATCATAAGGGATTTGATTTAGATCATACCTGAATGGTGTAGTGGTTTTCCTTACTTTCTTCAATTTAAGTCAGAACTTCACAATAAGGAGTTCATGATCTGAGCCATAGTCAGCTCCCAGTCTTGTTTTTGCTGACTGTATATAGCTTCTCCATCTTTGGCTGCAAAGAATATAACCATAGATAACTAATACTCTTGTAATGGCTACAAAGTTGGCCTGTAAGGAGGCAGTTCCATCAGCTGGCGGAGCAGAAAATGACACCCACTGAGGGTGAGCGTGCCAGAACTGGTGTCAGCCATACATGGTTTGTCATCTCCACTGTGGTTCTCATGAGACCAATGAAACCGGCGTGGCCAGTGTAGAGGTGACGGTTCCCTTAAGTTCCTCACTGACTCGGTTCTCATGAGATGGTGTGGCCAGCATAGCAGTTCCCTTACCTTCTGCAGGACTGTTTCATCCGTCCTTCCACACTGCCTCAGTTTCTCTGTCTCTCACAGCAGTCAGACCCGACCTTTCCACTTGGGTCAATAGTGCCAAGGTGGCAAGTCATGCATGACAACATTTAATTAATACCCATAACCTGTTTAGAGACTGGGAGAAAAACTGCTATATAAGTGGAAAACATTTTATTTAATTATTTTTTTTCACGTGGCACACAGCATTTCTCTAAGCCTGTCAGATGTGTTAGCTTTCTTCTGAAATCCGCTGATTCAGGCTCTCTTGGAAAACCAAACAAAAGGAGATACACAGAGATGTAAACACATTTCCCAACCACCAGATAGATGGAGCTTAGAGCAAAGAGGTTATCTTTCTTAACCCTGTGACGATCACACAAGGTGCAGTCTCCTTCTGGCTGGGAATGCTTGACACCTGCACGTGTGTGTGTGTGTGTGTGTGTGTGTGTGTGTGTGTGTGTGTGTGTATGAAAGAAAACTTGATCAATAATTCATTCCAGAATGCTTCCTCTTTCTTGGCACTCCCTTTGCCCATCCTTTCAAGAACACTTTAGTCACTGTGGTATGTATATTTGATAGATTCCAAAACAAAACTTGGTCACCTTGAAGGGAAGTGGCTTTCAGGAGCGAAGGTCAGAGGATGAGGGACAGAGTGGTATCTGTCTTTAGCTCTGCCTCGATTTGCCAGAATGGGAGGATGGAGGCTGCACGTGGTTCCCCTCTGCTAGGGCTGTGGAGCTATGACCTGGCTCTACAGTAAATACACCTGGAAGCTGCTTTTCAGGTGGAAAAGGTTAAGTGATGGTGCGATGCCAGGCAAAAGGCTTTGTGATGGATGTTTTAGCCAGGAATATATGCACTCCTCTCCAGTCTTTTTTAGCATCTCCCTAGTTGATAAGGAGCCTGAGCAGGTCCCCGCCTCCTTCTCACATCCCCTAGAATGTTGTGCAATGAAGAGAGGCGACAACTTAAAATTCAAGATTTCCATAGATAGTTTTATGGCTGCCAAAGTTACCTTAGGACTTGAGGCTGGCGTTTCACATCACGAGTAAGATTTTAACGATGCACAGACTTGTAGGCTGGTGGGGGTGGGCGAGGAGGTGTGGGGGCGAGGGAGCCGCGGACACCCACCGCAGCCTCTCGGGCGCCCGAGGCGGATTCTCCGGTTGCAGCCACCACCCGCTTCCCGCCCCGTCTCTGAAGGCCAGGCCAACTCCATGTTCTGATGGTGCTGACAACCGCACGCTGCAGACCTTCCTCGCCATCAGACTTGGAGTGTCGACTGAGACGAGGCAAAGAGAAAGGCATCCCAAAGCAGCCGCTGCTGCCCGAGTCTCTGCTGGAGCCCCGGAGGCTGCGGCCACATCTGGAGCACTCTGCGTGGCCAGGCTCTTGGAGATTCTGTGTGGAATGAGGCAGACGGGGGCGGCAGGGCAAAGGGGAGAGAGCCTCTCGGTCTGAGGACGTCCTGTCCAAACATACAGTCCGTCAGCGCAGTCGCTGCATTTTGCTCCCATAAAAACACAGCTCAGAGAAGAAGGAATGGCCCTGTGTCACGGAATCTTTCCCTTTATATTTTTCGGATTAGAAAACTGAGCCTCATTTCCCCTGCCTTTACAAGTTTCCCTCTATAATATAAGGATATGTGCACCTTGAGAAGTTTCGCAGATTTTCTCAAAGGGTCATCAACAAGCAGGTATTTATAGAGCACGGGTCGCTTAGTCAAAATTGGGTGAGACCTTTTGCAAAAGAAGCACGCGGTGCGGTCCACACCATGGAAGCCAGTTCCCACCTCGCAGGAGCTGGGAGTGTTGGGGCAACAGGACTCGCACGAGGTGAGTGAGGATGGGGAACAGACAGGATGGAGACGAGTAAGACGCCGTCTTCTCTCACTCGAGCTGCTCGAGGGGCTCCAGGAAGGAGAGAGGCAGCCGCAGAGCAGAGTCAGGGAAGCGGTGGCAGGGCTCCCTGGGGCCCTTGTTTCTCTTCCTTTTCCTCCTCACTCTGTGTCTGCCACGCGCATCCTCTGCTTCCAAGCGCGCCTGGACTCGTAGCTGCTGGTAATGTTAAGCCAGTCCCCACCACAGTCTGGGCTATGGCCTGGTTGATCCTCCAGTTTTAACAGTCCACAAGTCTCTGGAAAGCAGAAGCAGGTCAAGAAAAATACAAACAATCTGAAAACTCTGGAACGTCTGCTTCCCCTAAGCGCTAGCTGAGTCTGCTCCCCTCCTTTTCCTGTCCGCCTTCCTCCTCCTCCTCCTCTCTCTCTGAGTGGTGAGCACAGATGACTTAAAGCTTGACTGGACTTTGAAATGTGGGGAGAGGTGTGGTGAGTCCAGGGTTATTAAAAAAAAAAAAAGACTAAGAATCACAGAGTCTCTACCTGAGTTTATCTCTTTCACTGACTGGCTCTGTGGCCCTGGGCAAGTCACTTCGTGACACCTCTGGACTCTGTTGCTCCTGGAATGCAGATGTTCTCCAGCCTTCAGAGGTGACCCAGCCTCCCCTGAGTCACAGTCAGCACCAGCCTCCTTTCTCACGCAACTGCAGAGCAGCATGCCTTCGGCCGGGCTCCCCTGCCCGCAGCTTTGAAGGAGGATTATCCGAGGAATGGCTGCGTGGTCCACAGACACATCCCGCCTGACCCTCATCACTTCCACGCTGGTTGTGCTGCATCTCTGCTATGCTGATACTCCTCACCAGCTTGCAATTGTTTTGCTTTTCCAGACTGCTCTCTCTCAGGCTGACACACTGAACAAAAGTGAGGTTTGAGGGTAACAGAAGGAAATTATAACTGAGAATAGAAATGTTTAAAAG